>CM077175.1:7106115-7486115 GCA_039654105.1 Coreius guichenoti
ATTAACTAATACTAACTTTTAATATTAATATCAGAGAAACCTACATTTATCTTCTAAAAAAACTATCCACTGTTCAATATATTTTGGGGAAAATACATGACCCTAGCCTGGTTTCTCCCAAGGTTTTTTTCTTTCTCCATTTATGTCACCTGATGGAGTTTGGGTTCTTTGTTTCCCACTGTAGCATTTGGCTTGGGGGAAGAATATTTAGAAATATTTGCTTGCACTGACACTATTGGATGAGAACTGAACTGAGCTGGATGATGACATCACTGTTTTGTGTTCTGCTTTCACTGTTACTATTCTGCTGATTATAGCTGAACTGAACTCATCCCATGAACTTTTCTTCAACTTCAGCTTAATAGACTCCTTTTCAGTTAGTAAACATTGTGACGTTTTTTGTGGGCGGAGCTTAGGTGGAGGCAGAACGATTCCCATGACTCTAGCAAGTTTTTTTATCTTGTTTTTTAACAATGACTGGAGTAATTTTATCTGAAATGTAAGGTCACTCACTGTCCGGGACCGTGCTTGCTACTTTAATGACACTATTGCCTTTTTTAGAATTCTTTTTGCATCATTGGTCATTATTTTTCTGTTTATTCCTGTAAAGCTGCTTTGAAACAATCTGCATTGTATAAAGCGCTATATAAAAAGGGGACTTGACCTGAGTAGGCTACACTTATTATTGTGAATCTGTGCTGAGTGCTTGACATACAAGTTTAAGTGAAAGTTTGAGGCAATTTTTAGGAAATACTAAAATTGGTAGTTAACTGGATTCTCTTGTTTATTTTAATAGAAATGCTAAAATAACACACCCGTCATGTGCTTCACTACACTGCAGTCTCATTGGCTGATCTGTGACATATCTGTCAAATCACAGCATTGCCACACCCACCTCAGCCATCTACAAAAGTGTCATGCTCTAGTCTAGTTCACACACAGCAGCCGTACCTGAGAACTGGACGGTCTACGACACAAAAACTACTGAAGAATCTAAAAGAATAGGTATGTTGTTTACAGTTTATGCAACAACAAAAACATTTAGAACTTACGCTCTAATAGATGTAGATATTTTTCCAAAATTCTATTGCAACTTCCACAGAATGTGGTAACAGTGTAATAATTATAATCAGTAAGTCATCTACAACAACAAATCATAATGCATTACAGGTCAGTAGTTGAAATGTGAAAATATATAATGAAAATACATGAAAGTTAAACCTGTGTGTGTGTGTCTAATGAGGCATGACTCCTACCTCTATTTATAACTGAAGAATATTAAGCATACCAGTTTATTTTGCATAACACATGCATCAGTGTCTCCTCCAGGATACAGAAGACAGAAACTGAGGAAAACCTGAGCAAAGTAACGGTCATCAGTAAACGGTATGCTTTAAGTTTCTACGTTATGATAAATGCTTAGCTTTTAGTGCTTTGATTATTGTATGATTACAGATAGAAATGAACAGATCTTTTAAACAGTTCTACACTGAAAAAAAAAAAACAAGTTAAATGTACTTAATTTTTCTTTCGCAAGTTTTTGCACGGATCACATATGGAATTAAGTAAACTACTTAACTAAGTTAAGTAAAATTAACAAAGAAAATAAGTAACTCTAACTCAGTAAACTGTTGAGTACTTTCTACTTAGTTGAAGTTTCCTTTGCAATACTTTTTACTCAAACAATATAACAGTGAGTTAAACCACACTTTTAAGGTGTATGCTGAAACATCTAAGTAAATAATACAATATTGTGTAGACACCATATCTACATTACTGCACCACCTGAACACTGAGACCTCAATACCTGGTACACAATACACAATGACGGTAACATTCGATAGGTTGTTTTTGAGTGTGAATGTGTCATTTTGAGTAGAAAATGAACTCCAAATGTCACAAAATGGCAAGTTACTAAACCTAACAACAAAAGCAAAGATAAAACAGTGTAAATAGCTGTGAAACAGCAAAAAATCCACCTTATTAATTATTCAAGCCACAGTGCATGATGGGAACACTAGTATCAGAATTGATTTGAGTACTAATTTAGAATTTACTTTGTTTCATGAATTTTTGCCTAAACTTTTTCATGTAGAAATTTCATTTTTTACTTCACCACAGAATAATTTTTATCAGTGTAGGTCAAACCTGCTAGTTTCTAGTTTGTAATTAAAAAAGTTTTTAAAAAGTTGTCTAATTATTATACGATCTTACAGTACAAAGAAGCCCAGCGTGCTATTTTATAGACTTTCTATGTTCTGAAAATAAGAAAAACTTAGGGGTGTAAAAAATGTTCCACTGCATCAATCTGACAATGAAAACTCAAGCATTGAAAAAGAAATAAAAAATCTATTATAATTACTATAATACTAATGATATTAGTATGTGTGATGCAGAGGCAATCTCAGATTATATGCTCACTTTCCTGACAGACGTAAAACAGTAGAAAATGTGCACGTATTAAATATCTTAAATTCAGTTTTGTTTCTTGTGTTGACATATAAAAATTCTATTGACAACAATCAAATGTACGCCTGTGAGTGCAAGATAAAGACGTTTTAAATGCATTTAATATTTCTTCAAAAAACAAATGCAATTTTCATTTCAGGAATCTTGACCAAATTTCATAAACGTTACTAAATTGTCATCACAGTAAATATTTACACCCCTTATAGCATATTAACAGGACGTTTGTGATGAATGTACTTTGTAGATTTCTAATTCTTTAATAGACTCGCTTTCTCTCTCTCCTTGCATAACAGATTTCCATCATCAAAACTTTGAAAATGGGAAATGATAACTCTGGTGAAGCTAGAGAACGTAAAAGAGCTCAAGCAGCTGAGCACCAACAGACCATAGCTGAAATGGAAAAAAGAAGAATAGAGGATGATCTTAACAAACTAAGACTAGAAAGTGAATTAGCGAAATTGAGAGAGGAGAGTAGAGCAGCGGAGGAGCGCAACAGAAGCGAAGCAGAAAGACGAGCACTCCAGGAACAATTTAACAAATTAGAAAATGAGATAAACATGCAGAGAATGAAAGAAGAAGAGAAGAAGAAAATCGACAAGGAGAACAGATGTAAAGAGGAAGAAGAAAGGAAAAGAATTCACATAGAGAAGCAAAATGCAAAAAAACAGATTTGATGGTTATGGGTTAGGTTTATTACAGTTTTTTTTTTAATTTTTTTTTTACAATTACTAACAAGCATTAACCAATACTTAAAGTACTTTTTCTAAACTCTCAACACACCTACATTACACAATTGGCCAAATAGTAATTTTCTGGCCAAAACCACATTTTGTTGAATAAATAAAAACTCACATTTTTTCTATATATACTAACTCTATCAAAACACAGCAAACCCCACTTAAAATGGAATCATTCTGTCAAAACACTATCCAACATGAACATATAGTCAATCATTGCACAATGACTATCAAAATACTAACGGTTGATGGCATTATGAAAACTGCATTACTTGTCATGTTTCAGTTCTACCTGCAGACAATAAAATCCATTGTTTTTTATAATTCAGAGTGTTGAATGAGTGCATTCTTGGCAACATACTACTATCTAAAAGTGAATGAGTCGTTACATTACATTTATAGAGTGTACAGTAGAATAGAAAGTAACAGAATTGCTCAGGGCAGCCACTGGTCAAATGGGTCCCCTACACAGAACTTCAACTGCCCCTTGGTTGAAATTGCTTTCCATTTAGTTAGTTTAGTTTAAGTTTAGGTTTCCTTTGCAACAAATTATGTGCTTTTGCAAACACTGTCACAACCACAAACTGACATGAAAAATCAAACTGCCCAACTAAAGGAATAATAATGGTGATGAAACATTTTCAATAATACATTGCTGCCATTGATCAACAACAAATCCAACATACATGGCCTTTGGTTACTATGGAAGCTTTTTCCGCCACAGAATTAAAAAAAAGTATAAAAGGTAATTTTTATCTTACAATTCTGACTTTTTTCCCCCTCAGAATTGTGAGATAAACTAGGAAGAGAGAAAAAAAGTCAGAATTGTGACACTTTTGTTTATTTTTCTATTCCATGGCAGAAATAAGCTTTCATTGGTTCCACATGTGTAAGGGGGGAAAACATAGAGATGCACAGTCCAGCACACATTCTTCATCCTCTCCTCTCCCCTACCTCTTCTTCTCCCATGTCCTGATCCAACTCCTCTTCCTCCTACAACTATTACTCTCCCTCACCCAGACATTATTTTTCTCTCTCTGCTCCTCACAGTTGTTGCATCCACACTGAACAAAAACAATTCAAAAAGTCCCTTTTTTACTGTGTAATGGAAAGAACTTCAACACCTGACCATGCCTCAGACTGAGATTGAATCAGCTATTTCTCAATATGTCAGTGATATGTTACCTAAAAATGCTGTTTTGAGCTGATGCTGTTGCAAAAGTAGAGGTTTTATACTATATTTAAGGTTTGGAACATTAGGTCTTCATTTCTGTCATGCTGTGTTTAAGCATTTGTAAATAAGACCAAAAAGATCCATGATTTTGGTATTTGGTATTAAAAAGAAACATTTAAGCATTTTAGAAATGTGTTATCTGACTGTATATTGTGTGAAAACGACATGAATTGTCAATGGTATGGTCACAACAGACGGATGTTTTACTAATTGTAATTAGAGTTTTGAAAATGTGACTACAGATTGGACGAAAGGATGTCAGCAACTGGAAAAAACTGTAATGGGAAACATTGTTATCTCTATTCATCATACAGAAAGATCATCTAGATGCACATCACCTAAAACTGGTATATAAATAAAGTTTTACATCTTATTTACTGCCTCCAAACATGAGTTTGCATAGCTTTTAAAAACAATGCTTATCCTTCTTAGCTTTTGAATTGTGCATGACATGCATAATAACGTTTCAGGTTTGTTTTTCCATAGACTTAGGGATTGATCCTAATACACACACTCATAAATCATAAAAGACAGTAGTTACGTTTTACTATACATTTGGTGAATGCAATTTATTTGCTGCTATTCAATGGCCGAATGACAATACAATCCATTTCAGATTCTCTTTTCCACAACCTCTTACGTCATTACACTGGAGAATACTAGAAGTATAGTATGCATTTCTGCACTTTAGTAAATACTAAAATGAGTCTTTAGCATTGAAAATGATTGTTGTGTTGTGAAGCAAGTAAAGTCCACATTAGAAGCTTAGTAACTACTAGCTAGTTTGTAACTAACTATGTACTTTATTTGGTTGCACCATTTGTTCTTAAGGCAGAAGTGGTAGTGGTTGTAAACTAGGTAAAACCATGCATGGCTCCTCACTACCATGATAAAAAGGAACAATTTTCTATAAAACTATACTTTATTATTAAAAGTAGTGGCCTAAATATATTTAGTATAAATATAAATGCAAAAAACTGCTACAGCTTCATAACAAAAAATACTGTAATTATATTCCATTACTCCTGTAACACATTTACACATGATAAAATGAACATAATAACACTCAATAATAATATACCAAATTTCTGCCAAAATAGTTAGTATAGTAAATCGATGGTGGATGGAGTGAAAAGGCTTCTAATTTGTTTGTTCATGACACAGTGTTTCTCCTGTTTCCCGCGTAAGTGTTCTTGAGAATGTCAGTGCTGTTTCAGTGTTTCATCTGGCTTTAAACTATAGTTTTAATCACATAGACACGTGTTGGTTTTTAAATAGAGATAGAGAATTCTGCTCTGAGTTCAAATGCTTCTCGCTGGATCTCGCAACTCTTTTTGATAATGGTCGCGTGATCAAGACTGCTCTGAGCTCGCTGTTTATCCACGCGCTTCAAAACAAGTACACCTGGCTGCAGCCGGCAGATCACACTTACTCTGATTGGCTCATTCGTCTTCAATAGAAGGTATGCACGGGACATCACCGTCGGCCGGTGTGACTGCGGTTACGCCCACTGAGTGGCAAAAAGGCTGAGTGGAGGCATTGGTTTTCAGCGTGAATGCCGCGAAAAAGACACAAAACGGGAAGGAGCTTTGAGATTGACTGTAGAAATACATTTCATTCACTGTATTGACACTCATCAATTAAATATTTACCAACGTATATTCTGCATAACTGGATGTTTTTAAATAAAGTTTTAGGGCTGGATGATATGATGATATATATAACATTGATATAAGTGATCACCCGGATTTAGACCTACCTATATTTAAAGCGTTCACAGGCAAATATGCTTTATGTATTTCCCTGGCTTTGAAATCAGGCTCATATAATTGTCAGGAAACACGATTCCTGGCTGCATGTCATTTCCATGGGTCACTGGATCTTTGGTAAGTTGTACGGAACACTAGATCGAGTCCAACCTTTAGTTTAAACTCGTTTTACTGGCGTTTTAGCAGTTTCCCCTATTAAATCCAGTCATGGATTTAATAGGGGATCATGGATTTTCCACTCAGCCCGGCTGAGGGGGCGTATTCCGGCGGGAAAGTGACATCAATGCATACCCTCTATAGGCATACAAGATAGAAAATGTGTTCGTAGTTGGTGTAGGTCAGAGTAGCGCATGGATTGATGAGCTAATGTTCAAAGTAGCGCCGTTTCATTCTGCTTTTGGAGCTCATACGCAACACAAATGACAGTGCATAGTCAAAGAGAGTGGCACCAATGTGACCTCTAACAAATTTTAGTAGCACTGGCATGAAAAAGGTCGCAAAATGCCACCATTTATTTGCAGTTAGACCAAACAGTTTTTTTTTTTTTATGTCTTTATTCTTGCAAGAAGCCATTCACATACAGACAGTCTTTGCAGCGAAAGGCAACCTCGTCTAGCCATATTACCATATTAGGATTGCAAAAGTACTCAGTGTTCAAAATTTCACTTCTGTTCCTAGCAGTCATCTAGCTTCTACAAAAAGATAGTTTCAAAGATGTGAAGGATTCTGAAAAACAAGTTGTTGTAACTTCTACTATTCAGTTTTGTTATTTGCCAGTAAATTTCCACTCAGCATTAGCAGACTGCATACAGAGACACGAATCATATAGTAAAAAAACAGAATTAGGAATTAGTTTTTCACTACAATAAATGCTATGAAGTTAGTTTGCCACTACACTCCTCCCTTTTGATTATTAATTAACCAATCATAGGTTTTATACATTCTTTCATACACACTCATCAGACATGTTAATCCTTTCGGTTCAAAACACATCTTCACTTTTTTTGAGAGACAAACATCTCCAGTGTTTTAGCAAGCTTTAACATCAAAATGTCCTCGCTCCTTGTATGTCACCTCGTAACACGGGTAACCACTGACGTGTTGAAATGACGTGTTCGACGTACTTCTCCGGTTACATACGTAACCGAGACGTTTTTAACCCTCTTTTAACTGCCCCTTCTCTTGCTTAAATATTGCGTGCACGCTCAAACTGTGTCTTGTGCACTCGCGAATCTCTCAGTGTTGTTGCACTAGAAATTAATTTGCTTCTGGATTAAACGCTGTCAAAAGTTATCGACCAATCAGAATAGACGACTGATCGGTGAAAATGCTACATGGAATCTTATTGGCTGAACTGCACCAGGAATTCTTTCGACAAAGATGGACATTTAATTTCTTTACAATTATAATATTTAACAATATTAATTAAATGTAGGCCTATCTTAGAATATTAGCCTATATCATGGACCAAAACATTAAATGAAACATTTAAAACAAAAGATTAAATAATGAATTTAATGTTATAAATCAGTCTATTTAGAAATGTGTAAAATGTTATAAATTAGCTTATTAAAAATATGTATTCATTTAAATGAATTAATTATAAAATCATTCGAAATTTGTGAAGACTTCTTTTGTCTTCTTTCAAGCCGGCAACATCGTGTGTCGCAGAAGGAGTGCTTGCGCAGCTTGAGGGTGGGGAGGAAACCACCACTCACCGTACTACCACTGTAGATGAGATGCCCATGGACTCTGGCCATAATTATTATGAGGAACTGAAGGACATTTTTGAGGAGTGCCTAATAGACTGGTTTGGCGAGGTGATTCCCTCTGTATCTCCAGCGCCACCAGTATCTCCAGTATCCCTTGTATTAACTGAATGCCCGCCCAGCCTCCCTCTCCCACCTCCTCATACAGCTAGTTCCTCAGCCCCACTTCTGCTGCTGTCCTTAAACCCATCAGCAGCCCCCACTGGAATTAAGAACCTGCCAAGTGTCTTCAAGCCATCAGCTCCACCTAGCCTGGAGGATCCCCATGTCCGCCTCAAGCCTCCGGGCCCATCATTCCACCTCAGCCTGTCGACACTCTGCTCCTCCAGAATCAATCAGCCAAAAGGCTTCTCTGGGCTCCCTCATCCCTCCGGCTTCACCTTAGTCAGCCGTCGACGCGCCTGCACCTTCGACTCAGTCTGGCTCCATCTTCTCCCCGGCTTCGCCTCCGTACTCGGTCCCTGTCTCAGCCTCAGCCTCAGTTTGGTCATTTCGAGTTCCTTAGTGTTTCCCCTGTGACCTAGTTTTGCTGTGTTCTGATTAGTTAATTTTTCCCACCTGTTGTCTCGTTAACTATCCCATTAGTCCCAGGCCATTTCTCTATACCAAGTATGCAAACTTCGGACTTGCATCCTTAGTTTGGACTTGCCAAGTTCGACTCGGGAGAACGCAAGTCCGGTAATTCCGCAAATGGAACAGCAGCGTTCTTGATAACAATAAAACGAATTATGTTATAAAACACCACCCTGCCTCTTTTCATTTTCATTTTAAAAAATCTTAAACCTATTAATAGCCACACAAATGTGGTTCAGGCAACGCGTACATTGATTATCTTCAGTGCATGTACATTTATAACAAAACGAAACATAAAACACAACCCTGCCTTTTTTCGTTCACATTTAAAAAATATGAAACATATTAATATGTGGTTCATGCAATAAGTGTGCATGTATATGATTATCTGTAATAAAGATTAAATATGACACAGCCTAAAACACAACCCTGTCTCTTTTTGTTAAATGTTTTGTTAATGTTTTAATGATCAATAATAGCCATTATAAAAGTATAAGTAAAAGGTATAAGAAGCTATACAATAAGAAATAAAGCAAATAATTCAGTCAAACAAAGTCAGCGATAGTAGGCTACAACGGTAAAGTTAAATAGCCAAAAATATATAAAGTTATGAAACTTCACTTTGCCCTCAGGCAAAACTATTTGTCAGGGAACAAATTATAGATTCATGAGACCAAAGTAAGATCTACATAAGACAAATTATATCTCGTGTTTAACCACTACAGAGACATCAGAGTCAGCGGCAAATGTCAGAAGGACTAGCTGAGGCTGCTCTCGTCGGGGTTAACGAGCGCTGAGGGCCCGGTGATCAACTGGATCTCACAACTCCGAAAACGTAAGATAACATTTTCAAATAGGCGCTCTCTTTATAAATAAACCACATATTTGAGCTTTAAACAAGTACATTCTCGCCTGAAAATCTCTTAAAACTGCATTTCGTAACACAATAACAATAGTATTTTTAAATTATGCTGGTTTTCTCATCCGCTATTGATGCTTGCTGGTTGGTGTGAGATGCATTCTGGGATACCTGGCTGTCTCAAGTCTGCACAAGTCACCTCTCGATGCATCCTCGATAAAAGGGGTGAATCAAGGACACATCCGGGGATTGAACTGTACTTAGATAGATGTGAACTTTGAATTGGAAGAGTACTTGGGCAGCGACTGATGACGTTTCACAAGTCCATAAGAATACAAGTACAGACAAGAACGCATATTGAGAAACGGCCCCAGTGTTTAAATACCCTTAGTTTCCTTCTAGTGGCTGTTGGTCTACATATGTTCATTGATGTTTGGTTGCTTTCTACATGTTTCCTGTGAAGATTTCCATTAAAGTGTGTTCCTGTATATTCCTTTGTCGTGCGAGTCATTGCTACAACCAAGCATGTTACACATGGCTACTGGGTCAGATGATATCATTTCTACAGTTATGGAGCAGTCAGAGGTTCACCTAGATGACATAATTGAGAACTTGACAACAAAGAATGTTTCAAGATCAAATAAGCAGAAGCAGTATTAGTTGAATAATAGTTGCTAAATATAATCACAGTGCAGAAAGGTGATGTCAGGTAAACTACAGTGACATCAGAAAAGCCGGAGGGGTTTTAAAAAAAGCTGTCTGATTAAACAAAAGGCTAAAGTTAGTGTTTTGAACGTAAGGAAAACATTGGCAAAGAAAGGGAAAGTTTGTTGGTTAAAGGGTTGAAAGTTGGACTTCTAAGTTCTAAATGTTTTTTTTCTTGTGTCACATCACTATCTCAAGGCTAGATTATTGTAATGCTCTACTGGGTGGTTGCCCTGCTCGCTTAATAAATAAACTGCAGCTGGTCCAAAACGCAGCAGCTAGAGTTCTTACTAGAACCAGGAAGTATGACCATATTAGCCTGGTTCTGGCAACACTGCATTGGCTCCCTATTAAACATAGTATACATTTTAAAATCTTGCTAATTACTTACAAAGCACTAAATGGTTTAGCTCCCCAGTACTTGAGCGAGCTCTTAACACATTATACTCCATCACGTCTATTGCGGTCTCAAAATTCTGGCCAGTTGATAATACCTAGAATATCAAAATCAACTGCAGGCGGTCGATCCTTTTCCTATTTAGCACCTAAACTCTGGAACAGTCTTCCTAGCATTGTTCAGGAAGCAGACACACTCTGTCAGTTTAAATCTAGACTAAAAACACATCTCTTTACTCTTTACTCTTTACTGGAGTCGGCCGGATCCGCGCTGGATCCGGGCCGGATCCGGGCCGTATCCGGACCAGATGGTGGACCTGCGCCTGGACATGACCAACGCATCCCTGAAATGTCTGCAGAGACCGTGTCAATTAAACTCCCCCCTGTAAATGCCGCATCGACACGACATCCTCATTAAACCCGTCCCCGGCGTGACGACTCCAATCTTTCGAATAATCCTACGAATATCTATTGATCTAATATGACTTCTGACCTGTAATGTTGCCAGAATCATAATCATACACTATTTGTTCGTCGGCCAGAGGAGAACTGGCACCCCGACTGAGCCTGGTTTCTCCTAAGGTTTTTTTCTCCATTCTGGCCCTGAAGGAGTTTTGGTTCCTTGCCACCGTCGCCTTTGGCTTTTGGCTTGTTCAGTTGGGGACACTTAAATTTCAACTATATTACTGATCTGCCCGCATAGACACTATATGATAATTGAAATGAGCTGGATGACATCACCGTTTTCTCCAGAGCGGCTGTACAGCCGAATCAAATTCTGTTGCATTATTTTCCTGTTACCACTGTGAAACTTTAAAACAATTGGCATTGTAAAAAGCGCTATATAAATAAAGGTGATTTGATTTGATTTGATATCTGTAGCGTAAATAACTAAAATAATGTGTGTTTTAATGAAACACTTTAAAAAGGGTTTAGATGCTATACAGACACTAATCTAACTGATGAGTTACAAAGATATCTGCAAAAGATGTAGCATGTGCAGAGACTGCTAGCCTCCTCAAAGTTAGTGTGAATCTTCGTTGCAGATTGATAAACTCCTAGAAAAACCTGGAGCAACATTAGTCAGATATTAAACTCTGGGAAAATAATGTTCAACAGAAAATTAACGAAACAGTTTGCATGCCTCTTTTTGAGTTATGACAACTTCTAATAGACTAGTTTACAATTGTTGAATGAGCTCAGGACTCAATGACTGGACTCCTGAGGCTGGAATAGTTATTGAGGATTTCAACAGGCACATAACAGACATCTTACAGTAATTTTAGTTTCTAGTAAAAGACAAAAGACAAATAATATGTTACCATTTTATTATACACCATACTCTATATAAATTAGTTTACTGCTGTTTCCTGAAGAAGAATCTGTTTGCTCTTTTTTCCTGCAAAGAAGAATTAGCTATTTATTAGAATGGGGAACTGCTGTGGTTAACCAGATGTCAGCATGGAGAGAACTGATTCAGTGAAGGAAAAGTGAAAGTTTGACCTTTTCCTTCACTGAATCAGTTCTCTCCATGCTGACCCCACTTCCCCTTTCCCGCTTCCCCTTCCCCACCTCTCTGCAGTCATATCTCGTCAAACAGACTTCAATCTCGCCTATAGTGTATGGTGTCTATAGACGCACATACATTATTATATTAAGATTGCAAAAGTAATCAAAATGTTTTACTTCTGTTCCTAGCAGGCAGATCTAGCTTCTGCAAAAGATAGTTTCAAGGATGTGCAGCTGTGTTCTCAGTTTCTGAAAAATAACTTCTCCTTATCAGCCTGCCAGCAAATTTCCACTCACCATTATCAGACTGCATACAGAGGCACGAATAACAAAGTTGAATTACAGATGTGATATATCTATGGCTGAATCTGAAATCGCCCCCTAAAACCCTCAATCACTAGTCCACTAATACAGTTCACTTAAAAGAGTGAATGAAAACGAGTGAACGAATTCAAACAGCCGTTGAGCGTACATCGGCTGTACACTCGTTATTGCGGTGCAATGTGGGATAGAATGAGTGCACTCAATAACGTCCACTATGGTTTCGGACACCACTACAAATGGCTGTCCCCTCAAATAATGCCCTATTTGAGGATATAGGGGGCAATTTCAGATTCAGCCTATATAAATCGCAAATGATCTTGAAATTGTGCGCAGTTGAATGGGTTCAGATCTCCGCCTCGTAAAAGCCACCTAATTAATATCATTAGCATATAAAAGAGCACCAGTCAATGTCCAAATCCTTTACTTGAGAATGACGAGCGGAAAGAATTGCTTAGATTTCCAAATACCTGCATTAGGCCCCAGAATGCGTTTTTCAAGTTTGAAAACGTGAGGCGCACCGCAACTGCCTTTGTTTGGTTGACGTTTTTTAATTTAGAAAAGAGCAGTGCACTGCGTTTTTTTTATGTTGCTATAGCCAACCCCCGAATCATCTGTCCTGTTAGTCTAATCAAGGTAACTGTCACCACAACGAAAGGCCTGCCTCTCCATTCATTCGATTGGACAATGGGAAAAAAAAAACGCAAATGATATCGGGCGCTTTTCTGCTCAGAATTGATTTTTTTTTAACTTCAGGTGCTCAGAGCACTCCTACAAAAACGCGAGGTGCAGCAACACTGTAAAAAAATATCGCTGGTTTAACTTAAAGTAACCTGGTTGCCTTAAAATTTTGAGTTCATTGAAATAAAAAATTTGAGTTAATACAATGACGGAAAGTGGTTTGATAAATAGAAACTAGGGATGGGACAGTGAGGAAATTTTCCCACCGGTTAATCGACATGTGACAACACCGGTAATACCGGTATCACCAACGGGGGCTTTTAAATCGCTAATTCTAAACTGAAAGTAAAATGCGCACGGCCACTTGGGCATTCATAACGAAGCGGAGCAAAGCAAAGCTCCTATAGTTGAGCTTCCATAGGAATGAACTGAAAACGTGCCAGTGGACACGCACCGTGAATGACAGTGCGGCCATAAATGCGTGCGCACTGTGCGGCTGTGAATGAATGACAGCGCGGCCATTCGCATTTTACTTTTGGTTTAGAATTAGCGCCAATTCGGGGGCGGGTTGCTTGAATGGTGGGTTCATTAGCCTATTATTTTTAATGAAAAACATAACAAAACAGTACAATGACAAACTCATTTAAATAGGCGCTTTTTCATTTCACTTTGAAACCAAATCTTCCGCAATCATCTTGTCGGTCAGCTCCTCATTCTTGTGATGAATGAGATCTGACTCCTGCTGTTGGTCTGTGGTGCGACTCTCATTCGGCTCATGCTGTATTAAGCAGACTCTGTTCTCTAAATGAACTAAATTATTTTATTAATTTATTAATTATTTAAAATCAAAATGACGGTGAGGGGCGGTGCCGCGGTGGGCAAGTGATGTAACCAGTGTTGCGTCTGAACACCGGCAACACCGACTATCGCAGCAAGCCTAACAGAAAGTCAACATATTATGTTATCTGAACCACATTAATTATCTAACTTCATTTGACAAAAGATAAAAAGTTGTGATAACAAATCATGAAAAAAATTTTTTACAGTGAGGCAGCTAAAACGTGATGCGCCCGGGCGCATAAACTCACTGCCAATAGAAAACAATTTTAAAAAGGCGCCTCTCACTGCAAAAAATGCGTTCTGTCTGATCGGGGCCTTACTCTGACTCTCTGCCACAAGGAAAAGTGCGTACGTCTGATTAGAACCTGAAGGGGTTAAGCGCTGAGTTAAAATAATAAATATGAATAAATATGTTGGCTTGGATTTTAGCTTACGCACACTCTAAGTTCAAATCTGTGTGCATGCACGTCTTATAAACGAGGCCCCAGGTGTTTGGTCAATGCTGAAATGTGACCCATTTGGCTTTCCATACCTTTCAGACAGCATCCGATCCTGCCTTCAATTCTTTCGTGGATTATTGCGCTTGATTGGTATTCACGTAAACACAGTAAGTGTTTACCACAGTATAAATATGGTTTTCCACAAAAGTTTTTCCACAGTATAAATATGGTATTTTAGTCAGGTATGAAGTCATAATTTTGGTATTGTGACAACACTAGTTTACAAAGGACTTTGAAACACCATATATCCTAATGACATTTGAGAATGAAGGAAAAATGGCTGATCCCATTTCTTTCACAACATTTTGGGATGTGAGTTCATAAAATACATTACCAAATGCAGCTGTTGTATAAGCTATTGTTTAGTTATCTATCTGCTCATATTGTCAGACCGACCAACAAGTCCATCAGGACTTGTCACTTTGCTGAAACTTTTTGCTGAAATTTTTTTTTTATGAAAGCATTTTATGAAAGATATTACTGTAGTAATGCTGGGCTTCTACAGATCTAGACGAGAAAGTAGATTGACTGAGAATCGTTGCCTGCCCAATCACAGTGTTGCAAGGAGTGGCCCTGATTCTGACTGTATAAAACCACAGTGTTTAGATGTAAATGAAACCTGAAGGGGACAAATCATTCTGGAGTAATATAGAGGGGGAAAAAGGTATGTTGCTTAAATTGAAATAAATTTGGTCAATTCTGTCCTCTAAACCAAAATTCAGATATCATAATTATTTGTAATGGCTGCTAGGTAAACAAGTGAACACAATAAAACCAACAAAAGTAAAATATATAATGAATATTTTAACTACAACATAGAACTGTGTTCCCGGGACACCAGTATTTTTCATAAATGTCAGGTCAGGCCAAGCTGTCAGATGTGTTTTAAATGCTGTAATATTACACAATTAAATGAATTACAATATTTGTCGACCAAAACAAAGGCTTAATATTTCATAGGCTTTGTGCTTCATAACAGTACTACAGATGATACCAGAAGTTAATACAGATATGCTGTGGAAGATTGTTTTATATTTATTTATATTATTTTAATCTGGAACATGTCTATTTTTCTATTATGTTTATCTCTTCTTCTTACAAAATGTCTTTACTGCAACATTACAATAATGTTAATTCTGTACACTACTTTTTTAATTTCTATAAAAATGTAATACATATACATAGTTACTTTAAAGATTTGTCCATTTTTGTAAATACTGATATTAAAAAATAATTTGAAATTAGGGGATTTTATGATTTTCTTTATGCCATGGAAAATGTTGACGCTAACCTTAGATATCAACTGTTTTCATACATGCCAAAGATAAAATATTTAGCTTTTTATGACGAATATTGTCTTTTCAATGTGTAATTCATCTCTACTGAAGAGTTAAAATAATTTTTGCAAATAAAAATCTGATTAATAATTAAAATAAATCATTGCTGCAGTAATGACAGTTTGTGTCGGTAAGGAAAAAATGTCAATGGCACATGTTCATAATGTAACCTGTAGAGAAAAACAGTAACAGACAAAAACAGAAGGTATTTTGTCAAAGATAGTAGAGGTATTGCAGTAAAGACTGGGTCAAACTGATTTTCTTGTTTCAAAAACGAATACATTTATGAATTTCTATTGTAACAACAAACTAATTCAACTTTTCACTTTACTAAAGCATAAAAATACCATAATATGCTTGCAGATATGTAGGAAACATGCTAAATTCACCTACTTGTTTCTCAGAAAAAACAATGCCACAGCCAGTTATTCTACTTTGAAATGTGTGTTCCGTGTCGGAATGTCTGTTTTTGTTTTGGTCTGTGCGATACCGCACGTTGCTGTGGAGCTTCCAGAGGAGCGTGCTGGTCCTTCACATGGGGGACCAGCCGTTTCGTTCGGGGCTCCTCGCTGCATTGGAGGGTGGGCTAGAGTCTTCTGGAGATGAAGACCCGGTTGCGCTGCCCTCCTTCAGGGAGAGTAGCGTTGATCAAGTCCGATCCAGAGCTGATGGCCATGCTTTCCCGGGCCGCTGAGCGTCGGTCTCGAGTGGCCACCATGTCTCGAATCACTGCCCCACCCATTCTTCCCGGAGGTTCATGAAGAGGTTACCAGATTGTGGCACCGTTTTCTGCCCGAAACCAAGCTGGTGCCTCACTACCGCGGGGCGGCCAAGGGTTATGTGGAGCATGCAGTAGCAATGCAGTTGTGTCCACAGAGCACTGCCATCTGGCGGGGTAATCTGCATCTCCCGTCCAAGGCCTGTAAGTTCTCATCCGTTCTGATGGCCAAGGCTTGCAGAGCCGCTGGACAGGCCGCCTCTGCCCTGCATGCCATGGCTCTCCTGCAGGTATATCAAGCCAAAGCACTTGAACTGCATGAGGGTAGTTCAGATGGACGGACCTTGCCTTAAAAGCAATGAAAGTCACTGTGGCTCCCTGGGTCAAACGATGTCCACCTTGGTGGTCCAGGAACGCCATCTCTGGCTGAACCTGGCAGATATGAGGGGGACCAACAAATATTGTTTTCTCGACACGGTTGAGAACTTCGGCCAGCAGTTCTATGCTATACAGAAGCAGACAGAGGCAATCAAGCATATCCTGCCCCAGCAGACCACGGCTGTCTCCACCCCGCCACCAGTTGCAGCCCCCCCACATGCTCGCCACTGGGGGCACTCTCCTGCGGCTTCCACCTCCGCTCCTCAGCAGCAGCCTCCACCTCGCTGCCCCACTGCGGGTACATCTGTGGTCCCTCTGACCCCGCTTGTATGGGGCTCACCAGTCCATCTCGCTGGCTCATTCAGACCATCAGACTCAGGTATGTGATTAAGTTTGCCGGTGCCCTCCCAAGTTCAGGGGCATTCAGTTCACCTCCGTGCTGGACAAGGATGCTCCTGTCCTACGGGCAGAGATTGCAGTCCTACTGGCAAAGTAGAGTAGAGTAGTAGAGCCGGTCCCTCCAGCCGATATGAAGGAAGGGTTCTACAGCCCCTACTTTCAAATGCATCTGGCAGCGATCGAACTGAAGGATGCGTACTTTCATTTCTCAATTCTCCCTCGACACAGATGGTTCCTGTGCTTTGTGTTCGAGGGTCAGGCTTATCAGTACAAAGTCCACCCCTTCGGCCTGGCCCTGTCACCTCGCATCTTTACGAAGGTTGTGGAGGCGGCCCTGGTTCCGATGAGGGAGCAGGGTGTTTGCATTCTCAACTACCTCGGCTCATACTGGCCCACTCGCGAAAGCAGTTGTGCGAACACAGGAATTTGGTGCTCCAGCACCTCAGTCATCTGAAGCTTTGGGTCAACTGGGAAAAGAGCAAACTCCCCCATGCAGAGAATCTCTTTTCTCGGTATGAAGTTGGACTCGCTACGTCTGGTCTCTGGATGGGATGCGGAAGACTTAGATGATCTACCCCAAGCGGTGGTAGACACCATCACTTCAGCGAGACCGCCCTCTATGAGGTACGCCTACGCCTTGAAGTGGAACCTGTTTGTCGAGTAGTGTTCTTCTCACTGAGAAGACCCCCAAAGATGCTTGATCAGAGCCGTGCTTTCTTGCAGGAAGGGTTGGAGCGAAGGCTGTCTCCTTCCACCCTGAAAGTGTATGTTTCCACTATTGCCACACCTCACAATGCAGTAGATGGTAAATCCATGGGAAAGCACAACTTGATCATCAGGTTCCTGAGGGGTGTGAGAAGGCTAAATCCTCCTCACCCTCACCTTGTACCGTCTTGGGACCTCTCCATAGTGCTAACGGCATTGCACCATTTGAACCACTGCAGTCAGCGGAGCTGAAAATCCTGTCGTTAAAAATGGTGCTCCTGACTGTGACCTGCAGGCCTTTTCGGTCAACAAAACATGCCTGGAATTCAGGCCGGCTGACTCTCACGTCACCCAGATACGTGCCAAGGTTCCCCCCACTCATTTCAGGGACCAGGTGGTAAACCGGCAAACACTGCCACTGGAGGAGGCTCTGCTCTGTCCTGTTCGCACTTTGCGCCTGTACGTGGACCGAACGTAGAGCTTTAGTACCTCAGACCAGCTCTTTGTCTGTTATGGAGGCCAGCAGAAGGGAAAGGCTGTCTCTAAGCAGAGGTTGGCCCACTGCATAGTGGATGCCATTGCCTTGCGGTACCAGACCCAAGGCGAGCCGTGCCCACTTGGGGTGAGAGTGCACTCTACCAGGAGTGTTGCTTCCTCTTGGGCGTTGGCGCACGGTGCTTCACTGACAGACATCTGTAGATCTGTGGGCTGGGCGACACCCAACATGTTTGCCAGATTTTATAATCTTTGTGTAGAGCCAGTGTCCTCCTGTGTACTCACCTCCAGTAGCCAGTAAACACCAGAGACCTGCTCGGTGTCTCGTTTGCCGGGCCATTCCTATCTTAAGACAGGATATGTGTGCTATCTTGTTCCTCAGGTGAGTTCCCCAGCTGGCGAACCCTGTTCCACCAAACATCCTGTGGCAATCAGACTTGATGGAGACATCTGACGCCAGGCCTAACACTCGTACACCAGTGGTTAACCCCTGTGCTAAGCTAGGTGCCATTATGTTGTGATCCCTACGGCGGTCCCATGTGTATTCTTCCACGGTATGGCTGCCCTGCCGACGAGCCTGTGTCTTTCCCTAAGCAGACTCCGCTCTGCCTCTCTGCTCGGTATCAACTTCACCCTAACCAGGCTGAATCTACCACAAACTCCTTCCTAATGGTCAGTCCATGTGTGTAATTTCCACCTGACACCTCCCTACTGGTAGGATGTGGTCTCCGTAGAGTTCCTTTCCGCTTGGAAATGGCACGCCTTCCCAGTGTTATCCAATAGTCTCTCTGTATGGGTCAGAAGGAACAGCAGTGATTGACCTTCTCTGCGTTAAGCCCTGTCCTATCTTCCGTCCCCAGCAGGTGTAGGTGAAGCTTATGCAGGGCACTGGAAGGGGCGTCTCAATCGCCCCCAGGTGGTTGGTCCCAGTATAGCTCATAAATCCAGCCGCCTCTTAGTATTCTAATGGGACGCAAGACAAACTAAACAATCAAATTACACTTCAAATAAATTTTAGGTAGTTTTTATCACACTGATGTAAGTTCAAGAGTTCTTATTTTTAAAATAAGTTTGGTTTTAGTTAGTTATTTGATGCTATAAAAACGGGGGTGTGACATCATGATTGACAGCTTCTCAGAGCGAAATAGCCACTGAGGCACGAACAGACTTTTTTTGTGGATTTTCGGGAGGAGGATGGAGTTGTCCACAACTGTTTATTTCACACAGACATAATGAGTTGTTCTGCAGTAAACTGTACTAACAGAAACTGCGGGAGTGTGGGCGGGTTTTGATATCATGGCTCTACTTCCTG
The DNA here is from genome assembly GCA_039654105.1 of Coreius guichenoti. Taxonomy (NCBI): domain Eukaryota; kingdom Metazoa; phylum Chordata; class Actinopteri; order Cypriniformes; family Gobionidae; genus Coreius; species Coreius guichenoti. The sequence goes on from CM077175.1 coordinate 7,125,822, forward strand.
CTCTCTACTGTGCAGACTCAGGATCCGAGGTCACTACTGCACAGATGCAGGTCATACATTTCCTGAGGAAAACCATTTCTCTGTCTTTTTTGAGGAGTCTTGATCATAACTTTCTTGCTCTGCATTGTTACATGATTGTTTTTTCAGGTAATTCTCCAAGTCTGAAATGTACAGTTCCTTTTCATTTAAGGAGGAAAGTTATTTGATGCTATAAAAACGGGGGTGTGACATCATGATTGACAGCTTCTCAGAGCGAAATAGCCACTGAGGCACGAACAGACTTTTTTGTGGATTTTCGGGAGGAGGATGGAGTTGTCCACAACTGTTTATTTCACACAGACATAATGAGTTGTTCTGCAGTAAACTGTACTAACAGAAACTGCGGGAGTGTGGGCGGGTTTTGATATCGTGGCTCTACTTCCTGCTCTCTACTGTGCAGACTCAGGATCCGAGGTCACTACTGCACAGATGCAGGTCCCAAATCAGCGCAAGATGTCAGCGCCATATTCGGACATTGGCGGCTTCCCTTTTCTCCAATGGAAGATAGTGAAGAGGCCATGATAGTGAAGATGTACATTGGCTTGTTTAGTTTACACTCGAAGGGGATTGGTGCTCTCAGACGAGATCCCAATCCGTCAGTTCACTTTTGTCATAACATCTTCATTCCCTCCTTCAGGGAATAGGGGTTACAATAGTAACCTAGATGTTTTGTTTCTAATGTTGTATACTTTTGTGTTTAACATTTACAAAAAAATTATAATCCAAGACTTTTTCTCTAGAAAGATGTCTGACTCTGAAACCATTGAACTGGCTTGTCTTGGCCGACCTTTTCAGTTGGGAATGCTTTATGACTGCCGAAGAGATGTCCTCATTCCAGGTAATAAAAAGCACACGGACACACTAACAGATGACACTGGCGAGGAAACTATCAAAATGGTCTATTTTATTAATTTGTTCGATTTTATGCTTTACCTTTGGGGTAACTAATGATTAATATAAACATTTCCCCAAGGAATAACTCTTTGGGATGCTGAGATGCTGCAGAAGAATATCAATGTACGGCCACAGCCAAACACTGACTTCAAAATCATTGCCTCAGATTCAAGTGAAGACAAAGTACAAGCTTTGAATGTTTCTGCATCTCTTGAAGCCAGCTTTCTGAGTGGATTAGTTAGTGTGAAAGGGTCAGCTGACTTTTTAAATAATAAAAAGAAATCCAAACTTCAATCTCGAGTCACCTTACAGTATCGGACAACGGCACGTTTTGAGCAGTTAACTATGGAACATCTTGGAGCAGGGAACGTAAAGCATTGCAATGTATTTCAGGAGGGCTCGGCCACACATGTTGTTACGGCTCTATTGTATGGAGCTCAAGCGTTCTTTATTTTTGACCGTGAAGTTTCATCCAATGAAAATCATCAAGAGATACAAGGAAACCTCCAAGCATCAATCAAAAAGATACCTTTAATATCAATTGAGGGTCAAGCATCTTTGAAAATGAGTGAATCGGAAAAAGAGAAAATGAACAAATTCAGTTGCACTTTTCATGGAGATTTTGCTCTGGAAAACAATCCAGTTTCATATGTAGATGCCATCAAGGTGTACTCAGAGCTGCCAAAACTGCTGGGAGAACATGGAGAGAATGCTGTGCCCATGACCGTGTGGCTTTACCCTCTGAAAAAACTAGATTCAACAGCTGCTCAGTTAGTCAGAGAGATCAGTGTAAGCCTAGTACGACGTGCCCAACGGATCATGGATGAACTGGATAATTGTGACATTCAATGTCAAGACCTTATGAGGGACAATGTCGCCATTCAATTCCCTGAAATCAAAACTAAAATCAGAAAATTTAAGGACCTCTGCTCAGAGTATAAAATTGTTTTTCAAAAACATCTCTGCAGGCTTCTTCCATCTATAAGGGGTGGAGGAAAAGAAGAACAAGAGCTTGTTGATGCTCTCAATGACAAAGAAAGATCCCCATTTCAGGGTGCTCTGGTAAACAAGTATCTAAATGAACGAGAGCGAGAGATGAATGTCGTTAGATCTTACCTCGAAATCATGAAAGAAGTCCCTGTTCTTTCATCCAGCAATGACTTGGACAAGGTTGTCTTGAAAGCATCCAATAACTATGTGATAGCTTTTGCACTTTCCTCCTTAAATGAAAAGGAACTGTACATTTCAGACTTGGAGAATTACCTGAAAAAACAATCATGTAACAATGCAGAGCAAGAAAGTTATGATCAAGACTCCTCAAAAAAGACAGAGAAATGGTTTTCCTCAGGAAATGTAACTACACTTACCAGGGAAAACATACAGGCCTTCCTAGATTTCAAAGAAGCCAATAAAGGAAGAAAGAACATTGAATTCTGCATTGCATCAATCCCGGATGAACTCATCACTGCCTCTTCAATTCATGTTTATGAAAGAGGGAGACTCATAAACTCACAGTACGAGCTCCCCTCAAAACCCCCAAAACCAGTCTTCTTGAGTGCTGAGCATGACTGCATACATCTGCAAATCAAACCTCCCAATCACGGTATTAGTTCTGTGGTCTCATACTGTATTTCATATCAGTCTGCACAGAGCTCTGAATGGACAGAGGTGTTTACTGATGGGGTTTCTGATCAGGTCACTGTCAAACAGTTACAACCACATAAAGAATATTGTTTCACCTGTAAGGCGGTGTGTCGTCCAGGAGTAAGTCTGACAAGTGACACAACATCATTCTTCAAGACTCCTCCATGTGCTCCTCCTGGAGCACCTATAGTGAAACGAGTAGAATCTGAATCTGCAACTGTAGCCTGGGATGTTCCTACATCTGTGGGTGAGGATGTTTTGGTCACTGGATACGTGTTGGAATACAGAGTCTGCCCCAAGGATCAGGAAAATGAAAAGCCATGGAAGTCTGTGAAATCTACAAACAGGGAGTGCACACTTCAGGGACTGGAAGGAGACACAGTTTACACAATCAGAGTTTTTGCAAACTGTGGAAATGATGGAGTGAGTCTCTCCAGCCCTGAAACTGTGTTTTCAGCCAGTTTTAAGGATAAACAATCAAATAAGGATGGGAGTGGGTTGTTCTTAAATCAATCTTCACGAATAAAAAAGGGCAATCCATCAATACATACACTGATACTACACAAAAAAATGGCAGAGACTGTAAGTTTTAATCAGTATGTCTTTGGAAGAAAGGTTGAGGATGTGAAAAACAAAGTAGTTCTTCTTTTGGGATCAACAGGTGCAGGAAAAACCACGCTGGTCAATGTGATGCTCAATTACATACTGGGCGTAAAGTGGCAGGATGCATATCGCTTCAAACTAATCAATGAAGTGACCAATCGCACACAGGCTGAGAGTCAGACATATAATGTCTCATCTTATGAGCTGTACAATCAGCCTGGCTTTCAAATTCCCTATTCCCTTACAATCGTAGATACACCCGGATTTGGGGATACAAGAGGAATCTCTCATGATAAACTGATTACAGAGCAGGTCAAAAGATTTCTTTGTAGCCCTTTGGGAATCGATCACATTGATGCCGTCTGCTTTGTTGTCCAGGCCTCTCTTGCCCGCCTGAGTGCCAATCAGAGGTACATCTTTGACTCAATCCTGTCCATTTTTGGTAAAGACATCGCAGAGAACATCATAATTTTGGTGACATTTGCAGATGGTAAAAACATCCCAGTTCTAGAAGCCATCAAAGCAGCAGAGCTGCCCTGTCAAAAAAATAAAAAGGGAGAACCCACCCATTTCAGTTTCAACAACTCAGCTGTGTATGCAGACAAAAAAGTAGAAGAGCCTACAACCTCTGACAATGATTCAGATGATAATGATGATGAAGATGATAAACTGACCAAGCTCGTCTGGGACAAAACCTTTAAACAGATGAAGGGTTTTTTCAAGGCATTGGGAGCCATTGAAAGTAAAGATCTGACGATGACTGTAAAGGTCTTGGAGGAACGAGAGCGCCTTGAGAAAGCCATGACAAATCTAACCCCTCAAATAACTGCCGGTCTCTCTAAAATGAGTGAGATAAAAAAATTCAAGCAATGTTTGGAAAATGAGAGTGAGAATATGGCACAAAATGAGGATTTTGAGCAAGATGTAGAGGTGATGAATGCAAAAAGATCCCCTGTAAACTGTTTTACCATGAATTGCAACACCTGCTTCTTCACATGTCACTCCAACTGCTTCCTCCCTGAAGAAGATTCTGTGCAAACTTGTGCTGTGATGGAGGATGGCTACTGCATTATCTGCCCTGAAAACTGCCATTACTCTGCTCATTCAAAGGAAAATTTCATGTGGACATATGAAACAAAAATAGAGAAAAAAACTGTTAAAGAGCTGAAAGACAACTTCATGAAAGCAAAAGGAAAGTTTATGGACTCTAAGCAAATACTTGATGCACTTGAGGAGGAACTCAGTGGAATTGAGCACAAATTAACGAAATTGATCAAACTGTCCTCAGATTGCCTAAGAAGACTGGATGAATTTGCACTGAAGCCAAAATCTCTCTCCACAGCCGAATATCTCGAAATCCTGATCAAAACTGAGAAGGAAGAGAAAAGTCCTGGCTTTGAAGACCGGGTTGTTGGACTCGAGAAAATGAAACAAGAAACTCTTATCCTGGAAAAGATTGCTAAAGGAGAAAATTTGCTTGACACAGAGCGCCGCATTATGGAGGAGAGAAAGAAGCGAATTAAAACTGTTGCCCTGAAAATTATGAAAAGGAAGAAAGCTGTTAGTGCCTTCCAGTCACAGAGCAATCAGGAAGCATCTGATCAAAAGGATGGAAGTGCTTGCCTTGAGGGCCAGAAGATGTCCTAAATAAAATAAGGGCTGATTAGTTCAAAGAGAACGAGGAAAATTGAACATTTGCTTAACATATTACTTAACAAACAACAATGCTTCATTCACATATGGATCAATCCTCATTTAACATCAAGAATACTGAATTTTATTAGGCATTTTTATGCTTGTATTTGTGTTTTTAACAATGATACGTCAAATTTCTCAATAATCCACAACAATCATGTACTGTAGCTCAACTGGTAGAGCATAATGCTAGCAACAGTTATGGCTCCATGAAATTATCAAGATTTTTTTTAATCTTAAATGCTCTTTAAGATACTTTGGATAAAAGCATCTGAAAAAGCATAAATGTAAATGTTTGTTTTTTCATCTTTGTGTTTAGTCTTCCAAAATCATGCAAACATTTAGATACTGTAAAATACTGTGAAATACTATTAAAACACAATATATGATTTCAAGCACTTCCTTCAAGGTTTCAAGAAATTATGAGCAATTGTATTATAATTAATTCTACCTATTGAAATGATCATAATTATTTTTATTATAAGTAATATTGTTTTAAAACAGAACTTCACAGTTTAACTTGATTGCCAATTCATGATTTTACTTTTTTAAACTTTGTAAACCTAATAAGAAAACCTTTATTAGAAAAAAATAAATTAATAAAAAGGTACACTGACATATATTAGAAAAATAACATCAGAAACATGCAAAGACCTAAAATACATTATAATATGAAAGGTTAACACTATAGGCACTACAAGTTAATAATATTTGTTATAGGGGTTCAGCTGGCAAAAACTGTTTTGGGAATTACAGCACAATGCCATACAACAGCTCTTTACACTAAAACTTGAAGAAATTCACACATAACAAGGCATAATGCCAAGACACATGCTAAAGAGTCAGGCAGCAGCACTCTCATAAACAATACAGTGCACAGGCCTCAATACATTTATTAAATTCATATGGCATGCATGCATGAAATTTCACCAATATTTAGAAAGGTAAGCAATATTTAACAAGTTATTCAAATTACATTGAAATGTGTATAAAAAAGAGAAAATCCTGTCATTTATTTAATTTTATTATTTTTTGGTCTAATTGAAAATCATGGTTTTTTTTGTGCTTTTTTAAATTAATGTAATTCTCTAAAATGTGTAATCAACTATGTTAAATTTTGTAGGGCGAATGTTAACCAATCAAGTACTCAAAAATTATTTTTGATGTTGACATAGCGTTTAGTGTAGTTCCCAGCATGCTTTGCATGAGACTTAATGGGGAGAGTAAAAATGTTGAAATTAAGTATTGTTTTTTCTGTTTTTGAGCAAGATGAGAAAAGCAGGGGACTTGATAATGTATATTGTTCAGTTATGTTGGGATTTAGAACCATTTCAGTTACTATTGTGGTGATAAGTGAAGCTTTTGCTTAGGCTGAGGATGGGTACATAAAGACTTAAAGAGTATGATTTTGCATTGATACTTAAAGGAATAGTTCACAAAAAAATGAAAATTCTCTCATAATTTACTCACACTCATGTCATCCCCAATGTATATGGCTTTCTTTCTTCAGATAAACAGAAACAAAGATTTTTAGGAAGATAATCCATCTCTGCGAGTCCATATAATGGAAGTGAATGGGTGCTGAGTGGCACCCATTCACTTGCATTATATGAACTTCACGAATCTTCACAAATCTTTGTTTTTGTTTATCATATACATCCGGGATGGCACGAGGGTGTGTAAATGATGAGAGTATTTTCATTTTTCGGTGAACTATCCCTTTAAGGAGCAGATTTAGCATTTAACATAATATGTTCTATTGCTCACTAACAGTTAATACTATCTTTTAATTCAGTGAACTGACAAAAAAATATTCAGATAAATAAATGAAATCCTGTCATGTAATCATATAAAATCTCTTTGAGTCTACTTGATTTGGTGACTTCAAAATAACAATCAATGATGTTACATGAACAAATTATGTTTGTGTTACTTTATAGATTCATGTGGAACTGATGTACATAATTAAATCATGTAAATCCAACACACTTTTTTCCAGTTCTTTATAATAAAGCCTTTTACTTTGTATGAATGTTTTTGTCTTTGGAAAATACTTTTTTTTAAAATAAAAATTGAAGGTATGAACCAAATCTTAAATATAATTTGAGAAAAACTAATACGTTATGCTTTAACAAACAGAGTATTTTTTAAGTTGGTCCAAAGTGTACTGTTGTGTTTTGCAGCAATCTAACAGGGGATTTAACTCACTGTGGTCCAACCAATCCTATAATTTCATACAAACTTCTGAACACATTCTTCAGTACTTTCTTAACAAACATACAGTCTGATACACACACCCTGCTTCTGGATGGCACAGCATTTAAAAAGTCAAAGTATTACATTTAAGTTAAAGGGGTCATGCCATAGATTTTTTAAAAATTATTTTAATATGTTCCTTGATGTTCACTTATGTTAATAAAGTGAAAAATAAAGTAATAACGTAAAATAAAGTAATAAAATGTTAATAAATATATGAAAGTGTATGACAGACTTTATGCTCTGGTCAAGCTCAGGCACTTACAGTGCATGATATCATTTAATAATATATATTTGATAAAAATATATTTAAAAAAAAAAACTAATAAAATTAGCCTACAGAAAATGGTATAATACCATTTTCTGAAATTGTATTAAACTGTATTACCTCAAGTGCACTGGCAGATGGCGACAAACTATTAACATGATGGGTGCATATTCTAGGCAATTTTAAAGTTTTTAATGTTGTTTATATGTCTACGTGGTGTTTTTAATATGCTTTAAAACAAACCATGTGCAAATTCATAAGTCAACACCATTGTTGAGGATTTTCTCTTTAAAACTGCAGTGAACCAAAGGCTGAAAAGAACCAAAGTCTCAAAAACGCGGTTTGAAATCACTGGTGTTTCTGACATCAGAAACTACCTTATAACCAATCACATTAACGTGCCGGCGGGCTTTAGCATATCTTTAAATATGAAGCAGTGGACGGAGTCTCAAGAGAAGCCAGGTTATCCCGGTATATTTTTCTGTTGATAGGTGCAATATAGCGGGTGAATTATGTATATGATGTATATTACGATGTTATGATGAACTATATGCCTTTCTCCACTGACATTCTAAGTTCTTCAGAGCGTTTCTAAGGATGCTGACTGATACTGAAGGCAGACTGAGATGGCAAAAGGGATTGGGAATATGGTTTGTGTAACATTACATTATTAGCTGTTTAATAATGTAGTCAAGCTAAATGATAATCATATTAATTACCGTTATGTGTCCGAAGTTGTTAAGAGCAGCGTTTACCTCAGTAAGTTGGCCGACTGTATTTCTGAGCTTGTGCGAGTGAGTGGGGGCGGGGCTAATTTGCACATTCATGAATCCGCATAAATTAAGATAAATGAAGCAAGGGTGTAGTTACATTAAAGCTATTTTAAGGCACAACATTTTTTTCACAGGAATTTTTTTTTTTAATAAGTCTTTTTGGTGATCAAAGATGAGTTGGGGATAAAATTATTGACTATAGGGGGACTTTAAACACAGCAATAATTTATTTGAGATACTGAGATTTAAACCCATTGAAATAATCATTACATATTTTCATATTTGTTTGTTCTTTACCAAATGGCACGTGAAGCATTTAAGAGTTGAAATAAACAGTCAGTTTAAATTAAAAACGCAAGAGGGCAATTATGGAATGATATTCCGGACAATATTTAAAAGCATTGCATTTTCAATTTGTGCACGCATACGTTGTGACATAATGGAAAAACAAATGCGTAATTTGCAATTGCGTTTGAATTTTCTTTTCCGTGTATGTAACATGTCTGCCAAATTTCAAATGGAAACACAAAGTCCATTTGCAATTGCATTTCCAATGTCTTACGAGTTATGAAACTGCCATTTTGGAATAACAATAGAAAATCATTAATTTGCTATTTCACTTCCTCCGTGTTCTGCCACAACCCTCACAAAATTCAAATGGAATCGCAATCCCCTTTGCACTTGCATTTCCGATGTCTAACACAGTCAACTGTCAATCAGTCTTGAGGGTGGGGTTTATTGATATAGTCGGAAAGTATGCCATGTCCTCTAGTGGTGGAAAACAAAGCACCGTTTTCATCGTTATTCATTCCTATAAGGAAAACGGGATAAACATCCAATAAATGTGTCTATTTTTGCGTAAAACTGCTGTGTAGTTTTTTTCTCTGCAAACAAAGCCAAAAACCTGGAATTAAATATTTATTGCCTGCCAACCAAACAAAAAGAAACCAAAAGAAGACTGCTCTGGTTGCAGGCAACTTGTCAAGAAGAAGTGAAGATACATCTGTGCAGCTAAGCAGCATGTGTATGTCTGAAAATGTTTTAAATGTCAAAATAAAGATACAAATATAGTTGAATGAATATGAATACATTTCAAAAAATAATGTTGAATAAAATCCTGAAATGAAGCAGAATTCAGATTTTTTGATCGCTTTGATCTTGAGCACAGTCATATGGACAACTTCATGTCAAGTTTCTATAGATTCTCTGATTTTAACTAATAAAGATAATTCACTGTGTCAGCTGGAACTATGATTATGATATTCGTCTGATACATACTGAATGCAGTCAAGTCAGTTTTCTTATTTGCTTTTTTCTTGTTGCCAGGTGAAAATAGGCCTACAATCAGTTCTGGATTTTTGACTTTGTTTGAACTTAAGAGGGAAAAAAAAGTCATGTTTTATTACAAAAATAGCCAAATCTTCCACCACTTACCGCATACTTTCCGACTATATCAATAAACCCTGCCCTCACGACTGATTGACAGTTGACTGTGTTAGACATGATGTGATGCTAATGTATCAGTGTAACTCAGATTAATAAATTAAAAGTTACCTAAGAGAAAACTCAGTTACCTTCTCCTGTGTCATCAAAATGGAATTCAAATAAATGACAGAAAGCTTTTAACTTTGAAGGAGAACATTTCTTATGACAAATTGTAACTACAAAATTTTAATACCATGGTCAATTTTTATAAAAATCTCTTTAGGTGTGTTTGATTTGACCGTACATGACAGTGTATTCCTCCATTTTAAGTGAGATTACAATCTGAAAGGGAGCGTAGCCTACACGTTCAGTTTGAAGGGCACTGCAAATGGCATAGGGAACATCGATACATCACTTCGCATGATGTATTAATGAATGCGGAAGCGTAGAGGATAAAGCAAAACAAAACACCAGTCACGAAATAAAAGTCTAAAATGAGAATTTTTAAAGAGAAATGACGGAGAATTTCAATAGGCAAAAAGTAGCCTGATGACCTACTTCTTCTGGCGAGATTCTCACGATAAACACTTTACTATCCCATGAAGCCACGGGGGGAGGATTTGTCAATGGCAGTGAAGTGACGGAACTGACGCTGGTAGGTCACATGATATGACAGAATGGCAAATGTAGTACGTCCAGATTACATTCATACTACGCACTCTCATATAGAAAGTATATCTACTTTTTTAGCGGTCATGAAGTAATTACTTATTCAAAATAAGTAGCTACTCATGAGAGTAGAGAGTTTCGGACGCAGCCCTTGAGTTTGTTGCCCAGCCCTATTTGTTTGAATCGTGAAAGGCATCTACTCTCACCTAAGCTTACTCTACTCCTACATCCTATGTCATACAGTCAAACCAAAATTTATTCAGACACCTTCAACATTTTCTCACATTATCACAGTTTATTCGCTGTAGTTTAGAAAATGGTAATAAAATATGACAAGAACTCAGAGTTAAACTGTGTCAGAACAAATTCATCTTGATAATGTCAGATAACTTTGATAGAAAGGTATGTCATGGATTACAATCAACCAATCAGCTGTATGAAGAATATTTGGGTATAATATCTCACAGTTTACTTTATTTTGCTATCCTCACTTACATAAATGAACTATAGTGTCCTGCACCCACTAGTAAAAAATTATATCTGGTGACTGAATAATTTTTGGTTTGACTGAATATCGGGTCAGAGGTCACTCTTTCGCCGGAACTAGACACGTGTACAGCCATTACCGGATGCCATTTATAAATATGGATTTTTTTTTTTTTTTAGAAAAATGCATCACTTCGCTTTAGAAGGGATTTCTTAACCCACTGGAGCCGTACGGATTACTTTTATGATGGACCTTTAAAATCTAGGGTACCATTCACTCCCATTATAAAGCTAGGAAGAGCCAGGATATTTTTTAATATAACTCTGATTGTGTTTGGCTGAAAGAAGAAACTCATATACACCTAGGATGGCTTGAGGGTAAATACATTATGGGATCATTTTCATTTTTGGGTGACCTAACACTTTAACCCTTATACTCTTGCTCTGTCAGAATCTATCATTTTATAGTAGGCTACTCTTTAATCTATTATATCAGATGACACAAATAGAGAAAGCTTGGTTACTTGCCATTATAGAGATTTTTAATTAATCCAAAACTGCTTACAGTTCATAAATTGCAGAGGCGGATTTCTTGAAGCAACCTGGGGTACAGTATCTTGCTCTAGGTAAGGAATGGTAAGGAACAATGGTAAGGAAGTAGGCCTGCATTCTCAGCAGCTCTCCGGTTCCTGGCCATGCAAGGCCCTGCTGAAGAAGCTCAGATGCAAACAGAGACATTCAAGTTGTTAGTTAACTGGTTTGACTTTATGTGATGGGTTTTTGACAGAGAGATTTTTCATTAAACTCCTGTTTCTAGTGCACACTAAGGCTTTGATGGTGCCTGATTAGATTTAATAAGATAAGTTCTAGTTTAACTGCGGCTACATGTGCAGCCACTCAATCACTTCAGTTTAATAAACACAACCACCAAACACAGGAAACATACAATATAAACTCACTCATTACCATGCCAACAGGAAACCCAGGCAGGAAATGTATCATGAAGCTAATTCCCATGCAGTCAATTGGGAATATCTGGATGAACTGGCTTATTGATGTAAAGATATGTTAAAGCTAATGGACATTTAGGTCTGATTTTGTCAAATGATCATTAATCATTATAGCAATGAGCACAAAGTGAAACTATTTGAGCAAAGTTTTTCAGGATTGTACGTGACAGGACAGCGGCTGCTTTTTCAGAGGAGAGGAACAATTCCACCGGATATCAAAATATAGATGGAATTCAAAATGAATGAAAACGAACGGATGTAAAACAGTGAATTGAAAAACCCAAATGGAGAGAGAGACTAAATGGTCTATTCTGATGTGTATAATTGTTTAGGAATTTGAGGGATTATTTATTTTGGTTTGTCCAGGTCACATGTTGTCTGTCTTCCTGTTAGCTGTGTTTCCTGGGGTGTTCATTGAGTCAAAAACTTATTTCTAGTCCAAACAGAGAATTGGTATGGAAAAGGTCCAGAGAAGAGAAAGATGCCTTGTGCAGTCATGTTGTTCACTTATTCACATATTCTTTATAGGATTTGTGTCTGCATGCATGCATTTACAAAATGTCCATCTTTTCCACTGCTGAAATGCATCAAATATTATATTTAATATCTCGCAAATGAGGGGAGACAAAGAAAAAGGTGGAGGGAGGGTCAAATAAGAGAAGAGCAGAAAGAATCAGAAAGTATTATAAGAATACAAAAGGGTGAATCAAAACATGTCAATAAAATGTACATTTCACCTCACAAAAAAGAGAAAAGTATTTTTATACTGTTGAAAGTAATGGGAATTACAAAAAAATAAAATGAGAATGTGTTGTGAAATATGCTTAAAATAATGTCACAACAAAATAAAAAAAATTACATTAGAAAATGAAACCATTCAATTTACATTCATTTCATTTTCTAAATTCTACTTTTTACATTTTTTGGAGTGAAATATGCCTTAGACATTTTTTGTGGGCGTCACCAAAAGCGTAAGAACAATAAGAAACCACCTGCCGAAACTCAATATGTATCAGACTGATGTATAGAGGCTGTATCTATTATGGTGTACAGCATTTTCCACCAAGAGACTTCAATCCTATGGTCCAAATAATCAGTGGGTATGTGTATGTGCTGCATGACTGGTGTTATCTGTCCCTTCACCATCCAAATTCATCTCCTGTCACATATTTCAATCTTTCTCTCACTATCTTTCAAATTGCTTTGGGAATCTCAGAGCATTTTGAATCCAGCAGGAGATGGAAGATATGCAGTCTACTGGGAAGCGGCTCTTAGGTGGCAGTTTTTAAAAAGATGATTATCTGGTGCAGATGTGCCATGGAGATTTGTAGAATGTCATCTCTCAGGTTTGGTGGAGCAAACTGGTGCAACAAATTTATTTCAGTTAAGGATGAGCAGTGGACTGGGAACATTTACCATCCTGTAAAACCTAACCTAACAAATGTCCTAACTAACATTTTTTATTTGCACAACAGCTTGCTGATTCCAACTGTAAAACTATTTGCGTACTACACCTTGGTTACTCAGAAAACCCTAGTTAAGATAAATTGATTACAGCAGTTCCCAGCATGCTTTGCTTTAGACTCTTGGAGTAAATGTTAATGCTTGCAGTATTTACAAAAGGTGAATAAAAATATCTATAAGAAAGTATAAAAATATATTTTTAATGCATACATGTATTTTTATATTTTAAATATAAAATTACTTTTATATACTAAAAGTCTCCTGCTTTTCAGGTGTTTCTCCTGAGAAACTGTGCTCAAATTTGCCAAGACACCAATGTCTGCAATCAAAATCCATTATAACAAACTCAGACATTTCTCATTGAATTATCCCAAGACCAAATGATCAGAGCTAAGCTATCCAAATTACTTTCACAGCTCAAACTATTCAACATTGTGTAGTGTATAGAGTGCAAATTATATGATGGTCATGTATGCAAAAGACTGAATTATAAATTTCATTTTAATTTTTAAAAGATGACCTTGAAGTGTGTGTGTGTGTGTGAGAGAGAGAGAGAGAGAGAGAGAGAGAGAGATATACAGGCTGTGATATAGATTCACAACATTAGAGTGAGAAAGAAACAATATCAAGGAGCCAAAGAACTGAACCAACCTTCACGTCTGACACCAGATATATGAAAAGCACACATATGCAATATGAAGCAATGCAAACATAAGGCTTGCTGTGTGTGTGTGTGTGTGTGTGTGTATTTGCACGCCTCTGGGAATTCAAACTAAAATGTTTGAGAACACCAGATTCAGAAGTGTGCGTGAAAAGTGACGGGGTAATGATTCAGATTTTACAATGTGTTGCAAAAACATACACTGTCCAAAATACAGAGCTGATAGCAAAAACACATGCCAACACAAGCCCATGGCAGTCATATAGTCACCAGGAGAGTCTTTTATATCTAGACTGTATATAGGCTAGTTTTACATCACAGTTGAATTGAAAACATTTGTTTCTATTCTATGTGAGTCAGACCCCATTGGTCAACATCAGTATCTGATCTCACTGATCTTCTTGTGTTTGGGGTTATTTGGCTTATTTGTTGAGTACAGATCCACACTAAGAAATTCTAATAAAACAAAAATAATATTACATACACTTGCAATAAAAATTTTACTTTTCTTAAGTTTTAAATAGTTAAAAAAATACATATATAACACTTTATTGGCATATTAAAAGTGATAATGTTAATATATTACGTAATTTTTATGGGTTATATTACTTTTTCATTATATAGCTGTCATAATTTTTCAACCCCTATTCAACATTGCAAATTATTAAATATTTTTATAAAAATTATTAGTATTGTAGGGTACTAATTTGTGTTAGAACACAATTAAGCATTTGGGAACTCTATAACGACACTTAAGTAGCTTTAGTTGTGACACATGCACTGACTTCATGCCCGGACACCTTGACGAAGAGAACATAAAAGGCTGAGCTGAAAATGCTAAAATGAATTTGGATAAACCTGTGGAGTTCTTTAAGAATGCTTTATGGAATGATGCGTCCAAACTGGATCTTTTTGGACCCATGGATCAGCGGGATGTCTGGCAACACTATCCCCAGGGTCAAACATGGAAAGTGAAAGTGACATGTGAAGGCCAAGTATGGTAATTTGTCCTCTGCATTTAACCCATCCAAGTTAGTGCACACACATTAGGAGTAGTGAATAGTGCACACACTGCAAACTGTGAACACACACCCGGAGCAGTGAGCAGCCATTTTACTGTGGTGCCCGGGGAGCATCTGGGGGTTTGGGGCTTGCTCAAGGGCACCTCAGTCATTTCATATTGAAATGCAACCTTCGAGTTACCAGTCTGACTTTCTAATCATTAGGCTGCCCCTTCAAAGTCTTGTTAAAAGGTTCTTGTTAAAAGGTCATTTTAATAAATTCAGCTATTTTTTTGTCTTGTGGACTATATGTAAACATTTTTTATGTAAAATATCTTATTCAGGACAGTACTAAATAAAAAATAATATGCATTTTGTATGATCTCTCTTATTTAGTTAAAATTATTCACATTTTCACAGATTCTGCAAGCAGTTCACATACTTTTTCTTGCAACTGTATATCCTTGCAGAGCATGACAAAGAAAGCAACAAAGAAACATGCATGCATAATAAAGAGAAAATAAAGCGCGGGATGTGCTCAGACCTGAAGCACGAGTGCACACGCACAGAAAACTGCCTTTCTGTGGAAAGCCAAATGGGTCATATTTTGGCATTAACTAAACACGTGGTGTCCAGAAAACGTTTTTTACAGCGTTTTAGACAAAATGACGCCACGAAATACCACGTTTTCACAGCAGAACCGCTGTTAATATCTGCGTATTTGATTCAATCCAAAACTGTGTTCATTTCGCTGTTTGGCCATCCATAGTATGCTGTAATTTAAAGCGCCGTGTTATATTATACGAGCAAGAATGCAAATCCAAATATCCACACGACTGCAAACATGACATTGATTTTACACAACAGTTCAACAAACAAAAGGGTAATATTAAGTGATTAAGTTTTTTCTTTTAGACTTATTTAGACTAATTCGCGACCGGTGTTTAGTTTTGCTCTATCCTCTGCGCTTCCGCGTTCGTCACCGGAACTTACGCTACGCCTGCGTCCTACGTCATATGCCAGTCTCTCGTGAACGTGTGTACGACAGTTAACGGAAGTTAGAGATTACAGTTTGTAAAGTTTTAAATATGGATATTTTTCTTACACAAACACATCGCTTCACTTCATTAGGCCTTTATTAACCCCCCGGAGCCGCGTGGAGTACTTTTATGATGGATAGATGCACTTTTATGGACTTCAAAACAGAAACAGCCATTCACTGCTATTACAAAGCTTGAAAGAGCCAGGCCATTTTTTAATATAACTCAGATTGTATTTGTCTAGGATGACTTAAGGGTGAGTAAATCATGGGGTAATTTTCATTTTTGGGTGAACTATCCCTTTAATGGAAAAGGTGTGAGTGGAAGAGAGGGGGTATGCAGAAGGATGGTAAATGCCTCAGGGGGTAAAAAGTTTGGGAACCACTGCTCTAGTGAA
This sequence comes from Coreius guichenoti, assembly GCA_039654105.1. Taxonomy (NCBI): domain Eukaryota; kingdom Metazoa; phylum Chordata; class Actinopteri; order Cypriniformes; family Gobionidae; genus Coreius; species Coreius guichenoti. The sequence continues at coordinate 7,142,147 of CM077175.1, forward strand.
ACTAGACATAAAAAAATCAGCAGGAGTCGATAAAATTGAGCCTTATTTTCTATAAATGGCTGCTGGAATTGTGGCATGGTCAATTGCTTCTATTTTTAATCTAAGCTTAACTACTAAAACAATACCAAGAATGTGAAAATTAGCAACATTCATTCCATTATTAAAAGGTGGAGACCCTTCAGATCCAAATAATTATCGTCCCCTCTCCAGATTACCAATTTTAGTATTCAAATTATTGATAAATGACCAAATAAAACAATTTTTAACTGATAATAATATCCTTAATGATCAACAATCCCGTTTTAGTGCAGGTCATAGTACCATAACTGCAGCTCTGCTAGTCACAAATGACATTATAAACTCTTTAGATAGCAAAAAGTCCTGTGCAGCGTTATTTGTTGACCTCTCGAAAGATTTTTATTCTGTTGATCATAATCTATTGTTAGCCTACAGAAACTTAGCCAGGTTTTAGTGAAGCTGCTCTAAAATGGTTTAAAACTATCATTTGAGCGCACAATGTATATAGTAAATTATAGTTTGTCTTCCATCAAGTAAAAAAAGGAGTTCCTCAAGGATCCAATTTAGCTCCCCTTTTGTTTTCTATTTTTAAATGACAATCATTTATACTACAGAATCATCTTTAAATTAAGCTCTACTGAACTCACAGAATGCATTTAATGCTATACAACATTCAATGTCACAATAGAAATTGGTTTTAAATTAAAAAAAAGACAAAATATATGATTTTTAGTCTTACTCATTCTAAGATAACGAATGTGGTAATTTCAACTTTAGATGGTACAACCACTGAAAGAGTTAGCTCTTATAAATATATGGCTGGACGAAAAACTACAGCTTTTAATGTACACATTGATAATCTGCTGAAGAAGCTTAAACCAAACATGGGGCTCTTTTATCGTTTAAAAAGCTTTCCTTATTATGAGGCTAGAAAGAAAATAGTGGAGAGTACTTTTTTTATTCATAATTAAGGAAATTGGACATTACGCTTTGAGCAGATTCACATACTCATCACTGTATACCATATGAATCACTGGCATGCACATCTTTACATCACAGGAGAAAATTGCATACAGTGTGTATATGTTCATTGCTAAGGCTCTTTTAGGCAAATAAATTGCCTTCTTGTATTTAAAATCGCTTAACTTTTTATTGTACTAGATCTCTATTGCACATTCGTTTTTGAAAGTTCCAAAAGTTTTACTCAGAATTTAGCAAACATGCTTTTTCTTTTCATGCTCCCTGGGCTTGGAACGATCTGCAAAATGTAGTTAAACTAGAGATACTGCCAACTCTGAGTACTTTGTCTTTTGCAAACTGTTTTAAAAGGAGTTTGTAAGTGTTTTTCTTGATTTTACTTTTATTAATTGTATTTTCTTTTTCTTTCTTTTTTTTTTTTGTGGTTATCATTGTGTGAAACTCTATGTGCTGCCGTCTTGACCAGGTCTCTCTGGAAGAAGAGATTGCATGTGATGTCGCAATAATATCTTCCTGGTTAAATAAATAAATTAATAAATAATTGGTCTGTACATAATCACAAACAGAGACATTCTCTGTTGTGGAGTCGTGTCTGTGTGTCTCCTCCTGTTTGAAAAACTCTGCATTGCATGTTAATCAGCGATTGATAGGCTACATTCAGATTCAATTAGGCCTAATAATTATTATGATGCCTTTATAAAACCTAACTGATACAATACAATTCACACTATTAAAAATAGTAGGTTTTAGCCATTGCACTATCAATACTTTGGCAATGTGAAGCCTTTTTTACATCTGTAAGTTTAATGTGGTTCAGATAACATAATATTTTGAGTTTCTGTTGATTAAACCAATCGCCTTTGTACCAAGTCAAATTTTTATTTTCAATGAAGTCAAAAATCTGAAGGCAACCAGGTTACTTTAAGATAAACCAACAAAAAATGATATATATATATATATATATATATATATATACACAGTGGGGAGAACAAGTATTTGATACACTGCCGATTTTGCAGGTTTGCCCACTTACAAAGCATGTAGAAGTCTTTGATTATTTTTTTATCATAGGTACTCTTCAACTGTGAGTGACGGAATCTAAAACAAAAATCCAGAAAATCACATTGTATGATTTTTAACTTAATATTTGGTACAGAAACCTTTGTTTGCAATTACAGAGATCATACGTTTCCTGTAGTTCTTGACCAGGTTTGCACACACTGCAGCAGGGATTTTGGCCCACTCCTCCATACAGACCTTCTCCAGATCCTTCAGGTTTCGGGGCTGTCGCTGGGCAATACGGACTTTCAGCTCCCTCCAAAGATTTTCTATTGGGTTCAGGTCTGGAGACTGGCTAGGCTACTCCAGGACCTTGAGATGCTTCTTACGGAGCCACTCCTTAGTTGCCCTGGCTGTGTGTTTCGGGTCGTTGTCATGCTGGAAGACCCAGCCACGACCCATCTTCAATGCTCTTACTGAGGGAAGGAGGTTGTTGGCCAAGATCTCGCAATACATGGCCCCATCCATCCTCCCCTCAATACGGTGCAGTCGTCGTGTCCCCTTTGCAGAAAAGCATCCCCAAAGAATGATGTTTCCACCTCCATGCTTCACGGTTGGGATGGTGTTCTTGGGGTTGTACTCATCCTTCTTCTTCCTCCAAACACGGCGAGTGGAGTTTAGACCAAAAAGCTCTATTTTTGTCTCATCAGACCACATGACCTTCTCCCATTCCTCCTCTGGATCATCCAGATGGTCATTGGCAAACTTCAGATGGGCATGGACATGCGCTGGCTTGAGCAGGGGGACCTTGCTTGCGCTACAGGATTTTAATCCATGACGGCGTAGTGTTACTAATGGTTTTCTTTGAGACTGTGGTCCCAGCTCTCTTCAGGTCATTGACCGGGTCCTGCCGTGTAGTTCTGGGCTGATCCCTCACCTTCCTCATGATCATTGATGCCCCACGAGGTGAGATCTTGCATGGTGCCCCAGACCGAGGGAGATTGACCGTCATCTTGAACTTCTTCCATTTTCTAATAATTGCGCCAACAGTTGTTGCCTTCTCACCAAGCTGCTTGCCTATTGTCCTATAGCCCATCCCAGCCTTGTGCAGGTCTACAATTTTATCCCTGATGTCCTTACACAGCTGTCTGGTCTTGGCCATTGTGGAGAGGTTGGAGTCTGTTTGATTGAGTGTGTGGACAGGTGTCTTTTATACAGGTAACAAGTTCAAACAGGTGCAGTTAATACAGGTAATGAGTGGAGAACAAGAGGGCTTCTTAAAGAAAAACTAACAGGTCTGTGAGAGCCGGAATTCTTACTGGTTGGTAGGTGATCAAATACTTATGTCATGCAATAAAATGCTAATTCATTATTTAAAAATCATACAATGTGATTTTCTGGATTTTTGATTCCATCTCTCACAGTTGAGTTGTACCTATGATAAAAATTACAGACTTCTACATGCTTTGTAAGTAGGAAAACCTGCAAAATCGGCAGTGTATCAAATACTTGTTCTCCCCACTGTGTATATATATATATATATATATATATATATATAGCATCTCACAAAAGTGAGTACACCCCTCACATTTCAGCAACCATTTTAGTATATCTTCTCAACAGACAATACTATAGAAATGAAACTTGGATATATTTTAGAGTAGTCAGTGTGCTGCTTGTACAGCAGTATAGATTTACTGTACTCTGAAAATAACATACAGCCATTACTGTCAAAATAGCTGGCAACAAATGTGAGTACACCCTAAGTGAACATGTCAAAACTGTGTCCCAAGTGTCAATATTTTGTGTAAGAACCATTGTTATCTAGCACTGCCTTAATCCTCCTGGGCATGGAATTCACCAGAGCTGCACAGGTTGTTGCTGGGATCCTCTTCCACTCCTCCATAATGACATCACGGAGCTGCTGGATGTTAGACACATGGCGCTTCTCCACCTTCCGCTTGAGGATGCCCAACAGGTGCTCAATAGGGTTCAGGTCTGGAGACATACTTGGCCACTCCATCACCTTCAGCTTCCTCAGCAAGGCAGTTGTCATCTTGGCGGTGTGTTTGGTGACGTTATCATGTTGGAAAACTGCTTATCTGAAGGGAGGCCATCATGTTCTGCTTCAGAATGTCACAGTACATGGAATTCATGTTTCCCTCAATGAAGCGCAGCTCCCCAGTACCAGCAGCATTCATGCAGCCCCAGATCATGATGCTACCACCACCATGCTTGACTGTAGGCAAGACACAGTTTTCTTGGTACTCCTCACCAGGGCGTCACCACACATGCTGGACACTATCTGAGCCAAACAAGTTTATCTTGGTCTCATCAGACCACAGGGCATGGTACCAGTAATTCATGTTCTTGGACAGGATGTCTTCAGCAAACTGTTTGCAGGCTTTCTTGTCAGCCAGCTTCAGAAGAGGATTCCTTCTGGGACCACAGCCATGCAAACCGACTTGTTGCGGTGTGTGGCGTATGGTCTAAGCACTGACAAGTGGACCTTCCGCTTCTGTTTCCCTATATCAAAATAATTGCATACAACATACTTCTCTGAGTGCCAATTTTATTTTTTCTCTGAGGTTTAGATGTCTGTAACTCAAGAAGTGTTCAATATATCTTAATATAATTTTAGATTTTTTTTTTTTTATAAAACATTTCTTTTGGAATCTTCATTTTTAAGGCCATATATGGGCATATATATAGGCCAAAAACCAAATGTGGGATACACTTTGCATACAGCTGACACTTTTTTTTCTTTTAAAGAGGAATATCTGAACAACCAATAATGTTGAAACTGGAAATGGATGTAATTTTTTTTCTATCAACACAATTGCATAGAATATAGCTGTCTGAGTGCCATAAATATTGTTCCCTGGGATAACTTCTGAGAGCCCTATCATCTTCGAGTGTATACAAAACAAGCCAATGCACATTGGCATGCGGGATTTGCATCTCGCGCCCCGCCCTGCAGCATGGGTATAAATGCGGAAGTAGATGCAGCGCACATTTGTTCTTCACTTCGGAGCCGAGACTGATATGTCTGCAGCTATCTGAAGAGTACTACAAAGCGAGGTTACCTCTCTGTGTACAAAGGTGTTGGATTTTATGAATTTTCTAGTAAGAGAGTTATTTCCCTAAAAGAGTGGCACGGGTGTGAAACGTCTTTTTCAAGATGTCTTTCCATCCGTGTGTTTCTGGATGCGGTCGTTCCCTGTCGCCAGATGACAGTCACAATCGATGTCTCATGTGTTTGGGCATTCAGCACGCTAAGGCAGCTTTTGTGGATAGTTCATGTTCCCACTGCGGGAACATGACTATCTCAGCGTTAAGGTCGAGACTCACATACCCCAGAGAAGGTGGAGTCCCCTTACCCATACGCCGATCTAGTTCTTTGCCTGCTGGCCAGCAGCAAAGGGCTACTTTGGCACATGGCCAGGGTGATCTGAGGATCACAATGAAGGCTTCCCCGCCGAGGCAATCTCCGTGGGCCTCCCGCGAAGGCCAAGCAGCAGCTTCCACCCGGTCTTGGTGTGGAGCCGGTCGTCGGAAAGCCGCCCAGGCCACTGCCAAACCAGGTGGAAAGCGCAAAGCAAAGCGCCCCTGAGACGGGCGACCCAGAGATCAAGGGAACAGCTCTTCGGGAGATGGTGAAGGCACCACTCCCTCCCCTGGAGGAGGGCCGGGTGGTAAATCCTGTGTTACCTTTTGTTTGTGTTCCACCGCTCGCTCCTTGGAGTTCAGCGGTACCCAAATTATCAACAAAAGAGCCGTTTCATATATCTCTGGGTCCCAAGAAAGCATACATGGCGGTGTACGACGCTATGCCTTATCACCCTCAGGCTCAGGGCTCGAAAAATCGCTAGCCCGACGTCCCGGGGCTATTGTATCTTCCAGCCGGGCAACCAAAACGTATCACGGCCCTGCCCGACAGGCTATTTTAAATAGTGAAATAAAATTCCTTTCTTGCTTTGCGTTGTTGACTCTCTTGACTTGTTATCGAAAGGAAAAATAAGATCATGGGTGTGATTTGTCCGCAGTGAAGTTTAGCCAATGCTAACGTACTTGGAGTGTGTGTGTGTGTGTGTGTGTGTGTGTGTGTTAATGATGAGTGGATCGCGGTTATATCCGCTGGTCGGGCAGACCAAATAATAAAACACATCAAAATATTCTAATTAATTGCGGGTGGCTGAGAGATAAATAATTAATGTGTTGATTTTATTAAAGACACAGAACTCTCATTTTTATGGTAAAACACAGCAAACGTGCATCACTCTTTCACTTTCGTTTTCAAAACCAGCATCTCTTCAGGGAAAACAAATCAAGGATAACATATGCCTAGAGCACCTCCTAGTGGACAGTAGCCTATATAAAACACAAAGGAAAAACCTTACATGAGATATTGCGTAACAACTTAAAAATATACACAAGCTTAACAGAAATTATTCTTATAAGATTTTTCAAACATAATGATTGGAAATATTAACGTGTTTAAAACTTATTTTTTTAAAAAAACATCTAATTTGCAGAATTTACCAAATTAAAAACAAAAGAAAGGAAAGTCAAGTAACATGTGGGAGCATTTTAGTGAAGTAGTTTAACAGGATGAATCAAATGTTGGGTATGTGATGTGTAACGCTGTGAAGCGCTCTATGTATATGACAAATTAATAAGCCTGCGAAAACTGCGAAAGTCGCTGTGTGTTAAAATGTTAAGAGGCGCATAGATTTAAGTTGGTGTTTCAGTTCTACACAGGCAAAAAAGACAGGTCAACATTAAGAAGACAGAAATTCATAGAATGCATATTTGTATTGATGATTGTAATTTGATTATTTTATTGATTATTATTGTGATTTTGAAAATGGTTTTGATTGATGTTTTGATTCCTATTAAATTTTCTACATAAAAAATATATTTTTTATTCAGGCTAGTTAAATTCATTTCGGGCTACCAAAATCTGAAGAATGCCTGCCCGAAGGGCTACCATTCTGCCTCGCTGCCCCACTGCGGGTACGTCTGTGGTGCCGCTGGTCCCGCTTGCTCGGTCGCTGGGAGCCTGGTTAGCACTTCCCAGCCCGTCTCGCTGGCTCACCCGTACCATTAGACTCAACTATGCGATTCAGTTCGCCCGCCGGCCGCCCAAGTTCAGGGGCATTCACTTCACCTCAGTGCTGAAGGAGGCTGCCCCTGTCTTATGGGCAGAGATTGCAGTCCTACTGGCAAAGGACGCAATACAGCCGATCCCTCCAGTTGATATAAAGACTGGCTTCTACAGCCCATACTTCATTGTACCCAAGAAAGGCGGTGGGTTACGGCCAAACATGGACCTGCGAGTTTTGAATAGGTCCCTGCACAGGCTGCTCCAACACAAGTGTAACTCCTCAGTCATCATGAAGTCACTCACCCTAACTCTGCCCTGCAAAAGAAGAACCACAACCAAACCACAAAATATGACCCATACTGGGTTCATAACACCCTCCCCCATAGAAAAGGGTGTCCATTTATGAAACCCAACCTAACCCTTCACCCGATAACCCCCAATACTGGAAAAGTCCCACCACTCTGTTATACTCCCAATATCCTCAGCAACCACGGGCCCTGTAGAAGCAATTTAAGAGAATCAAGGAGAGTCCGTGGTAGACACCATCACTTCGGCTAGAGCCCCCTCTACGAGGCACCTCTATGCGTTTAAGTGGAACCTGTTCGTTGAGTTGTGTTCTTCCCGCCGGGAAGACCCCCGAAGATGTTCGATCAGTACAGTGCTCTCCTTCCTGCAAGATGGGTTGGAGCGAAGGCTGTCTCCCTCCACCCTCAAAGTGTATGTTGCCGCTATCGCTGCACATCACGATGCAGTTGATGGTAAGTCCTTGGGGAAGCACGATCTGATCGTCAGGTTCCTGAGGGAACAAACTAAATCTGCCTCGCTCTCACTCTGTACCCTCTTGGGATTTATCTCTGGTGCTTACGGCACTGCTGATTGCAAGGGCTCAAATGGTGCTCTCTGCAGAGTTAAAAATTCTGTCGTGGAAGACAGTACTCCTGACTGCATTGGCCTCCATCAAGAGGGTAGGGGACCTGCACGCATTTTCGGTCAACGAATCGTGCTTAGAATTCGGGCCGGATATGTGCCCAAAGTTCTTACCACTCCCTTCCGGGACCAGGTGGTCAACCTGCAAGCGCTGCCCTCGGAAGAGGCAGACCCAGCCCTGGCTTTTCTCTGTCCCGTCCATGCTCTGCGGTTATACGTGGACAGAATGCAAAGCTTCAGCACCTCAGAACAGCTCTTCATCTGTTACGGAGGCCAGCAGAAGGGAAAGGCTGTCTCCAAGCAGAGGATGGCCCACTGGATAGTGGATGCCATCGCCTTGGCATACCAAACCCAAGGCGTGTCTTGCCCGCTCGGGTTGAGAGCCCACTCCACTAGGAGTGTTGCCTCTTCCTGAGTGTTGGCGCATGGCCTCCGTGTAGAGCCGGTTTCTTCCTGTGTGCTCGCTTATACCAGCCAGTAACACCGAAGTGCCTGTTCTAAGTGTCGGCTTGCTGCGCCATTCCCCTCCCCATGGACCGGATACGTGCACTTATATTCTCCAGTAGAGTTCCTGCTGGAACCTGTGCTAGACTGAGTTCCATTCGTTGTGACTCCTACGGTGGTCCCATATGTGAATTTTTCCACAAGCTCGGCGAGCCAAGCGGATCAATGGTCTGTGTTGTGGCGTGCGGTTCAAATGAGTAGTGCTGTTTCATTCCGCTTTTGCTGCATAAACAATATACCAATAAACCCAGGAAAAGACCTTTCAGTTGACATGGAGGACCAGTTAGTCGAATAAAAGAGCGACACCAGATTGCGACACCTCTACAGCTCTTGCTCTCTGCCTTTGTTTTGGTTGAGTGTGATGACTGAATATCCTCAGTTGTCTGATGCCGAAAAATTACTTCTTCCATTTACCTCTACTAATCTGTGCAAGGCCAGGTTTTCATACAGAGATCGGCTCCAGGTGGAGGATAACATCAGGTTTGCCCTGTCCAACACTGAACCGCAAATTGCGCTTCTTTGTTTTTTGTGGGCGTGCCACAGGATAGGGGAGGTTTAGGGGGGCTTTAGTTCCAAAAGGTTGAGAACCTCTGTCTTAAGGAATCCAAAAGTTGTGTTTTAGAGCACATTTTTAAATGGTTATACTGAAAGAAGCATTTTTTTCAAATTTCTCAACCAGTAAGCAGCACTGTTCCCAAACTGCTCAGACACCCTCAGGTTCATACATAGATTAGTTATGGTTATTATTTATTGGTAAATTAACCAAAGGATTAATCGACTATTCAGAAAATAAACAATAGATTAACAAAAAAATAAGATTATATGATTAATTGAGAAAAAAAAAAAAAAAAAAAAATCAATATATTAATCGATTGAAAAAAATTCAGTTGGGAATGCTTTATGACTGCCGAAGAGATGTCCTCATTCCAGGTAATAAAAAGCACACGGACACACTAACAGATGACACTGGCGAGGAAACAATCAAAATGTTCTATTTTATTAATTTGTTAGATATTATGCTTTACCTTTGGGGTAACTAATGATTAATATACAATTTTTACCAAGGAATAACTCTTGAGATGAGATGCATCAGAAGAATAATAATGTACGGCCACAGCCAAACACTGACTTCAAAATCATTGCCTCAGATTCAAGTGAAGACAAAGTACAAGCTTTGAATGTTTCTGCATCTCTTGAAGCCAGCTTTCTGAGTGGATTAGTTAGCGTGAAAGGGTCAGCTGACTTTTTAAATGATAAAAAGAAGCCCAAACATCAATCTCGAGTTACCTTACAGTATCGGACAACGGCACGTTTTGAGCAGTTAACTATGGAACATCTTGGAGCAGGGAACGTAAAGCATTGCAATGTATTTCAGGAGGGCTCGGCCACACATGTTGTTACGGCTCTATTGTATGGAGCTCAAGCGTTCTTTATTTTTGACCGTGAAGTTTCATCCAATGAAAATCATCAAGAGATACAAGGAAACCTCCAAGCATCAATCAAAAAGATACCTTTAATATCAATTGAGGGTCAAGCATCTTTGAAAATGAGTGAATCGGAAAAAGAGAAAAATTAACAGTTGCACTTTTCATGGAGATTTTGCTCTGGATAACAATCAGTTTCATATGTAGATGCCATCAAGGTGTACACAGAGCTGCCAAAACTGCTGGGAGAACATGGAGAGAATGCTGTGCCCATGACCGTGTGGCTTTACCCTCTGAAAAAAATAGATTCAACAGCTGCTCAGTTAGTCAGAGAGATCAGTGTAAGCCTAGTACGACGTGCCCAACGGATCATGGATGAACTGGATAATTGTGACATTCAATGTCAAGACCTGATGAGGGAAATTGTCGCCATTCAATTCCCTGAAATCAAAACTAAAATCAGAAAATTTAAGGACCTCTGCTCAGAGTACAAAATTGTTTTTCAAAAACATCTCTGCAGGCTTCTTCCATCTATAAGGGGTGGAGGAAAAGAAGAACAAGAGCTTGTTGATGCTCTCAATGACAAAGAAAGATCCCCATTTCAGGGTGCTCTGGTAAACAAGTATCTAAATGAACGAGAGCGAGAGATGAATGTCGTTAGATCTTACCTCGAAATCATGAAAGAAGTCCCTGTTCTTTCATCCAGCAATGACTTGGACAAGGTTGTCTTGAAAGCATCCAATAACTATGTGATAGCTTTTGCACTTTCTTCCTTAAATGAAAAGGAACTGTACATTTCAGACTTGGAGAATTACCTGAAAAAACAATCATGTAACAATGCAGAGCAAGAAAGTTATGATCAAGACTCCTCAAAAAAGACAGAGAAATGGTTTTCCACAGGAGATGTAACTACACTTAACAGAGAAAACATACAGGCCTTCCTAGATTTCAAAGAAGCAAATAAAAGGAAGAAAGAACATTGAATTCTGCATTGCATCAATCCCGGATTAACTCATCACTGCCTCTTCAATTCATGTTTATAAAAAGGGAGAGACTCATAAACTCACAGTACGAGCTCCCCTCAAAACCCCCAAAACCAGTCTTCTTGAGTGCTGAGCATGACTGCATACATCTGCAAATCAAACCTCCCAATCACGGTGTTAGTTCTGTGGTCTCATACTGTATTTCATATCAGTCTGCACAGAGCTCTGAATGGACAGAGGTGTTTACTGATGGGGTTTCTGATCAGGTCACTGTCAAACAGTTACAACCACATAAAGAATATTGTTTCACCTGTAAGGCGGTGTGTCGTCCAGGAGTAAGTCTGACAAGTGACACAACATCATTCTTCAAGACTCCTCCATGTGCTCCTCCTGGAGCACCTACAGTGAAACGAGTAGAATCTGAATCTGCAACTGTAGCATCCTACATCTGTGGGTGAGGATGTTTTGGTCACTGGATACGTGTTGGAATACAGAGTCTGCCCCAAGGATCAGGAAAATGAAAAGCCATGGAAGTCTGTGAAATCTACAAACAGGGAGTGCACACTTCAGGGACTGGAAGGAGACACAGTTTACACAATCAGAGTTTTTGCAAACTGTGGAAATGATGGAGTGAGTCTCTCCAGCCCTGAAACTGTGTTTTCAGCCAGTTTTAAGGATAAACAATCAAATAAGGATGGGAGTGGGTTGTTCTTAAATCAATCTTCACGAATAAAAAAGGGCAATCCATCAATACATACACTGATACTACACAAAAAAATGGCAGACTGTAAGTTTTAATCAGTATGTCTTACTATTATCACTGTCTGTCGCTAGCAACAGTTATGGCTGCTGGAAATACATGAAATGATCATGTTTTTTTAAGCTTAAATGCTCTTTAAGGTACTTTGGATAAAAGCATTTGAAAAAAGCATAAATGTAAATTGTATTGTTTTTTATCTTTTTGTTTAGTTTTCCGAAATCATGCAAACATTTAGATACTGTAAAATACTATGAAATACTATAAAAACACAATGTATGATTTCAAGACATTATGAGCAAGTTGTATTAGTATTGAATAAAACATTTTTAAATAAAGAAATATTGATTTTTCTTATGGTAGAGCTTATACTGTATTGCCACAATGCTTGTCAGTATGGATGCGCCGATCCGATACTCAGTATCGCCATTATTTGCCGGATCGGGTATCGGTCAGACCGGACCTATCCAAATCCGATACTGTGCGTATAATATTCTGTGTTATTGTTAAGCCCCAGTGCCCCACAAAAGGCACAAAAACATTATAAAACATCATCAACGCTTCATGCATTATATTAAGTGTTCTGAATCCATTCCATAGTTTAATGTGAGGTACAGATATTATATATTATATTATATATTAAAGTTCACGTGAATGCTTCCCTCCGCTGCGGCTGTCAGTCATTCTCCATTCAGTTTTCAAACTGCGTGTCGCGTTCGGTTACGACAGTCAACACGATGAAACTCTCTCCAAGATGATTCAATGTTCCTGTTATTATACTTGATCTGTAGATAACCTTCTATGTTTTCGCATAAAATGACTTTATCTTGCTGGAGTTTATTGCGGTTTCTAAATCGTGTTACTTTCTACCGGGTGTCTGTTAGATCACAACACTGGACTAGAGATTGTATAGTTCTTCACACGCACGGTAACTGAATTTTTAACTGTTAAAAGAAAAGGCTCAATAAAATATTGCATAGATAGATACACTAACACTACGCATCGATATATCTTCCCTTTGTGTTTTGACATTGTATCTATAATATGTTGCAGCCTCATTAAAAAAGCTGCGCTATACATTTAAAATAAATGTCTTTTAATTTCTTAGTATATAGGCCCTATTTCTATAAATATGTTTACTTGTTTTTCATGAATGTATTTTACAACAATGTGTAACATTTTACCAGATTTAGTGCTACACTTATTCACTTTTATTTGTTCCCCATTAAATGTTTTTTTTTTTTCACTAAATGTTAAGATTTTATACAATTATTGTGCACTCGTGATTTTTCTAAAGTAACTTTTGCTGCTGAATTATCCACTAATCTAGTTTATCCACCATCTAGTTTATAGTAGTATTTTTGTCATAGATTGTGATTTATATATTTTTTTAATTTGTTATTTGTTTTTCTTTATAATGAAGTTGTCTGTATTTAGTAGATTGTGTTTAACACACAAAATAGTGATTATCAGTTCAACACATGTATAGAAATTCTACATTGAGTTTTTAAACAAAACTGCACTGGCACTGGATTAGTATCCGTTATCAGCCAATACTCAGAATTTTTGGTATCGGATCGGTTCTGAAAAAATGGTATCGGTGCATCCCTACTTGTCAGTATGTGAAATTTTCCCAATTCCCTGACAATTTACTACTGTTCAAAAGTTATCAGTAATTGTATAATTAATTCTACCTATGGATTTTAAAATGATTATAATTATTTGTATTATTAGTAATACTATTGTTTTAAAAGTAACTCTGTGAATTAATAAACAGAACTTAACTGTTTATTGTCATGTCATTTGTCTTTTTTAAACCTTTGTGAAGTTTAAATTTGTCTGAAGCCTGTTTTGCTAAATCCAGGTCCTGAACAACAACAAACAACAAAAGAAAATGAGAAGATCACTTTTGTAGCTTTAACAAAGATGAATATTTAATTTATACAGCGAAGACTATGCAATTATTTTACATTTGATTATTCAATGTTTGTACCTGTATACTGTTAGATCTACCTGTAAAATATAAAGCACTGCTTATTTCATATGTATCGTTGTTCAATTTGAAGTTATCTATTGTAATTTGTTTATTATTTTCTATGCAGATGCTCTCCCCTACAAAATTACCCCAATAATTCTAGAATGATGAATTCTTTCCAAAAAGAGCTATTCAAGTCATACTGAAATTGTTTTTATATTGCAATATACACTCACCTAAAGGATTATTAGGAACACCTTACTAATACTGTGTTTGACCCCCTTTCGCCTTCAGAACTGCCTTAATTCTACGTGGCATTGATTCAACAAGGTGCTGAAAGCATTCTTTAGAAATGTTGGCCCATATTGATAGGATAGCATCTTGCAGTTGATGGAGATTTGTGGGATGCACATCCAGGGCACGAAGCTCCCGTTCCACCACATCCCAAAGATGCTCTATTGGGTTGAGATCTGGTGACTGTGGGGGCCATTTTAGTACAGTGAACTCATTGTCATGTTCAAGAAACCAATTTGAAATGATTCAAGCTTTGTGACATGGTGCATTATCCTGCTGGAAGTAGCCATCAGAGGATGGGTACATGGTGGTCATAAAGGGATGGACATGGTCAGAAACAATGCTCAGGTAGGCCGTGGCATTTAAACGATGCCCAATTGGCACTAAGGGGCCTAAAGTGTGCCAAGAAAACATCCCCCACACCATTACACCACCACCACCAGCCTGCACAGTGGTAACAAGGCATGATGGATCCATGTTCTCATTCTGTTTACGCCAAATTCTGACTCTACCATCTGAATGTCTCAACAGAAATCGAGACTCATCAGACCAGGCAACATTTTTCCAGTCTTCAACTGTCCAATTTTGGTGAGCTCGTGCAAATTGTAGCCTCTTTTTCCTATTTGTAGTGGAGATGAGTGGTACCCGGTGGGGTCTTCTGCTGTTGTAGCCCATCCGCCTCAAGGTTGTGCGTGTTGTGGCTTCACAAATGCTTTGCTGCATACCTCGGTTGTAACGAGTGGTTATTTCAGTCAAAGTTGCTCTTCTATCAGCTTGAATCAGTCGGCCCATTCTCCTCTGACCTCTAGCATCAACAAGGCATTTTCGCCCACAGGACTGCCGCATACTGGATGTTTTTCCCTTTTCACACCATTCTTTGTAAACTCTAGAAATGGTTGTGCATGAAAATCCCAGTAACTGAGCAGATTGTGAAATACTCAGACCGGCCCGTCTGGCACCAACAACCATGCCACGCTCAAAATTGCTTAAATCACCTTTCTTTCCCATTCTGACATTCAGTTTGGAGTTCAGGAGATTGTCTTGACCAGGACCACACCCCTAAATGCATTGAAGCAACTGCCATGTGATTGGTTGATTAGATAATTGCATTAATGAGAAATTGAACAGGTGTTCCTAATAATCCTTTAGGTGAGTGTATACTTGCAGAAAAACAAAATATCACAATGTCTTTTTTTTCCTAATATCATGCAGCCCTAAATGGAATGCTATACATCTGTATAATGATCAATGAAATATAAACAAATATGATGAATAAAAATAGACTATGGCAAAAACTTTACAACTCTATATGTCAGATTGAGAGGTAGTGATATTTTGTAGCCTACCCTCCATGAAGAATTAAAGGGATATAGTTCACACAAAAATGAAAATGATTTACTCACCCTCAATTAGTTCCAAACCTGTATGAGTTTCTTTCTTTATGACATATGATGACAGAATTTTCATTACTGGGTGAACTATCCCTTCAAATGCATAATAATGATTATAAGAAAAGAAAAAATAAATCTAATACCTTTTATTAGATTAATTTGTTATTTTCTTATAATAAGTATTATATGGACACAAATCTTTGTTTGTGTTTATCTGAAGAAAGAAAGTCATATACACCGGCGATGGCATGAGGGTGAGTAAATGACAGTTTGTTCAAAAATTTAACATATCAACAGGAAATAGGTTTATTTTGGAAAGCATTCATTAAAATACATAAATCATCAGAAGGGTTATTTACAAAACACCTGCCAGTGACTGGACAGAGCCACCAGTCGTTCACAGGATTTTTTTTTCTTAAAGGGTACATAACACACACAGTTTCTGCCATTAATCTTGTTCATCTCATCATCTCATTAATCTTGAGTACCTATAGAGTAGTATTGCATCCTTCATATCTCCGAAGTGTCTTTAGTTTTATCATATTTATAAAAGACAGATATGCTGTACCGATTCTTTCCGTAAACAGCTGAGCTCGTGGAGGCATGCAGTGGGCGGAGCTAAAGAGTCACGAGCACACACACACACACACACACACACACACACACACACAACATCATGGCATTATCCCAGGATAACTTTTGATTCACTATACGTTTGTGCTGTTAACATTATATGCACCGATTGCCAACAAAACAGACATTTGATGTAGTTTCACTCACCGCCTGCGGTTTCGACTCATGACCGGGATCTTTTATCGCTGGGACCGCTCCCTCTTTCAGTTACAAATGATCTGCAAATCCAGCGTCAAACTGGGCCTTGTTTATAAAACATTCGTCACCGAAATGCCGGGAACAAACAAACACATTTGCACAACTCCGTTGCTGCTCTGGAAAAACAAACTGAATCCACTGTTCCCTTAATGCTGGGTTATTTGGGAAGCTGAACAAGGTTATCAAAAACACACTTCTTTAGTGACATTGTTGATGTTGTGGTCTAAAAACAAAATGACAGCACTGCAGATGGCTTCCGCAACCCAAGCAAAGCCGCACTTGCTCTCGCTCTGGTTGACGTGCACATGAGCTCATCCGGGAGAACTGCCCCTACAAGGAATTCTGCCCTTTATGATGTCATACAGGGCCATACATACGCAAAAAAAACTTTCTGAAGCGTATACGAATCCTGAAGGAGTATATTTGGCACAGAAATACTCCGTCATATGTCCAACTCATTTTTTGAAACTTTGGCCATGTTTAGCATGGGAATTCAACTCTTTAACAGTGTAAATAAGTCAGAATGCATGAAATAGCATTAGACATCCCATTTAAAGGTGTCATGAACTGGCTTTTTTTATTTTTTATACTGTTGTCTGAGGTCAACTTATTAGGTTTGTGTGTTTTTTACATTCAAAAACATCACAATGAATAAGTAATAGGCTATTTTCTACCCTGGTTTTGAGCCTCTCTCCTGGAACGCTCGGTTTTTATGGGCGTGCCGCATTGAAGACTTGGAAGTAAACACCCACTGCTATGATTGGATAACAGTTTTGCATATTATAATTAGTTTCGACTCCCCCGTCAGTACACGTGGGGAATTGTTTTGAAAACGTCCAATGTGGAAAATTGGCAACCGGAATGATTCGCCCATACATGTTTGACCCAGAGTCTGATCCCGAATCGCAGGACAATGAACCAAGAACACCTCAAATACTCTACAAATACTCAAATTCTGTCTGTCTGTTTGACAAGCTACATCCTTCATAGTTGGACCCTTCTGTGACTGATTAGACACGTACACATAATCAGTAGATATCAAACAATCTGTAACAATGCAATACTATCACATATAAAAAACATTTTTCATATAACAAACGACAGTTTTACTCACATAAGTGTGTTGCACCATTCCTGTCGGATCCAATATAGAAGGCACAGCATTGTTTTAATCTCAATATGTCTGCAAATCCAGTCTCGACCTGTGTCATTTACAAACGATTCCGCGTTGAAATGAAGCGAACAAACATGCAATGTCTTACGCACGTGAGCTGGAACTTCATTAAAAATAAAGTTCAACCACACATTCCTAATATTAGAATCCGAAGGAAGCTTATGCAGCGACTGTGTTCTTCCACAACCAGGCACAGCGCAATATCTTGCTATCTTCGGCATGTTTATTGCTCGGTAGCGCGATCCGTTTAGCTCCACGAGTCGGTGGGCGGGGCTACAGAATCAGGCGTACTTATTCTTATGTTGAGGCGGCATTTCACCACACGCTGACGTCAAGGGTTGGCATATTCTGAGATCGAGCGTTTGCTGGGCATGGTGTCAATAAAAGCTTTTCTTTGACTAACAAGGAAGTTTTCAGCTCCGAAACTTACAGGATATTCTTATATCACGATGAACTTTTATATATCAAAGGCTGAATGAAAAGTTGATTTCTCAATTCATGACCCCTTTAAATGCTACTTGTCTAGTTTGTTCAATTCTTGTTACAGATCTTAGTCAAGGTAGTGCCATATTTAATTTCTGACAGGAATGAAAGTGAGGCTGTGTTCAATGGATTGTACTGTTGTATGCCAATTCTCCAGCTAACTTTACTTAACTTGCAATAGACAAAACTCCATAAAATGTTGTGAATTTTGAAAATTACATGTGACCTAGGACCTTTATATGGTACAGTGCATGCCACTGCAAAGACAGTAAGTGTATCCCTCATAGCCTTGTTTTCATCCATGCAAAATTCAATAGCGTCCTATCTTGAAAATGTCACACCAGTAAAATCGCGAAACACATTAAAGGGAATTGGTTAAATTACTTGAAAGTGAAATTTTCTCTCAACCAAATAAGTGTAATTTAGTAAACTTAATCAGAAAATCTGATTCTGTAGCTCAGCCAAACATGAGAAGCTGGTGGCTTTTATGTGTGTGTTTGTGTTAGACACAAAGCTTGTCTGCCTGTCTCTTTAGTTAACATTAGTCCTAATTATCACAACAATACAGCTTTACAAATACACAAACATCTGCTGACAATTAGTGTGAGGTGGTTGTCAAACAGTGATTATCAGCCTCATTAAGGGGGAGGCGAATCTCATTATGTGTGTTTAGAGTCCTGACGACATAGATTAGTGTCAGGCAGTTTGAATCAACCCTCGCCCCTCAAACACAGACCACACAGAGGGGTAATGGGTCTTGAATACACAATTCACTTGACCAATACATCAGAGTCCATCTCTTGAAAGCTTCATTCAATCAAACTCTTAAACAAACATCAATACCCTGCCAAGGACATGATAGGCTAATTTAATTATTCTAATGACTTTTTAAATGCTATTTTAGTTTGTGTAATTGGGTAGTGGACATGTGGACCGATCAACGCCAAGATAGCTTAATATTCATATTAATGTATAAAATATATATTTTAGGTATTGTCTTATAACTTGTCTATATAAATATATGAATATAAATTCTTCTAAAATTTTTCCACATCACTATTTTAAACAGTCCTGCAGTGTAACTTTAAAATGAAGAAATTCTAATTTTCCCTGTAGTCTCTCAATTAAATTGAGCTCATAAAATCTGCATACATAATAAAAACTATAGAAGACTTAGCAAAACAGTTCAAACTGTTTTAAGTTTAACAGCATGCTGCAAGACTTTAAGGTTCAGTGTGTAAATTTTAGCGGCATCTAGCAGTGAGGTTGTGAATTGCAGTCGCACCGCTCACCCCTCAGAGAAGCTACTGGGGCCAACACAGGACAAAAATGTTGTCGTCTGAGAGAGCAGAGAGTGACTGGCGCTCTGTAAAGCAGTTTGTCTGTTTAGGGCTACTATAGAAACATGACGGCACAAAACGGTGACTTCACTGTAAGTGGACCCGCGGTGTATGTAGATAGAAATGGCTCATTCTAAGGTAATAAAAACATAACGGTTCATTATGTAAGGTCTTTGTACACCACTGAAAACATAGTTATGTATATTATATTGCATTTCTGTCAAAAGATCCTCAAACATACTACACACTGCACCTTTAAGTTTACGAATGAATTTCATTTTAATTAATCAATTACTTGAGATTTCCAATCTCAACTGTAAAAGTGATTCAATAAAATAAAGTTCATCAAGTTCCATTTCACCAGTAATCAAAAATTAAGACATTAAAAATGTAAAGAAGGTAGATCCGAAGGTGTGATCAGTGTATATGGATGTCATATTTCAAATCTGTACTGTAACTATCACTTTTTCACTAGTTCAAATTCAATTTTGTCATCTAACGTTCACATT
This sequence comes from Coreius guichenoti, assembly GCA_039654105.1. Classification (NCBI taxonomy): domain Eukaryota; kingdom Metazoa; phylum Chordata; class Actinopteri; order Cypriniformes; family Gobionidae; genus Coreius; species Coreius guichenoti. The sequence goes on from CM077175.1 coordinate 7,161,841, forward strand.
ATCGACATTGATTAATCAAAAAGAAAATAAATTAATGGATCGTTTGCTTTTTACACATTAGCAGAAGGGTATAACGTTATATATCCAACTAACTTACATTAATTATTTACACATTTAGCGACATTTGTCCTCTTAAAGGAGTATTTACGTGACGTTACTTGAAGTTTCTCAAAATAACCTTTCCAAAAAGTACACAGGTATGGCGATGGTATCGAATTGTAATATTATGGTGCAATGGTTGTTTTGGTACTTTAAGTGTTTTTGTGTACTGTGTAGTGTTTTTTGACCGTTAAGAAGTGTAATTACCTTCAGTACAGAGTCGTTCAGACGCCTCCGCACATACAGGTGTTCAACCTCAATAAAGACTTTCTTTAACCCTGACGATAGAAGGCATTTGTAGGCTTTGTTTCAGGTGACTGTAGGTAAACATCCACTTCATTAATTACTCTTTTCGTTTTCTGTGTTCTGAAGTATCCAATTTCTGTTTAACAGACCGAGTAACCGCGCCAAGGGATTCAGACTGAATCGCGAATTGATTCATTAACCGTTTGTTAGCACGTTTTACAGATTCAATGAGAAGAACCGATTCAAAAGAGTGATTCATTCGCTAATCGGACACCTGATTATAAACAATCGAGGGGAAAAAAAATACCGTACACACGACACAATTCCTAAAATATCGTCAGAGGAAAACTGTCTCCGGCAATAGTATTTTAGTAATAGCATTTTACTTCCCAGCAGTAAATAAAAGTCTAGCGACATTTTTGTTTACATTTGTTTTATGGCAATTCATTTATTGTTTATTTTATTTTTTAATTATATTTAGGCTACTTTAATAGCCTTAACTATAATTATTTTAAGAATTAACTCTGTTGCTATGAACAATAATAATACTGATAGAAAAAAATCTATTAAATGTTGTTTTTTATTTGCAAATGTGTGTGTATGAGTAAAGGAGTGTATATGTGTGTGGTAGGGTTGTTTTGGCTGACCTTTTGATGTTTAGATTTCCTCAAAACAGTATAAAATTTCCTTGTTCAACTTAAACTGAGGACACACGCACCCTGATGTAGTCAAAATATTTCTTTTTGCTGATAATTCCCAATCTCATTAGACACCTTCATCACATAATGTGTTGGCATGCAGTGTTTGAAACTGAAAGCACATTCTTAGATTAACAAACTGACTAAGATGAGTTTGATTATATTATAGGACCATTTTTTCCTGCTAACACTGTGAAGCTACTTTGAAACAATCGGCATTGTAAAAAGCGCTATATAAATAAAGGTGACTTGACTTGACATTAGGTGACAAATTTGACACATACATCAGCTTAAATACAGAATGTGGACACATATTTAAACCAAGCATATGTTATTCAAAGCTATATAATAAACATATAGCATTAAAGTAAAACAGACACAGTCTCGATGTGTGTGTCTGGGCAGAGTGCCAGTGAGAAGCTATAGACCTGCGGGCCAAAACCAACCCAATGCTTGTTAAACCTTCAAATGACTGTTTGTGTTCAATCAATAAAGCCCAAGACATAGAATTTACTTTAAATGTTGCCAACATTTGCATTTGACAGATGCTTTTATCCAAAGAGACTAACAGCATCAACATAAGCCTATATATTTTCCCTCTGCATGTTCTACCACCCAGTTTACACCAATGTTTTACTGTTTTATGTAATTATTAGGGAACTGACTGAGCTGCATGTCCAAATTATATACTGACATCAATCAAAAGGCGAAAAAAGATCAATCAGTCAATCCAAATGATTTCTCATGAGTCCACATCCAAAGCAATCAATAGCCCTCTTTCAGGTCAAGGTCGATGTTCTACATTTGCTGAAATGCAAACTGTATTGGGTATTGTAACCCACAATGTACACTTTCCATTTACATAAAGGATATAACAAAATATATAAGACTAAAATGTAAAACTATAAAAATCAGTCCAAAAAAAAAAGAACTGTATTGATCAACCACTAAGCTGAATGAGGGACGAGATTCATCCAAACATCAAACATCAGCTCAGATTTTTTTTATCATATCTCTTTCTGAATGCATTATATTACACCGTAACAATATGAAAGCAATACACTAAGTTGGTCATTCTCCCAAAATAAACCTAAGGTGATCAGTATCACCCTGAAGTGGTTTATTTTGCATATTTTTTATATTTTAAAGACCAGCTGAGTATACAATATCCAACCTATAGTAACTATTTACCAAATAAAAAAATACACTCTTAAAAATAAAAGTTCTAAAAGGGGGTTTTCGCAGTGAGGCTAAAGATTAACTATTTTTGGCTCCCCAAAAAAATCTTCAGTTAACTGTTCTTAAAAGAACCATTTATTATTGTGAAAAATATTTTAATAATCTAAAAAAAAATTCCCACTATAAAGAACATTTTGTGCAATAGAAAGGTAGATGTAAAGGTTCTTCATGGAAACATATGGCAAAAAAGAACCGTTATTTTAAGAGTGATAGATAGATAGATAGATAGATAGATAGATAGATATACTTTTGTATGTCTCTCTCTTCTCTTGGGAAGATGTTTATTGCTCTAATTAAGCAGACACATTCACAGATTCTTATTCTATGCCATTTAACAGGCTTTAGAAAGAGAGTGAGGGATGGAGAGAAGGCTATTGTGGAGACATAAATGTGTGTGTCTGAATATGCTGCCTAATTATGTCCTTTGAGACCAGGACAAGAGGAGAGGGGAATGAGAGAATGAAGAAGGGGGAAAGCAGGATGAGGAAGAGGGAGAGAGAGAATAGAGGGGGAGGAGAGACATGAGTGCCTGGAGGAGTCTGAGAGCAGAGGTCTTAAGCCACCGATGAATGGAAGAAGACAAACTAAACAGACGTAAGAATGACAGAGAGAGAGAGAGTTGGGGGAGGGCCAAACAGACAAATAGAAAAAGAAAAGCTGTTGAGAGGAAGGAAAGAACACTAGATACACAAAAGAAAAACAAGAGCAATACTTTCAGTCAGTCTTTCTATTATGATGTGGAGGACTGTATACAAGAGACTTAATGGCAAAGACACACACACACACACACACACTCACACAATGTCTCATTCAGAGATTAACTGTGAATGCAACATTTATTATTAAGGTATTTAAATTTTTTACATTTACATATAAATTTTGAACATTTTTGACAAGCTGATTTATATTTTTTTCCACTATACAACTGACATGCATTTATTCACATTGCTGTCCTATGTGTGATGAATACTGTACCTGGAAATTCCTCATAGATTTACGCACGTCTGATTTCTTCAGAGAAAATTCACATTAGTCTTTGGATATGTTCAGAAAAAGCATCACCCTATTTGTATTTCTGCAATATGCTGTGTACATCATGCAGATTTCCTGCATAGAATTTCTCGATGACCAACTAAGTGCAGTATACAATGTCCCATGATGCAATGGGCTCCATTTGACGATCCATTTCCAACATGTTAAATGAACCACAATTTCAGCTGTTATTTTTTATCTCTTTATTTAATATAATGGTCGATGTGGGGGTGATTATTAATTTAAGGGATGTTAAATTAATAGGGATGTGATAAAAATCAGTTGATATTGTAATTGCTGATATTGTGTATAGTAAAAGGACAGGATTTTTTGTGCATACAATGAAAGTCAATGGGGTCCAAAGTTTTTTGTCTCCTACAAAGTTTTTTGGACCCCAATGCTCTTCACAATCTTTGTGTGTGTGTGTGTGTGTGTGTGTGTACAGGTTTGGCTATACTTGTGAGGGCCAAACGTCCTAACTTATATAGTAAAATATTATGACTATTAACTGGTGAGGACATTTTACTAGTCTTCACTATAAAAAGTTTATTTAAATCTAGTGTTTTGCACATGTTTCTGTGATTGGTATAGGGGTAGGGGTTAGGCCATAGAAAATACCATTAACCTGATATGAAATCAATGGAAGTCCTCAAAGAATCAATGTTCTCATTAATATAAAGAAACAAATACTTGTGTGTGGTTTAGGTAAACCCTTATGGGGACAAAATGTCCCGACAAAGATGGCGTGACATGAGTCAGTGTGCATTCAGGTTCAAGTATTCCATTAAATACAGCCTCTCATTTTCTCTCTTGGCATAAAGGGCAACAACTGCATTGTTTCTAGGCTGATCGGGTTTCTCTCCTCAGACTTTCATGAGTGGCCCATGTCATGTTTTCGTAGGTCGAGGATGGATTAGGCACCTGGTTCACAGGGTTCAGTAGTCTGGATTCACAGTCCCAGTTCTGCAGGTGTAAAGTAAGTGTCCCAAATGAGACAAACACTCACACACACACAACACAGCACAAACACTGTGGTTAAAGGTCAAGTGGGATTTTTTTTTTACTGCCATTATTTACTCACCCTCATGTCATTCCAAACAGGTATAATTTTCTTCAGTGGGACACAAAAGTTGATTTTTTTTAAGCATATCCAGAGAAATATCCTTGCCTATTAAAATTTTATATAAAAGTACTTGGGCTGACATAAAAGTGGTATATATGAGTTATGTACATTGTCTAGTCTAATCTCTCTCATATGATGGAGATGTCAGTGTATTGCATTTTCTGTTTGGAAAACCCATAACAGTGTGTCTCAGACTAGACTGCCAGGTGCCGTCTGGGTGGGCTTGTTGCCATGGTGAGGAATCTGGTGAATGCATTTGAGAAAGGTGGAAGGGGGGAAAAGGACAGAGAAGATGTAGGAAGACTCTGACAGGAGCAAACATAACAGTGGATCACTGCTGTTCAATGTGGAATCGAGCCAAAGTTTGTGTGTGTGTGAAATTTATGGACGTTTCATGGTCTAAAATAGTTGTGTTGTGTAGGTGTCATTTAGCCCTGTCTTTCTGGTGTTTCTGGGAACACATTTTGAATAAAAAAAGTTTGTATATACAAGCAAGTATCCCTAGCTTTTATTTTTCTGAGCAATTCCAACCCAACCCAACAGGAAACTGCAACTGTTTTATGAGGTGGCGATTTCATATGAATTTGAAAATTTGAAAATGTAGAATTTTTAGAAAAAAGTAAGCATGTCCTCCCCTAACCGCCTCTGTGGCGTAAGCAGATCATATCAACACGTACGACTGAGATCGTACTTGGTAAAATCACGTTCACCTCATAGGAATTCATACGAATTAGCCACCAATTCGGCAAAACATAAAATAGTTATGAATTATCATGAGATTGTGTTGGCAATTTTAAAACTTTGTATTGCATATCATGTTCTGTATCACTAGGATGAACCACTTTAGTATTCTTCATTGCTTTAGTATTCTTTTAGTCGCTTTAAAAAGCATCTGCTACGTAAATTAATACATATTGTCACTTTGTTCAGCTAATCAAAGGCTATACATCATGTTTACATGATGCACAGTTCTTGCACACATTGTAAATTACATTATGTGCACATCACATGGATGAATGAATAAATTAATTGTCATTCCTTAAATCAACAATTGTCACAGACACAATTTAGAGGGAGAGCAGTGTGTATTCAGACTCAAGGTAATATCATTACCTGGAGAAAGAAAGAGAGGAGGAAAAGTTGGTGGTCAGACTTCTGAGCCTATTACTGTCAACCAATACAGGCTCAGCTATGCTACACAGAATAAGACACACGTCTGGTTCACTATCTTTGTGGGGACTCTCCATAGATGTAATGGTTTTTATACTGTACAAACTGTATATTCTATCTCCCTACACTAACCCTACCCCTAAACCTACCCATCACAGAAGACTTTCTGCATTTTTACATTTTCATAAAAACTCATTCTGTATGATTTATAAGCTTGTTTCCTCATGGGGACCTCAATTTAGGTCCCCACGGTGACACGAGTCCCCATGAGTCAGTGTGCATTCAGGTTGAAGTCCCCACCGGGATAGATAAACATGCACACCCACGCGCACACACACACACACACACACACACAAACAACCACTAAATACTTAGCACCAATAAAACCGTTGAAGCTACAGTAGATTTTGGGGCAACAAGTGCACTAAAAATGAACACAATTAAACCACACTGGTTACAGTAATAATATATTCAATATATAATAAAGATACTGAAAGGTTTCTCAGGTTCATAAATGTCAGACAAATATGTTGTGTTTTAAATGTTGCATTTTATACAATGTATTAATTACAATTTCAGTTGGAAAAACAATTGTTAGATTTTGTTCTGTTATTTTTTACTGTACATTTTCATCATAAAGAATTATGTGTTTCATAGTTGTTTTACTGTTTAAATTTAGCATAAAAGCCCAGGTTATGATATTTAATAGTCCTAGTTTACACATCCAGTTCCATCGTCCTGACGTCAATGGGTTTTTTGGATGGGTTTTAAAGCTCAAGATAATTTCACTGTTTTTTCTACGACACAAAATACATCAATATAGGCTAACCCCACTCGTGAATTTTTAAGCTTTTACATGTCTTGAAAGGGGTTCCTAACAAGTGGCTTGATAGGAGGACTACAGAGGGACATTAAATGTCATCACACCAAACAGGTAAACTCATCTACTCAGGACTCTGCTTTCACAGCCTCGTTGTGTCTACAATCACACTGTTGCAAAATATTCTTATTGGAACTTATCTCGTAGATTTGAAATAAAGATTAAAGATTTTTCAGAAGCTTGGTGGTAGAGACGTTGAAGTCATGTGACCGTGATATAGTTTGTTTAAAACCTAACTTTAGCTTTTTACTGATTGTATTTAAACTTCAAATATGTTGTTCATTTGTGAAGATTACCTTGATGTATATAATGTGTAAGAATCATAAACTTTTGTTGGTCACAGAGCTTACTTTTACTTTCTATTGGCTTTTTGTTGAGGGGACCAGGATGATGCTAACTTCAGCGGTGGCCTACAAAATTATGCTGCACTCTATGGTGAAAATGTTCAATATTTTGTAGCCAAATGTTTTAAGGTTTGTGTCTATGCAAAAATTTACATTCAAAATAAACTGACCCTGAGAAATATTCACTGCATGGAGCAAGAAAGTGTAATTTAGTAAACCAGCCCTTGTCTCCCCTATTTCTATCCATAAATAATTACATGTGTTTTGGACTTGTATCAACTAATTAGCAAACTTGAATGAACGAGGTGTGTTTGTATGCACTGTATCTGCAGTCTGTCACACGCAGGAAACCAGGGCATCCGATTATTCACCAACCAGTTTTTCCCGGGATGTACACTAATTGCCCCCCGCTGCACGCATCCCGCTGGGGCACTAAACGGAACATTAGCGACGCAATTAGAGCGAACAAGAACTCGCAGCGCGCGACAGCCCTCGCTCCCCCCGCGCGCGCTGTCAACAAGAGCGCATTCAACTTCTCGAGCTGGAGGAGTCGCGCGTGTCTGAATGCGTTCGGTCACGGTGGCCCCAAAAAGTGTTTGGACGCTTAAGTCACACTTAAAATGTAGGATTTCATTGCAAGTGCAAACAAATGCTGCTAGAGCATGACTTTTCAATTACTTTTAATTGTGTTTTTTTTTTATGGATAGACTATATTAAGTCCTCAACCTCAAGTTCTAACAGATTTCAACAATTACTTGGACTGATATGTTCAACATGTTTGGGTGCAATCTTCTCTATGTCAAATTTAACTCAGCATTGGTCAACATCGTCGCTGTGTATTTGGTCTACATTTTGAATGAGTGAATTGAGTCTTAGTGTCAAACTGATTTTTATTTCATACTGAATTATTACTGAACTTTTTATTTCATATAGCCTACTGAATTTTCAGAAAATCTTTTTCCTCAGCAATAGGGTTATTGTTTTCAAATTCAATGCATAAATTCCGAAAATACTTGGCTTAAAAAGGGGAAAAGTGGGGGAGTTGGTATATTTTGTTTTCAGTTAATAATTTAAAAAAGTGGCATAGGCGTCCAAATACATTTTTGGGGCATGTATTAAATAGTGAAATACCAGTAGGAATTAGGGCATTGTTATTGTACTGGCACGAAAACTACATTTTATTGTTCCATTTGTCTCGTTGGTACAGCTATTGCTTTTTAGTCTCCTTTTAAATCGTATTAATGTAGACTAAATGTGAGCCCATCTGCAATAATTGCATTTTCCAGAGGATACACATTCTGGAGAGATTAGGAACAACCCAAACATGCCACGAGACTTGTTTACAGCCACAAACCCCGTGTTTGGACATAGGGCGGGATGTAAACATAGGTGAAATACTTTAAGACATACAAACCGTCCGCAGCACAAACATTTACTCAAAACTCTCAGGGGGATGCTTGATTAAATTACCATTACACCCCGCCCCTGGAGTCCTATGATTGGGCGTTGAGATAAGGGGGCGTGCCACGGCGGTCCTTTGTATAAATACACACGAGCTCCACTATTTGACAGTCAAAACAAACTAGACGTTGTAGCCTACTGGATTGCACTTGATGTCAGCGTGTAGACACAGCAGGTTATTCTATAGTGTTATATATATATATATTATTAGAAATAAGTAACCAGACAACTACTGCGCACATGCAAGCGCATCCTAGAGGACAGGGAGCGGGTGCGTGCAACTGACCGAGGATGGACTCGCCTATGCAGGGGTCCTACTGGCTTCCTCTCGCGCTCTGTGCCCTGCTATTGTGGAGCTCCGTGTGTGCTCGTGAGCCGGTCTGTCAGGAGATTTCTGTGCCATTGTGTAGAGGGATCGGCTATAACTACACGTACATGCCCAACCAATTCAACCACGACACCCAGGATGAAGCCGGACTTGAGGTGCACCAGTTCTGGCCCCTCGTGGAGATCCAGTGTTCCCCCGACCTGCGCTTCTTTCTTTGCAGCCTGTACACGCCCATTTGCCTTGAGGACTATAAGAAGCCTTTGCCGCCGTGCAGGAGTGTGTGCGAACGGGCGAAAGCGGGTTGCGCGCCGCTGATGAGGCAATACGGTTTCCCGTGGCCGGACCGAATGAGGTGCGATGTTCTACCCGTGCAGGGGGATTCAAACACTCTGTGTATGGACTACAACAGAACTGATGCTACAGCATCACCGGCTGCTGCAAAACCAACCAAGCCATACAACCGGAAAAATAAAAGCAGTCATGGATCTTCTTCATGTGAACCGGAGTGTAACTGCCGCGCGCCTATGGTGACCGTGAGCAATGACCGTCATCCCTTGTATAACCGGGTCAAGACGGGGCAGATCCCCAATTGCGCCATGCCGTGCCACAACCCCTATCTTTCTCAAGAGGAAAAGACATTTGCCACATTTTGGATCGGGATTTGGTCGGTTTTGTGTTTCTTGTCAACTTTCGCCACCGTTGCCACTTTCCTCATTGATATTGAGAGGTTTAAATACCCCGAGCGCCCGATTATTTTCCTGTCCGCCTGCTATATGTTCGTGTCTGTGGGATACATCATCAGACTCATCGCGGGACACGAAAGGGTCGCGTGCAACCAGGATCATGAGGTGGACCATATCCACTATGAAACTAGGGGTCCCGCGCTTTGCACACTTGTGTTTCTACTCATCTATTTTTTTGGGATGGCGAGCGCCATCTGGTGGGTGATTCTGACGTTTACGTGGTTCCTCGCGGCAGGAATGAAGTGGGGAAATGAAGCGATCGCGCGATACTCGCAGTATTTTCACTTGGCCGCCTGGCTCATTCCGAGCGTGAAATCCATCGCCGTGCTCGCGCTGAGTTCGGTGGACGGGGACTCGGTTGCGGGAATCTGCTACGTGGGAAACCAGAACTTGGATAACCTGCGGGGCTTCGTGCTCGCGCCACTGGTCATTTATCTTTTTATCGGAACGATATTTTTATTCGCTGGCTTGGTGTCTATGTTTCGGATACGGAGCGTCATTAAACAGGGAGGAACGAAAACGGACAAACTCGAGAGACTGATGGTCCGTATCGGGGTGTTTACAGTGATGTATACGGTCGTTGCCATGGTGATTGTGGCTTGCTATGTTTACGAACAGCACAACCGCGAAGCGTGGGAAATAGCGCACGCGTGTAACTGCTCGTCGGAGAAAAAAGCCCCGAAACCTGATTACGCAGTTTTTATGCTCAAATACTTCATGTGCCTTGTGGTCGGGATCACGTCAGGCGCGTGGACGTGGTCCGGTAAAACTCTGGACTCTTGGCGAGTCCTGTGCACGCGCTGCTGCTGCAGTTGGGGTAGTAAAGGCACGAGCGGGTCAGTTTACAGTGACGCCAGCACGGGACTGACGTGGAGATCCGGCACAGCAAGTTCGGTTTTGTGCCCTCCAAAACAAATGCCACTGTCGCGAGTGTGATGAAGAGGCAGAACTCCTCAAAAAGACTTTGCAAACTGACTGAGTGACTGCTGCTTTCCTGACAGATGAGAGATGCATAATACCAGCGTTGGGTAAGACCGGGTCAAGTTCTCACTATTTAACACTATTTTGTGAGACATAATCACTGGACTGGAGTAAAAAGTGTGACGACTATTCGCGATCTCTTCAACTAAACTAAATAGTCTACAAGTTATTAAACCTGTGTATCAGGTTATTACGAAATGTGCCTTTAAAAGTGTTATACGGGTTTTTAATATTTTTTCTTATGTATTTATATTGATGTTATTGTTAAAACAACGACATAGAATGTTTAACATTTATTACGAGATTGTGTGTATTTATCATTTGCTGTGACAGAAAACTATTTTGACAATAAAACACTGTGAAATATTACCAATGCATTTTTATTATAGCCTATGTGTATTTCATGTTTACAGAGAGCTCTGTCACACTCACAAACACCTTGAAGGTCATGATGACCAGCACTGTACCTGTGAGCGTCACCAGTGTGAAGTATAAGCCCACAGCAAGAAGGACACTGCCATCTATTGGTCATAAGAAATAACAGCTGGTGAATATTTGTCAGTTCAAAATAATAGCAAATTTTGGAGGCGATTGACATGACATCTGTCTCACGACAGCATGTGCTACTAAAACTGACATGTCTCTTTATGTTGTGACACCTCCAGTATGACACTGCCGGAGTATAATGCAGATTAAGTTACATGCACTTAACTGCAGAATTATTGTCTTTTTATTTAATTAATACATTGCTTTCAAACATGTCATTTAATTTGTACAGCGAAATTGATTTTATTTATTACATAATCCCATAAAATTATTTTTGAAATATTAAAGATATACTGAAGAAGGTCCCTTGTGACTGAAATGCACTAAGCACTTTTTTTGCACTTGTATAAATAAAGACTTTTGCAAGTATCTCGGCATTTAACCCTTTTTGGATACGTAACAAATAATGAAAAAATTGAGTTCTTGCGCTGACCAGTGTTAAAATATCAATGTATTTAGGATTTTGTGTCAAAATTACGTCAGTCTAGCTTCTCAACTCATCTGTCAGTCATGTGCCACTATCCACTGGCACATGCCAATGAAGACCGGATGTGCCACCAGATGTGTCAATAAGCACGTTTGAGAGATCAAATTAAATATTTAGAGAGAGAAAATTATTAATATCATGGCATATATATAAGGGTCAATGACATGACGTGCATTTTCTTGTGTCCAAGTGCATTATTTCCTTTTAAAATAATTTGATACATTTATGACATATATCATTTTATTCTATAAAACCTATTTAGTTTGAATTCATTTTTAGTACATTAAAATAATACATATTATTTTATGTTTTGTTATATTAAACCCCCAAAATGTCAGTTGGTGCAACTGTCCGAACAAATGAACAGACTATATGTGACCCTGGACCACAAAACCAGTCATAAGTCGCATAGGTATATTTGTGGAAATAGCCAACAATACATTTTGTATGGGTCAAAATTAACGATTTTTCTTTTATGGCAAAATTCATTAGGATATTAAGTAAAGATCATGTTCCATGAAGATATTTTTGTAAATTTCCTACCGTAAATATATATAAAAAAAATATTATTATTAGTAATATGCATTGCTAAGGACTTCATTTGGACAACTTTAAAGGCGATTTTCTCAATATTTAAAAATAATGCAATTTAAAAAAATTGACCCTTATGACTGGTTTTGTGGTCCAGGGTCACAAATACTATGGCATCATTTTAGGTTTGAAACCTTTCATATAAACAAATTTTATAAATATCGGTAGTTTTAAAGCTGTTGAGATTGAAAAACTATTGTCCAGCAATTTGTATATTCTCAAACAAACATGACTCTTATATTATGAATTGACAAGATAATAACAGTAAACATGATAATGCATCATCCAGAGGAGCCCTTCTGATCCTCTCTCTCAAATACTGGTACAAACTGCTCATTTCAAGTATGCACTGCAAAAAAAAAATCAAGGGTATTGTGTTAGTTCTGGCAGGTCATGTTAGTCAAGCTCACATCAGCTGACTGTCAGCTGGTCACGTCTACCTATAGGAATACGATGCCTATCACAGCATGCATATATATAAGCTCCTTCAGTATTATCAGCTGCTATCGCGTTTCTCCGGAGCTCATTTACCCTCCTCCATCCCCAGCTCCTCCTCTCGTCCAGTCAGGATTTGGCATTCAGATTCCCCCTGAATCAGACTAAATTCCCGAATTAGGTTGTACATTTTAATATTGACATTAATGCTATCTGCAATACATCATTGCTTCTGTTCTGTTTACCCTAGGGGGGTTTAATCACTGCTCTCCCTGCTCTTATCCATGCTAGGCTGCATGGATGCACAGGGAGTTCTTGCCCAGAACAGAACCATACCGCCAATCCAAACTGTATGCTAATTGTCTATCATCTTTGTCGATGGTGGTCCTAACAGAAATGCTATTTTTGTCTTGTTTCCAGTCCAAATATCTAAAAATTCTTAAATCAAGATGCTTTCACTAGATAAGTAAAATTACATAAGATATTTTTTCTTGTTTTCTGGGGGGGGGGGGGGGATCTAAATGAAGCGAGTTTTTGCCAATGGGGTAAGAAAAATAATCTTGTTTCTGTTTGAAATCTTGTGGACAGAAACAAGATTATTTTTCTTACCCCATTGGCAGATAATTTTGCTTGTTTTAAGCAAAAACTCAATTCATTTTGATTTTATTATAAAAAAAATATCATGTCATTTTACTTATCTAGTAAATGCATCTTGATTTAAGAATTGTTTTTAGATATTTAGACTGGAAACAAGACAAAAATACTAAATAAGAAAAAAAATGTTTGCAGCGTGGGTAGGTTGGTACGCTTTCCATGTCAGGTGGTACAACTACAGTATATACATACAACTAATTGGTTGTACCGCCTGACATAAAAAGTCAAATTTAAACACTGAAATTTTATTTAACAACTGAAACCTGTTTAAACACATTGTTCATGACTCAAAAATATGCATTACATCAGTTTAGAAAAGATTTTTATAAACCACCTTTTTGGAAGCTTTATTTGTCAATGACCCACAACTAAAATATTATTAACTAAAAATAAAAAAAGATAAGTTTTTCATTACGCTTGTATGAAATTGAGAATTTAAGGTACTTTCGATATTTGATGTTAATAATACTTTTTATGAAAACATGCATTATCTATAGGACTGTAATGGAAAAAAATAATCCAAATTTAATACAGAGTTGATATGGCACAATGGTTTCTAATTTTCTAATAAAAATTAAAAATGGCACTTTTTTTTAACTAGCTTCAAACCTTGGACTATAGTACAGATTTATTGATTAAAAAGTAACAGACTTTAACGTTTCTCACGCACCTTCAAAATATGACAAAGTCAGCATTATTTCTTGAAGCGCTAACACTAATTTTTAGGGATACACCGAAACGAAAATTCTGGGCCGAAACCGAAAATTCTGGATACACTTGGCCGAAAACCGAAACCGAAACCGAAAATTACTTTTTTAAAATAATTATTCATTTATTTTAAATTTGTTTTTTGTATAATTGTATTATTATTAGATGTTTTAATTAAATTCAATAATTTTACTGAATCTGAATTTAAAAAAATACAAGCCAATAAAATAAAATAACCACACTTTTATTTAAAGTAACACACAATAATTAGACAGAAAATAGGCCTATATTCAAATAATATTAAATATCAATATATTAATATTAGTGCTGGGGAAAAATTTATCGTGATTAATCGCATCCAAAAATAAAAGTTTGTGTTTACATAATATATGTGTGTGTACTGTGTATAATTATTATGTATATAGAAATACATACATGCATGTATATATTTAAGAAAATTTTTATATTTTTTATAAAAAAAAAATATATTTATATATAAGATAAATTATATATACAGTATATACATGCAAATATTTCTTAAATATATACATGCATGTGTGTGTATTTATATATACATAATAATGATACAGTACACACACATATATTATGTAAACACAAACTTTTTTTTTTGGATGCGATTAATTTTTCCCCAGCACTAATTAATATCAATATATTATTCTTCATTCAGTTCAGTTCAAATCAGATTTAACAGATTTATTTTTTGACAATTATCAAAATAATGTATAGTCCTAGAAAACTATTATTATCAGAGCATGTGAGCAGAGAGCGAGCAGCGGGTCCGTGAATGAGAGGGTAGCGTTATTTTACCCCAGCGCGGCTATACCATACCATATTACAGCACAGGCTAGTGCAAACAGAAACAAGTCTGGAGAAATGTCATGTCTGCACGCGGCGCACACACGGAGCGGAACACGGAGCAGTCGTTTCAAAGCTGTGCGTCTTCGGAAGCGGAGCCGCTCGCAAAGTTACAAAACATGCTGCGAGAGAGTGAAACCTGATCGCCGAACACGGATGGGCGGGGCGGCATATTTTCGGCCTTTTTTCTCTTTCGGCCAAAAACCGAAAATGCCGAAAATGCCATTTTCGGCCGATAAATTTCGGCGGCCGAAATTTCGGTGCATCCCTACTAATTTTGTCACTTATTTTGACAGTTTCACTGATGATCCCTGATATAACAAAAAACACGGATAGAGCGGCTGAGTGAATGTGGTCTGGACTCTGTGGATGAGGGTCATTGTATCAGAGACGCTGTAGAAGGACAGAATTCCTGCACTGTGATCCACATACACTCCTATTCTAGAAGATCTAGAGCTTACATTGAGTTTAGTCTTTTTGTAATTGCTACAGAACAGGTATTTGGAGCGAGAGCAGAACAATCTCCAGGACTGGTCATTACATCCAAATTTATCACCCCGTCCCTTCCTGCCGATGCTCTTATATGACACTAATATACCCACCGCACCCCCGCTCCACTCCACCTCCCAGTAACAGCGTCCACACACACTCTCTCTGCACAACACCTGAGGCCAAACATCAAATCTGTCCGGATGATCAGGATACGACCGGACTGTGTGCTTGCGAGTTTCTCTTAGAAAGACTGAGTTTTTTATTCGCTGTTTGGATCCAGAGTCAACTGATGGGAATCTGGAAATAAAAAATGTAATTGTCACACTGTTAAAAGAGGACGTAAGCTCTAGGATACACATATCAAGTGTGTATCTGTATAAATTATTGATTGCTTTATTTGCAATAATAATTATAATGAATAATTATTGACACTTACACTGTAAGAAGTCCTCCCTGGTTTTGGGTTGAGTGGTGGAAATGATTTTGATGCAACTCACTATAGAAACCGAGAGGCGTTGAAAATGTGATTAATTTACACAACCTCTATTTTATTGCATCTATTTTCTATTTTAAGCCTCATTTAAAAATCTTTTTTAGTCCATTATGTTGAATTGAAATTTATTTGACAAGTTTACAAGTATCCCATACAAAAAAAAACTGTCGAGGATAAAAACCATTGGCTTATTTCCATTGCTGCCCTCGATGTTAATAAAGGATATAGGCTTTATACAGTAGTGACAGAAAAACAGTATCTCCTAACAAAATACTAATTTTAAAACATTAAACACAATTCACATTTAAAAAATACAATCCCTATTAACAATTTACACCCATAAAACAAACATAACTAGCATCACCAAACAGCCAGTTTTAACTGATCTTTTAAAACTCCCCAAATCCTTAACTTCCTTTATTGACACTGGTAATGTATTCCATGCAATAGCACTAGTGTATAAAAACATTTTTTCCCACCAAACTCTTGAATTTACATAGACAAATATTAAAATTCCTACCCCTAGTGTCATGGGAATGTTGTTGTCTCACCATATGAAAGTAATTTTCTAAATACCTTGGAACCATGTTATTGACATTAATTTTATGTTATACTTATGTAATTTTAAAAACACTTTTTTCCACAGTCAACAAGCCCAACTCCTTAAAACATTCACTACACAAATGCGTTCGAGGATGAACTTTTAAAATTATTTGAACTAATTTGTTTTGAGCCTTTTGGAATTTATTTTTCATACCCTGGGAACAACTACTATACCAAAAGGAGGTGGCATAATCAAAATGGGGTTGAATCAGGGCACCTGCCAACAATTTTAAGGAATAAACATCCAATTAATCGGCTTGCCTTGCTAAAAACCTAATTTTGCAACATATTTATGTAAATACCTTTCTAGCCATAAAATCACCTGACAATTTATTATCTATTAAACAACCCAAATAATTTACTACATTTTTTGACTCTATTGCTATATCATTAATCTTAACCAAGAAAGTGTCATCCTTATTTAATTTCATTCTAGATGCAATGAGAATGGCTTCAGTTTTACCTGTATGTAAAGAAAGTTTATTATCTAAAAAACATTTGGACATCTCTTGTAGCTGCAAAGTCATTATTTTCTCTAGGACCCCTTTGTCCTGATGAAACACTAAAACTGCTGCATCATCAGCATGAAGAAAAAGTTCCTCTGAGCATGCTGCTTTTAGGTCATTTATATATAAAAGAAAAAATAAGGGAACTAAAATACTCCCTTGAGGAACTCCACAATTAATAGATAAAGGACTAGACAATGTACCCTTAATGTCGACTCTCGTCTCTGTCATCAAGATAGGATTGAACCCATCCAAGAGATTTCTCATCAAACCCAATTGCCTTTAACTTGTACAATAAAATCGTGTGGTCCACAGTATCGAATGCCTTCTGAAGGTCCAACATAACCACAAAATTTGCCACTGTCCACAGCTTTCCTTATTTTGTCAGTCATATATAATACACAAGTCTCAGTGGAATGTAAAGGCCTAAAACCCGACTGTTGCATGTGTAAACAAACAATGCCAGACATTCTTCCCCTTTTCTGAGCCATTTTGCCATTTTTTTTTTTTAATGAACTGTTGTTACCCAGTCTTAGCAAAGTAAACGCACATTAATCGCACATTTTTCTGTAATCAACGCTAAAGATGTTTTCTATTGGCCCTGTAAGACCGGTTCTGATTTTTATTTGCCCTGCCAAAATGCACAACAAAGTTATTATTTTCCTAGTTTTTGACACATGTAACCTTGTAAACAGTGCTTTAAAGGCCCACTGAAGTGCCTTGAAACACGCAGCATTATTCAACGTGTTGACGTAATTTCCACTGAAACAGAAAGACAGGGCGGGACATATCAAACAGCTCCTCCCCTTTTTTAAAACAACCAATTTATATTTATTATAAATTATTATATCATTTATATCACAGATTGGCCAGATATAACAGATATAACCTAACATTTTGTGTAATTTTACAGTAAAATACTGTGCACTATGTTGTTAAATGAATACCATGTTGGTGTTTTGTATTTGTGGGCATGACACTGTGCGCCTTTTATTTATTAGTATTTACATCAGCTTGTGGAAAAGCTACTTGTGATGAACATTTTTCATGTGGTTTTGTACCACCAGTGTTATTATGGTGTATGTCAGTATATGTTAAAAGTACAAAACCACTTTTGTTTGGCAACCAATAAACAATTGTAATTAATTGCGATTAAATCGCACCTAACAGTTATCAGTTATCAAACACTTCTTCACTGCATAAATGATAAGTTAAATATAGATTCATTCTTATTAAAGCTACAAAGTATTTCAGTAACTTCGCCAGTACAACGCACTGAGTTCTATAATGTACAGTATAATGTAATGCAATGACATTTCTTTTTAATTTATTTTGTTTTCAGGATATAGGACTCATTTGCAAAAATAATCTCCAGCACTTTACCTTTATCATATATAAATTCTATCTCCTCATCACAAAAATCCTCCAGATTCCCTCTTAGCCGTGAGACAGATGTTTCCACATCATCATAAGAGAGAAAACTAATACTGATGTTGTCTGTAGATCCATGAGGGACAGAGAGAGACTGGAAACTCTACATATAGACATATAAAATAAAGATCATCAATAAAGATAAAACATTCTGTGTAATTGCTATTCATTTCAACACAGCAGAACAACTGCCATTTATACTTTCATTAATGCTTGCAGATGTTTTGGTGGCTCAAATCAAATTTGGACTGATCATATCATTAAGATCTCAGTTACCTGGAGGTAATGTATGTGATCGTCTGTGTGTAAAAGCTGCTTCAGCTCAGCGTCTCTCCTCTTCAGATCATCAATCTCCTGCTCCAGTCGCTTCAAGAGTCCTTCAGCTCGACTCACTTCAGCCTTTTCCTGATCTCTGATCATCTGTGTCACCTCAGATCGGTTTTTCTCAACGGAGCAAATCAGTTCAGTAAAGATCCTCTCATTGTCCTCCACTGCCGCCTGTGCAAAGTTCTGTTAGGACACACAGACAATCAGACAGTTCACTCACTGAGCTCCTAAATGATTGGTTAGAGTAGGGTACTTGGTTAGTCTGAGTCTCACCTTGTGAGTCTTTATAGCCTCTTTCAGCTCCTGAAGCTTCTTCCCTCTCTCTTGGATTTCCTGTTGGAATGTTCCTTGTATCTCTCCAACCTTTTTCTGAGGGATGAAAAAATAACGTTAAACATTTAACATTAAATGTCTCAGTGAGGACACTTTTAAAGATTAATTATCACCCACTTGTCTAACTGGTTTCTGGATAATGCAAATATTATATTAATATTTAGATTGTTGTGTGAAAATCTCATAATTAAAGCTAGGATAGGCAATGTTTTACACTTTTAGTTAAACTGGTTGAAAGTGTCTTCACATCCTGATAGCAATCAATAATAGAAATGGTCTAAATATTAAAATATGTACATATACATGTCCTACCTGCCTGTCAACATATGCATTTTCATACCTCCGCGCACCTGCTCGCGCAAACATCATACATCATCAGCACGTTGCATAAGGCTATGCAGAGTTGTAGACAGACATCAGTCACAGATGCCGCAAACAAACAGCAGACGCATTTTACAGTTCCTCCTGAACAAAAACAATGAGCTTATGCTGCGTTCACGCCATGTCGTAATTACCATATTTAAGAGATGGCAACCCGTGACGTTCTACTCAGAGTGGTTCACGTTCTCCATGCTGAAATGAATCAGCAGCAGTCAGGTGGTACAAGTCAGAGCTCTGTAAGTTGTTTACGTGCATCATTATTGTAATGTTATGTGCTTTGAGACATGAGGTAGTCTGTTGTTGTCTGTCGTGACGATTTGTAGACTCAGCTCTGGCTGTGCGCGTTCATGTGTTTTGAAGGAGGTATGGCTTTGGAGACACTATTGCTAGCCTCTCCAAAATTGCCTACACTACCTTTAACTATAATTACTTGGGTACAATAACTGCATAAATTAATATATGTGCTTTCAGTTCATACAGTTCATGTTTCTCGGTCCTCTCTGCTTCAGCTGGAACAGTATCGTGATTTTTGTGTTCATCCATCATACACATCAAACAAATACATCGCTGGTCAGTGCGACAGTAAACCTCCAGCAGTCTGTCATGTCGAGGGCAGATCATCTCCTGGATTCGTCCAGTGGCATCAGTCACTTTGTGTCGTTTCCTTGAACGAGATTCTTCATGACACTCAAAATGACTCTGACAGTAAGACTCCAGACACGTCAGACAGGACCTGACTGCTTTGCGTTTCCTTCCCGTACAGACGTCACACTCCACATCTCCAGGTCCAGCGTAACTGAGAGCAGGACGAGCTGTTTGGACTTTTGTCTCCTTCAGTTTCTCCGCCATTTTAGCAAACACCACATTCTTGTTTAAAGCAGGTCTTGGAGTGAAGGTCTGTCTGCACTGAGGGCAGCTGTAAACTCTCTTCTGATCTTCTTGATTCCAGCAGTGTGTAATGCAGCTCATACAGTAACTGTGTCCACAGGGGATGGTCACTGGATCCTTCAGTAGATCCAGACAGATCGGACAGCTGAACTGATCTTGAGCCCATGAAATACTGGCATCTGCCATTTTACTGCACATACACAGAAAGAAGGACAGTTTCAGTTTCCCTCAAGTATGGAACTTAATGTTTTTAAGAGAGGTATACAAAACAGGTGCGTTTTAAGCTGTACTCACCTGCAGACTAACTAGACCAGGGTTCCTCAAACTCGGTCCTGGAGGGCCACTGTCCTGCAGAGTTTAGCTCCAACCCTGATCATAAAATCTAGGCAAAGTCTTGAGAAGTTTGTGTTTGTGAATAAAAAATGTACAATGCAACACAACAAGATCAATAGCATAGCCACTCCTTTGGTTAAAGTTTATACATTCCAACAACTTAAGCTCTCCCAAAGAGATTTAACCTGGTTGCAATGGTAGAATAAATGAAGCAACGTTTCTTCCTCAACTTTGCAAACACACATAAGCTAGAGAGATCAACAAAAGAATCAGTTTGAGAGTTGGTTGGATATACATTATGTAGAATCTTAAAGTGTACCTCTCTTATTTTATTGGACATTCAAAATTTTACAGGGAGTAACAGTGCAGAGAGACTTGCGATAATAGCGCGAACGTACTTGATAAATCAAAACATGTGACGTAGTTGACGTTTGAACACGCATGCGCCGTAGTAGGTTTCAATTACGTCATTAAAGTTTATGCGTGCAATGACCTACACAAATTACATTATTTTTTAAACATCTGTATAACATATGACATCTTTGCAACTTTGTTTGACAGGATATATTAATGGTAACCAAGAGTTAGTGGTTTAACTTGATGTCTATGTCTGTCAATGTAAAAATGTCAATTTAAATTCATCCACGATAACCATAACATGTCCCTGCTGGCATAAATTCATATATTAAATTGTTTGGTTAAAGTTTATACATTCTAGTTTCCATGAAAGAGATAAATCCTTTCATTACTACTGGAGCTGTCAGTTTACTAAGTTTCAAATGATTATTAAACTGCAAGCAAACTATGCAAAAGCGGCAGCCTTTCCGGCACACTCAGTCGTTTTCATTCACTCCTTCAAGTGGACTATATTAGTGGAGTAATGTAGGGAATAAGTGAATAGGGGGCGATTTCGTACACAGCCCAGGCATTGTTTGATAGTGCCTAAAATCTTAAGAAAACCTTGTTTTACAGGCACTACAGTCAGAGATTAGAAAGAGAGATTTTCAAACAGATTTTCCGTCATAAAGATAAATAAAACTCTTTACCTGACTCTCCTGGTTATGCGTTGAGAAACTTAAACTTATTTTGTGAAAATGCAAAGTTAACATTGGCCGCTCGAGGGCGCTCACAGTACACTTCTTCGGTAAGAGGTATCAGTATTAAAAAATGTAAAAAATATATTCAACCATAAAGTACGACACATTTTATTAATTTAAAAACCACAATCATGTCTTAAGGGTTTGAACTCTAGAATGCCATACTTGACATCACTATGAATGTGTAAACTCATAGCAAGACCGAGTGGTCAAAAAAATAGCCTAATTCAAAACAGTTCAAAATAATATAGATTTAATTTTGATCACATTTATTACAATATTTCACAGCGGCTGATATTTTTAAACAACTCAAACATTAATAATAAATGAAATCTAGAGATTTATGTTCAAAATGTTTTTGATTATGTTCTGTGTAAGTGCAATGTAGGAAAATCATATCAAGTGAAAAAGTAGCCTATATAATCAGAATGATTTAATATCTTTCATTAAGCTAAGGTGAAATGGAGAATTGAAGTTACTTGTGATATTCAATGTTAAAAAAAAAATCAAAATGATACAGCAGGTACTGATATTGTCACGAAGACAGTGAATAAGGTCCACAGAAGAAGATCAGACAAAGATGAATTAAAAAATAAAGGTATTTAATCAAACAAACTCAGAAAATCCACAGGTAACGTAACAGCATGTGATACACAAACAATAACCGACAATCAGGCAGAGAAACAAGGAACTTAAATACAAACTGATAATAAACTAAAAGACTAGCAGATGTGAAGATCAGATGAACTGCCATAGTAACTAATGATGGCTGGAAACATGAACGAAGACAACAGGAAATAATGAGAATCAAACTAAAAGTCCATGATAAAGGAACTAAACGAGCAAATGACTGAATATCCCTGACAGATATAATATTACTGTCATTATTTTTTACACTACAATCAATTAATTAATTCCATAAGAGACTAACTGTGATATGATTGTAATGATTTGTAGAAGCTCTGTATCATCTAAACTTCTAGATGACACAGTTTCACTGATGACTCCTGATTTATGCCAAACCCAGGATAGAGCGGCTGTGTGAATGTGGTCTGGACTCTGTGGATGAGGGTCATTGTATCAGAGACACTGTAGAAGGACAGAATTCCTGCACTGTGATCCACATACACTCCTATTCTAGAGGAGGAGACTACAGGGAGTTTAGATTTTTTGTTATTGTGACTAAATAAGTATACAGAGGGAAAGCAAAACAATCTCCAGGACTGATCATTACATCCAAATTTACACTCATCCCCCCCGCCCTTCTTGCTGATGCTCTTATATGACGCTGATATTCCCACACCATGAGTCCCGCTCCACTCCACCTCCCAGTAACAGCGTCCAAACACACTCTCTCTACACAACACCTGAAGCCAACTATCAAATCTCTCCGGATGATCAGGATACAGTTGGATTGTGGCAGTACAAGTAGCCACTCTGTTCCCCTCAGACAGATGGAGGTGTTTATGGGCTGACTCTGAATCCAGAGTAAACTGATGGGAATCTGATGGAGATAAAACACAATCTGCATTTGTTGAAATACCCCCAAAGCATTAAGTGAGGCAACAATGAAAGATATAAAGGTAGCCCATTTAAAGTGTAAATTGTACTTTACTGGCCACTAGTGAGACTGAACTGGAAAATAAAGACTGCTTTCATAAAACGTTTCCGGAGTGTCTATTTACACTAAGTGCACATAGCCCGCCTTGTTGGCAAATGCTATTTGAACTAACTCCGCCCACTGATGTCTGGTTGGACCAGACAAAAGGACGGAAGACAGTGATTTGTGAACAGCATCTGTAGTGTAGGGGTAAAGTGTGCGGCAGAATGTATTGACGCAAATCGACCTGAGGTTCAAATCCGCCTTTTGCCAAACTTGCTCTAATCCCTTTTCCCATCACATATCAGATCGGAAAGGCATTTATTTTTAATAAAACTGAAGAAAATGTTCGAAAAGTGGAAATAAAGTGTCTAACCTGTGTTTATCGGTGAGGGGTAGGTTTAGGTAGGGCTTTATTGTCCCAATAAGGCGGCATTCATTTAATAATTTAATATCTGCCACTATTTATAAGTATAAATATCATCTAACTAGTGTAAATAGCAGATCGCTAAGAAATGCAGCTATTTTCACTTAGTGTAAATAGAATCTAGTTGCTATTAACACGGTGTAAATAGCATCTATCGCTATTTGTACTTAGTGTAAATAACATCTATCGCTAAGAAAATATGCTATTTTCACTTAGTGTGAAAAGAATCTAGTTGCTATTTACACTTGGTGTAAATAGCATCTATCGCTATTTGCACTTAGTATAAATAGCATCTATTGCTATTTGCACTTAGTGCAAACAGCCACTGCCAAAAGTTTCAAACACTCCCCCTGTCTGCCGTTCTTTGGAGAAGCTATAATCCAAGCTGCTATGTCAGATCACTGCAATTCTGTTTGATGCTGATTCTGATAGTGACACAGAAATGAAACACTTCACCTTTATGTATATTGTTCTGTGTTTTCTTTATTTGCATTATTAATTATAACACTTACAGTGTAAGAAGTCCTCCCTTGTCCTGGGTTCAGTGAAGCTGATTTCAATGTATTTCGCTACAGAAACAAACGAGATATTTAAAGTGTGATTTGTGCTGATAAAAGTATCCATAATATGTATTTTAATAACAATAATGTATTAATCATTATTAACAATAATTTATTGTTAATAATTATTATTTGTATTGACATCCACACAATATTTATTAGTACATTTTGTTGTACTGTGTTTTTATAAGATGAGTTGGTACTTTACCAGATAACTTTTCCATCTTCTCTTTGCAGAAATTCTCAAATTTACTTCTTAACACAGACACAGATCTTCTCACATCATCATAAGTCAAGACAGAATGGACAGTGGTGTTGTCTGTAGATGCAGGAGGGACAGAAACTGACTGGAAACTCTACATATACAAAAAACAACAGACACAGTAAATATGAATCACACAGTGTAAAGATGAAACATCTTATTTGCTTACCTGCATGTCATGTGACCATCAACTGACACAGAGAACCATGAACATGTGATCATGCTGTTTAATTATTGAAATATTAAGCTAAAACCTCAGGGGGTACTGCAAGTCAATGTTTTAGGTTACAGGGTTCAGCTGACAGAAAAGTTTGGGAATCTAATCTGATCTAATACAAATCAAATGTCAGTTAATTAGCTATAATAATAAAATCATTCTAAACCTGTAGGAAATGGATGTGATCATCTGTGTGTGAAAGCTGCTCCATCTCAGCTTCTCTCCTCCTCAGATCATCAATCTCCTGCTCCAGTTGCTCAAGTCGTTCTTCAGCTCGACTCACTTCAGCCTTTTCCTGATCTCTGATCATCTGTGTCACCTCGGATCGACTTCTCTTAATGGAGCGGATCAGTTTAGTAAAGATCCTCTCACTGTCCTCCACTGCCGCCTGTGCAGAGCGCTGTTACACACAGACAGAGAACCACTAGAATCAGTCCATTCAATCTGACAGTTATTTTTCTCCACTTTTCAAAACTCACCTTGTGAGTCTGCACAGATTCCCTGAGCTCCTGGAGCTTTGTTTGCCTCTCTTGAATTCTCTTCTGTAATATTATTACTGTCTCTCCAACCCGTTTCTGAGAGGATGAACAAGTAATTGTAAACATTAGAATTCTTCAGTTTCCTCAAGGAACTTAAAATCTCTCAGTAGGACTTAAGATTTCACATACTATATCTAGATATTTTTATACTGGAAAGTATTTTTATGAAACAATTACTTTTGTTCAACTTTCCATTGCTCTGATAAAGGACTCACAAAAAGAAAGAAAAATAAACACACGACAAATAACCGCTTGCTGCGGTAGACGGTGTTGCCGGTGTTCAGGCTTAACACCGGTTACATCACTTTCCCACCGCGGCAGCGCCCCCCACCGTCGTTTTGATTTTTTTATAGTAATAAAATTATTTTGTTCAGTTAGAGAACAGACACTACAATTAAAAACTGAACGTATCTGCTTAATACAGTGTGAGCCGAACGAGACAAACTAGCAGCAGGAGTCAGCTCTCATTCATCACGAGAGCGAGGAGCTGAATGACAAGATGATGGCAGAAGATTTGGTTTCAAAGCGAAATGTAAAAGCGCCTATTTAAGTGAGTTTGTCATTGTACTGTTTTGTTGTGTTTTTCATTAAGAATAATAGGCTAATGAACCAACCATTCAAGCAACCTGCCCCGAATTGGCGCTAATTCTAAACCGAAAGTAAAATGCGCAAGGCCGCACTGTCATTCATTCACGGCCGCACAGTGAGCAAGCATTTACGGCCGCACTGTCATTCACGGTGTGTGTCCACTGGCGCGTTTTCAGTTCTTATGGAAGTTGAGTTTCCATAGGAATTCATTAAAAACACTCGCTTTGCTCCGCACCGTCATGAATGCTTGAGCAGTCGTGCGCATTTTACTTTCGGTTTAGAATTAGCGCTTTAAAAGCCCCCGCCAGTGATACCGGTATTACCGGTGTTGTCACACGTCGTTTAACCGGTGGGAAAATTTCCTCACCGTCACATCCCTACTGTAAGCTCTGTATTTTCTCACATTCATTGTGAAGTCTTGTAAGTGTCACACTGCATTTCCAAGCACTCTCTGTCTGTTTCAATGTCCTTTTCATGTTTTTTACCTTTTCATGTTTTTTTTTTCCCTGTATCTGCTACCATATGCTGTGCTTTTGTGTTGTTTACTGTAACGCTTATCTGGGGTTTTGTTACAACAGACATTACCCAGCCATTGCTTGGGAACTACAGCAAGCCAAATAATTCAAAATACACAGCATGTTTTGTTTCTCTCGTGGTGACAATCTCTGGGTGGGTGTGTGAAATGTTGATTTTAAGTGATAGCCTACTTTGTGTCCTTTACTAAACAATTTTGAATAAATGAACAAGACCTGTAAAAGTAATCAGTTTTGATATTTCAAAATTGATATAGCCTCATTCACTGCTAATTGCTAAAAATAGAACAAAAACTTTGGACTTGGATCTCAGGGACTTGCGAACATGTCTGACTAATAATAATAATAATAATTTACAATGATACAATACAAAACTGATATTTTGCAATTTAAGCAATTTAAGCAATTTAATATTACGTTTATGTTACAGCAAACATAAGTTTTATACATTTTCAGTTCATACCTGTTTCTCTTTCCTCTCTGCTTCAGCTGGAACAGTATCATGATTTTTGTGTTCATCCATCACACACATCAAACAAATACATCGCTGGTCAGTGCGACAGTAAACCTCCAGCAGTCTGTCATGTTGAGGGCAGATCATCTCCTGGATTCGTCCAGTGGCATCAGTCACTTTGTGTCGTTTCTTTAAAGGAGATTCTTCATGACACTTAAAGTGATTTTGACAATAAGACTCCAGACACATCAAACAGGACTTTACAGCTTTGCGTTTCCTTCCAGTACAGAAGTCACACTCCACATCTCCAGGTCCAGCATAACTGAGAGCAGGACGAGCTTTTTTGACATTTGTCTGCTTCAGATTCTCCACCATTTCAGCAAACACCACATTCTTGTTTAAAGCAGGTCTTGGAGTGAAGGTCCGTCTGCACTGAGGGCAGCTGTAAACTCTCTTCTGATCTTCTTTATTCCAGCAGTCTGTAATGCAGCTCATACAGTAACTGTGTCCACAGGGGATGGTCACTGGATCCTTCAGTAGATCCAGACAGATCGAACAGCTGAACTGATCTTCTGCCACTGAAATATGGGCTTCTGCCATTTCACTGCACGAACACACAGAACACACAGGCTAGAGCTAGACAACAGCTGATCAACACTTAAGTTTCGATTTCTCTCAACTGAGAAGTGTTTATCGAGACGTGTGCAAAACAGGTGTGTTTGTAAGGTGTGATTCACCTTGATCATAACAAAGAACATACATGGGAGTCTTACTGCTTCTCTGAGATCATTCACTTGCGTTGCAATTAGCATAGTATAACTATTAAAGGCTAATTATGTATGTAGCAAACTACTGAATACAGTACGAGATTCTGCTGATCCACAAACAGCTGGACCCTGAGCCCCTTAAATATTCACTTCCAATTTTCCACTGCATGTATACAAAATTATATATAGCCTACAATAAATCCGTAGGTTTCTATCTATCTGATACCGAAGCGTTCTGCGTTTGAGAAATTTTAAGTAGCTCGCCAGTTTGTGAAAATATTACACAGACAAAATGGAACAATAGATGGCGCTCAAACGCAGTGTTTTTCAATGTTCGTACAAGTTGGGCCAGTATTTACATAGGCCTGGGTAAGAAATGTCTCTTAGGTTTTGTACTGATATAGATGTTAAATGTGATTTCTGTGGAGCTGAGAAAGAAAATGTTGTCCATTTATTTTTTAATTGCATAGCAAAATGTTTTGGATAGATTTGGAATGTTTCCTTTGTAAATGCTTAGAAAGTTTATTTTTCTGAAAAATGTTTTTTTATTTATTTATTTTAACAGAAATTATTCCACTATAAAATGTGGCCTTTATTGTTAATCTTTGTTTGATTATGGGGAAATACCATATTCATAAACAGAAATGGTCTAAAGGAAAACCCAACATTTTGTTATTTTAGATGAGATTAAAAATGATATTGAGTAACTACTTGGGTTGAAAAATAGTAAAGCAAAACGCACTAGGTCTCTATGTGAAGCTTTTATGCTGTTTGTGTAACGAGGTTAAAATGGTTTTATTTCACAAGATTTTCCTGTTAATATACACTTAATGCTGTTCTACAATTGTTTAAACCAGTGTTTCTAAAAATACATTAAAATGGGCCTGTAAGGAGGTGATGGTTCAACATTTTGTTATTCACAGATGTAAGATCATATATATTCAACATACATGTTTCATTGTTGTGGATTGGTATATTTTGGAATGTTATTTTTGTTGGCAGTGTTACTGACATGTGAGCTGAAGCTGTTGTGACGGCCTGTCTATAGGCTATAAAAATACATTCTCTATGCAGGTATGCATTGACGAACCATATTTTTCTGTTTTTAAGTTTATATTTGCGTGTTTTATGTGTATAAGGTTAAGTGTACGGAGTTACTGCGTTTTCTCCGTTTCTGTCTTTGTGTTTTTCCCTTTTTACTGTTTTGTTCTTGGCTTTTCTGTCTTTCTCCCGAACGAAAGAGTGTTACTGACATGTGAGCTGAAGCTGTCGTGACGGCCTGTCTATAGGCTATAAAAATACATTCTCTATGCAGACCCAATCCGACGCTCTCCTGTCGTTCTTCACTGATTTCCAACACAACGCAGACTACAGAAGCATACGGTTACACTTGTATTATGATCTCGTACCTTTTTTAAAAGTTTTTTTTGTTGTTTTTTTGTATATTATTATTATTTTTTAACTTATATTAATTTTTTTTATATATTATATTGTATATTTTCTTTTTCTATTCGTTGTTAGTCTGGTTTGTTCAATATTTGTATACTCTATGTTTGATTGTTGTAAATGATTATTGTCATGTTCATTGTTTGATGTTCAATCATGTTCAATGTTACTGGCATTTAATAAAAAAAATAGGTAAGAAATCAGTATTTTAGTAATAGAATATAAAATCATACATTAAAACAACTAAATTGTTTAATTGTGATCCAGTTAACTATTGTAGCCTATTGTAAAAATGTGTAACTAAGACAAAAAAATGTTATTTTGTGGCTAACCTCATTATGTTATCTTAAAAAAACAAACAATACAATGCCGTCATCAAATGCGTTGACATTTTTTTATTAGATGGGCCTAAGTTAACTGTTTATTCTTATTTCTGTTATTAGTTATGTAGGCCTACATCATTCAGGCTTATTGCGTTTGAGCTTTATTGCGTCATTATGCAACGCTAGTTTCTGATTGGCCAATACAGCAACCCACTCAATGACATTTATAAAATGACGTTTTAAGGAAAAACAATGTCCTTAGTGTTAAAGTAATTTTGCAAGAGTCTATTTTATCTCGTCAAAGCCTTTTGTAAAATACAGTAAAATTTTCAAGGTCTGTTGTCAGCGGTAATTTTAATTTTATTTAACAAATTCATGACATCTGAGTTAATTGCAGATATTTAAAAATTAAGAGTTCAGTGATTTGAAGTACATAGCTGTGAATACTAGCTGCAAAGAAATCTATTTATAATTCATTAATAATAATAATAATAATAATAATAATAATAATAATAATAAAATGGGGGGTTTCCAGTAGTCTGTAATGCAGCTCATAATGGTGTCCACAGGGGATGTTTACTGAACCCTTCAATAGATCCATAGAGCTTTATAGAGCAGTTTATTTATTTATTGGCATCAGGCACAGACTTACCTGCACAGTTTGTGGTAAATCAGTGTCCGGATTCAACTGTACTTGGGATTGTCACCGGAATTATGGGAGAGAGGACACTGCTAACAAAATATACCCATCCCTTTTGTCATGATAAAACCTATGACATAGAATCTCTTAAGATGACAGTTTCAGTGTTGATCCTAAATTGATCCCAAACCCCGGATAGAGCGGCTGAGTGAATGTGGTCTGGACTCTGTGGATGAGGGTCATTGTGTCAGAGACACTGTAGAAGGACAGAATTCCTGCACTGTGATCCACATACACTCCTATTCTAGAGGAGGAGACTACAGGTGAGAAGGTGATTTGGGGTAATAGGATCTATATCTGAGACATCAGAGGAGAGGTATCCGAGAGGCTTGGAGGTTAGTATTCCCTCTACCTCAATTAACACTGTCCTGAGGACCTCCTTGGTAACAGATTAAACACCAACAGAAGCATACAGAGCTGATTTAACAGATCGTATCTCACGTTCCCATGCTCCTCCGAAATGAGGAGCTCCAGGTGGATTGAAACGAAAGTGAACTTTCTGCCTTGCCAACTGTTGTTGTAGTTCAGGTGACATAATTTTGAATGCTTCATGCAACTCTCTCTCCCCTCCTTTAAAATTAGTCCCTTGATCAGACCGGAGCTCGATGGGAGTTCCTCTACGTGCCACAAATCTCCTAAATGCCATGAGGAAAGAATCGGTGTCAATACTTGACAGTATGTCAAGATGGACACATCTAGTTGTCAAACACTTCCAAATTATTCCCCATCTTTTCTCCACTCTCCGTCCAATCTTAATTGAGAGGGCCCAAAGCAATCCATTCCCGTGGGGTAAAATGCAGGCTTAAAAAGCTGAAGTCGAGCTACAGGCAAGTCTGACATGTGTGGGATTTCTGGTTTGGCTCTCCATCTCCGACAGTCAGTGCATCGAAATTGGTGATGACGGATGGCCCCTCTGCCAAGCAGGATCCAAAACTTCCTTCTAATTTCAGCCAGGACTCTCTCTGGGCCTGGATGTTTCAACTGATGATCGTAATCCTGAATTAGAAGCTTGGTAAGGGCATGACTGGGATCAAGGACAACTGGGTGCTTAGTTGCTATGTCAAGTGTCTCAGCTCGTCGAAGTCTTCCCCCCACTCGAATTACATCTATTTCTTTGTCCAGCTCCAGACTCAAAGTGAGCAGTTTACTGTTAAAAGGAAGAGGTTTACCTTGTTTCAGGCATTGGAAGTCATCAAAGAAACTATCTAGCTGAGCTGCTCTCCACTTAAGTACTTCTGCTTATAGGAAATCTCCAGCAGTTATTGGCTGTCCACTTGCCGCCCCCTGAACCCATCATGCAGTAGCTTCCAGTGATTCTCTGTAGGTTGTAAACTGGCTGGCATCAGGAATCTCTGAGTTGGGTGTCACTACATTAAGGGCACAGAAAATTGACTTACGCAACTCTGAATCACCTTCCAGGGAGCTGTTAGAAGGAATTTTGGGCCATTGGTCAGAGTGCATTAAGAGGAAGGGGGGTCCATTACTCCATCTGTTTGGTGTGGCTAGATCCTGAAGAGATTTCCCCTTTGTTAGGTCATCAGCTGGATTCTGAGCAGAGTCCACGTACCTCCAATCCTGTGGATTCGTTGTTTCTTGTATCTCTGTGATCCTGGTGCCAACAAAGACTTTGAACCGGCACAAATCTGAATGCAACTAGTTTAGCACCGTGGTGGAATCGGACCACAAGGTAACTCTGCCATACTCAAGTGTAAGTTCTTTCCTTAGCAACTCTGCTATCTGAGCTCCACAGAGTGCGGTGCAGAGTTCAAGTCTGGGAACTGACAACTGTTTCTTGGGTGCAACTCTGGAGCGCTCAAGTAGGAATACTAACTGTGCCTTGCCTTGACTATTCTCAGTTCTCAGGTACGAGACTGCACAGTAGGCTCTTTCTGATGCGTCACAGAACAAGTGTATCTCTCTTACAACAGAGGCATTATCCAATTCTGGGATCACATAGCATCTAGGGAAGGTAATAGTGGAAAGGGATTTGAGTTTGTCTTCCCACTGTAGCCAGTTCTGTAAAAGTTCATCAGAGAATAAAGGATCATCCCATTCTCTTGGTTTAGCCCACAGTTGTTGGATTAGGATTTTGGCTCTGGTTGTATAAAAGAGGATGAAGCCTAACGGGTCATATTGACTGGCAAGGATCCGATATAAGTTGCACATGGTGGGCGGCCCATACTCTATGGGACGGTGCTTGTACCTAAGAGTGTCGGTGGGGCAGTGCCAGTGCAGACCTAGAGTGGATTCAGGAACTTCTGTTTCCATTTGTGACAACCACAGTTCAGTACTGGTAGACTGAGCTTCCTGAGTAGATGACTTACTACACTAAGTTGGTTTGAGGCCCACTGTCGGATTTCGAATCCTCCACCTGCCAGTAGCTCTCTGAGATGGTCAATCAGCCTCCTGGCCTCATCAGCTGTGTTCAGGCTCTGAAGACAGTTGTCGACATAGAAGCTCCTTTGTATAGTGAATTGTAGGTGATCACCTGACTCTGTGTTGTCAAGGACATGCTTGTGCAGGGCATAGGAAGCACAGCAGGGGCTGCAAGTTGTGCCGAATAGGAGCACTTGCCATTCATAGACGTCCACTTCTCTGTCTCGTTCCATATCTCTCCAAAGAAATCGCAGGATAGGTCTGTCCTGTTCCAGAAGTCGGACTTGATGGAACATTCCCTTCACATCCCCACTCACAGCTACGGAATGCTCTCTGAATCTTATCAGGACTCCAAGGAGTGATGGACCAAGTACAGGGCCAGGAAGTAGGGATTCGTTTAAGTTCATTCCCATGTACTGGAACGAGCATTTGATGACCAGTCTATTTTTGTCATTGTGGGTGACCATATGATGTGGTATGAACCACCTCTCATGGCTCGGTGGTGCTTTGTTTGGATCCAGTTTGGCCACATACCTTCTTCCACCAGTTTCTTGATTTCAGCAGAATAGGTCGCTGCGCGTTCAGGATCTTTCAGGAGATGCTGTTCAGTTCTCCGGAGATGTGGCATCACTGCTTCTGGTGGGGCATTAAGACAATCCATGTTGGATTTACGTAACAGCGGGGTAGCATACCTTCGGATACCGTTTATGTCAACTCTGACAGTTCCTTTGTTCAGGAGTTCAAGGGCTGCCTGATCCTCCCTGGAGTGAGTGACCAGGTTTTCATTATGGTAGGGTCTAGTTCCCATAACTTCATGACATTTCTCATCAGCTCTGTTTGCTGGGTTGACACTGATGTGAAAAGGACATGCTGAGAATGAAGCGGATTCAGAAGGAGCTTCGCTGGACCCTGCAGCGTCCAACCCAGTCTAGTCTTAATGGCAGCTGGCCCGCCAGGTGATCCAAGGTGAACTGGCTCGATTGGGGTAATTAGATGAGGCTGATTGGCACCAATCAGAAGGAGTGGGTGAATGTTCTCAAAGGACTGGATAGGAAGACCCTTCAGGTGTTTGTACTTACTTACGAGTGCCTCCATAGGGTAGGATTGGTGAGATAATCCCAGCTGGTCAGCCGTAAAGGCTTGCTTGATATGGTATGTCTTATGTGGTTGCGCCACTGGAGACACGCTGAATGAAACTGTAGAGCCTTGTAGACATGACACTTTCTGATGGTTGGTTCTGATGGATAACTCTTCCTCATCACCTTTCAGATTCAGTTTCTGGGCTGCAGCCAATAGCAAGATGGTGCGTTCGTATCCATCATCAAGGATAGCATACGTTCCAGGGTGTGGTTCTTATATCTCAGCAGAACTCTGACTACTTTCAGCAGGACCCGGTTATCTGTTCCAGGTCTGTCCAGGTATAAGGTTTCAGCTGTGGAGCTTGACGCTGGAGAAGTACCTTTGACTGACTTGTTATTGATGTCATGAAGTATAAGCAAATGTTTACCTTTACATTTGTTGCAGGGTTTCTTCAAATTGCACTGTGCAGCTAAATTTGTCCCTCCACACCTCCAACAGCGCTTGTTTGTTTGAATCCAGGTTTTCACTTGTTCAGTCGTGAGCTGCTGAAAGTTGAGGCACTGACTAAGGGAATGGTCTGTATTCTCACAGTAGGGACAATAGGCTTTACTTTTCAACTGGCTCTCTGGTGAAATGGCCGGTTTGACAGAGAGGAAGTAATATTTGGGGTGAGACTGCCTGCTCCATGCAGTACAGTAGCTGGTCTTGGCCTTTGCTCTCTGCGTTTCTCAATCCTCTGTTTTGGCCATCCCTTTGGCTGAATGTTTCCCACCAGATCACTGTTTTGACACCACGATTAAGACTGCAAGCATTTGGAGAACTCTGGAAGTGTAAAGGTGGAGGCATGATTAGGCAGCATTTGTCTCTTGAAGGCAGCTCTTAAATCAGGTGGCAACTTGGTCAGCAGACGAACTACGTGGGAGCCGCACCTCAATTCAGCATCTCCATCTGGTCCCAAGGATTTTAGCAGTCCTACAAGGGCCTGAATTTGTAATGCAAACCTTTCAAAGGCTTCAGGGTCTCCTGGACGGACATCTGGTGCATCCATTACTCTAGCAATCTTATTCAAAGCAAGTTGATGAGGCTTACCTTCTCTGTCAAGGCGTTCATTGTCTCTGTATAAGGATATGGAGAGTTGAGGAAAGAATCTGCAATCAGTCTAGCCTCTTCCAGCTGCAGATGATCCACCAAGATTTGGTACTTAAACAACTCTGACCCGTCCTCAGGTAGCAGATTGCATAGAGCAAGCCTCAGACGTGCAAACTCGCTTGGATCTTTATGCACAAGATAAGGTATACTGGGCTTAGGACCTCTGTATTCTGCAGCTGACTCCTTTAGTTGAATGGAAGGATGCTCTGACCAGTAAGGCTTTGGTCTTTGAACAGGTGGTGGCCTTTGGTGGTGGTATATATTGCTGTTTGATCTAGGGACAGGCTCGTAGCTGCTCTGGAATCTGTCAGATGGCCCATAAGCTCGGTCTGCAGCATACTGAGGTGGGTGTGCATACCACTGTGGGCCAGGATATTCATAATGCACAGGAGGTGGCTCTTTATAAGGCTGCAAATGACTGGGTGTTGGACCCCTAGGGGTGTCATGTTTTGATGCAACTTCATCTTTCATGAACTGTAACTGACCCATCATTTTGTCAATGAGAACCATCATGTCTTTAGCACTGTGTGGCTCAGTCAAGGGAGCTCTCTCGTGCTGAGGGGAGTAACTTGGGTCATTAGCACCACGACTCATGCCACTGATGGAATAACGTGAAGTCCCAGCTGGTGGTGAATAAGGATCTGGGGAAACCACATATGAAGGGGAAGCATGCAAGTCAAGTGTTGCAGTTCGTTCATACAAGGAAGGCGGAGCACTGGTACATACTCGACCATTGAGCGTGCTGTGTGGGGCAGGCCGATGCTGTGAGGCTGCGAAGGATTGTGCCCTTGAATCTGGCAGGTAGGGATAAGATGTCGACTTCGATGACAGGTTTGAGTCTCTTGGTGGAGTACGATGTGCCAACTCCTTTGCGCTCACTGGATCCCAGGTCATGTCTGTGCTCATACCGTGCTGCGCTTAAGTGCTGAGGATGTTCACTATGCGGCCGATAACCTCCATAGTCCACTTCAAAATCATCAAAGTAGGCAGGATGACGTGTCTGCTGTTTTGGCCGTAGAGACTCTGGTACAGTTCCTCTCTGATGCTCATCAACCATACTGTCACTGTAGCAAATCACATCCGGCTCGAAGGACCACAATGTTGGGAGGTAGGAATGACTCTGTTAGCTGGTAATATGTTGCATTCACTACAGGATGTCAGTCACGACTCAGGAAGACATAATCAGGTTGTTATAGTTTTACTTGAATGATTAAGATTCAGAATCAGCAACCAGCACGGTATGGCATACAGTTCTTTTCTCTGGTTCCAATCTACACAATATGCATTAGGTACGGGTGTGTGGTTCTACAATAAAAAGAAAGGAGGAATAAATTACTAAATGCAATATTATCACAAATAGTACAGCATTATGCTCACACACTAGGATATTAGAAAAATATTAGAATAATATTATGGTAATATATATTAGAAATAGAACAACAATTCTCTTTATAAGGTAATCAGCTGCAACAATTAAACGATTACAGCATTAATAGTCACTTAACGCTAGACAAACATCAGAACAGGCTAAATGTATCAGGAACAAAGCGCTAACAGTCCACACCTGAATGAAGCTTCCGGCAATCTCTTTTAACGCAACTGGAGCTACCGCTGATCAGTGTTGCCAACTACTTTCCAAGTAGCTAAACCTGGCCAAAAAGTCGCTAAATGTCGCTAGATGACGTCATGCGCTAATTAGCATATTCATTACGTCATCACGTCGTACTTACGTTCTGCCTGCCTAATGTGTTTTCTCTCCTAATCCGTGCTCACATACTGTATTTTAAAATATTATAATATAGCCGACTGTCCAATAAAGACGTTCTCATATCCTATATCTTTTTTGTCATACAATAGAACGAGTATGATATAGTGAATGACTACATTTTTATGTTTAATATAATCTGAATTGAGAGAGGTCAGAAACTAGATGAACTAAAGCTCTGTGATAGTGAGTAATATAAGTGATAAGCACAAGAGAAGAATGGAAATCATAACGGGTCAAACTAAATTCTTAAATATAAAACAAAGGAAGCAGTTAAGTGATAAATCCGTGGCAACACTGTGTGCAGCTCGCTCATTCACGTCTGTCAGCTGATTTGTGCGTTCAACGGCATGCGCTGCTGCTCCTCTCAGCCATTCACTGAACAGGGTAGACACAGAGAGAGGTGTGATGGAAGGGGGGAAGCAAGACCTCACGCTCGCAGGACAGTACTGGCGACATTTGTAAAGT
The DNA here is from genome assembly GCA_039654105.1 of Coreius guichenoti. NCBI lineage: Eukaryota > Metazoa > Chordata > Actinopteri > Cypriniformes > Gobionidae > Coreius > Coreius guichenoti. The sequence continues at coordinate 7,198,620 of CM077175.1, forward strand.
AACAGACGTTTGTCCAAAAAGTCGCTAGACTTGTCGCTAGTCGCTTTTTTGAAAAAAAAAGTCGCTAAAGGGGTCTGAAAAGTCTGTAAATATAGCGACAAAGTCGCTAAGTTGGCAGCACTGCCGCTCATGCAATACTCGCAATAAACTTGAGTGAGGGTAGGCTGCCATCTACTGGACATTATAAGGGGACATTCTATAACGTTTAACATGAAAAACGCTTAACTTGGCTTAATGTATCAAATCAAATCAAATCACCTTTATTTATATAGCGCTTTTTACAATGCCAATTGTTTCAAAGCAGCTTCACAGTGGTAACAGGAAAATAATGCAACAGAATTTGATTCAGCTGAACAGCCGCTCTAGTGAAAATGGTGATGTCATCCAGCTCATTTCAATTATCATATAGTATCAATGCGGGCAGATCAGTAATATAGTTGAAATTTAAGTGTCCCCAACTGAGCAAGCCAAAAGCCAAAGGCGACGGTGGCAAGGAACCAAAACTCCTTCAGGGCCAGAATGGAGAAAAAAACCTTAGGAGAAACCAGGCTCAGTCGGGGTGCCAGTTCTCCTCTGGCCGACGAACAAATAGTGTATGATTATGATTCTGGCAACATTACAGGTCAGAAGTCATATTAGATCAATAGATATTCGTAGGATTATTCGAAAGATTGGAGTCGTTACGCCAGGGACGGGTTTAATAAGGATGTCGTGTCGATGCTGCATTTACAGGGGGGAGTTTAATTGACACGGTCTCTGCAGACACTTCAGGGATGCGTTCGTCATGTCCAGGCTAAGGTCACCATCTGGTCCGGATATGGCCCGGATCCGGCCGACTGCAGTAAACCTCGGGATAAACAGAGAGACTAACATTAGCGTAGATGCCATTCTTCTTATGATGTAACGAGTACATCAGGTGTTATGGGAAGTGTTCCCGGTTCCGGCTGACCTAGTTAATGCAGCCTAAAACAATCATTTAACTGATTTGAATAATATAAATAAAAAATGTTTTATGTGTATGCCATAGTAAAGAGATGTGTTTTTAGTCTAGATTTAAACTGACAGAGTGTGTCTGCTTCCCGAACAATGCTATGAAGACCTTTAATGATTTAAGGATTGACCGCCTGCAGTTGATTTTGATATTCTAGGTATTATCAACTGGCCAGAATTTTGAAATCGTAATAGACGTGATGGAGTATAATGCGTTAAGAGCTCGCTCAAGTACTGGGGAGCTAAACCATTTAGTGCTTTGTAAGTAATCAGCAAGATTGTAAAATGTATTTGATGTTTAATAGGGAGCCAATGCAGTGTTGCCAGAACCGGGCTAATATGGTCATACTTCCTGGTTCTAGTAAGAACTCTAGCTGCTGCGTTTTGGACAAGCTGCAGTTTATTTATTAAGCGAGCAGGGCAACCACCCAGTAGAGAATTACAATAATCTAGCCTTGAGGTCATGAACGCATGAACTAACTGTTCAGCATTTTGCATTGAAAGCATGTGCCGTAATTTAGATATATTTTTAAGATGGTAGAATGCAGTTTTACAGATGCTAGAAACGTGGCTTTCAAATGAGAGATTGGTATCAAAGAGCACACCCAGGTTCCTAACTGACGACGAGGACTTGACAGAGCAGCCATCGAGTGTTAGACAGTATTCTAGGTTACTACTTGTGGAGTTTTTTTGTCCAATGATTAAAAATTCATTTTTTTCTGAATTAAGTTGCAGGAAATTACTAGTCATCCAATTTTTTATATCAGCTATGCATTCCGTTAATCTTGTGAATTGGTAAGTTTCGTCAGGACGTGAAGAAATATAGAGCTGAGTATCATCAGCATAACAATGAAAACTAATGCCATGCTTCCTAATAATATCTCCCAGTGGTAGCATGTACAGGGTGAAAAGCAATGGTCCTGGCACTGAGCCCTGCGGTACTCCATACTGAACTTGTGATCGGTGTGACATCTCTTTATTTACTGCTATAAACTGATAACGGTCAGATAAGTATGATTTAAACCATGCCAATGAAATTCCACTAATGCCAACATAATTTTCGAGTCTATTCAAAAGAATGTTGTGGCCGATAGTATTGAATGCAGCGCTAAGATCGAGTAACACTAACAGAGAGATACAACCACGATCGGATGATGAGAGTAAATCATTTGTAACTTTAATGAGAGCAGTCTCAGTACTATGATACGGTCTAAATCCTGACTGGAAATCCTCACAGATACCATTTCTTTCTAAAAAGGAGCATAATTGTGAGAACACTGCCTTTTCTAGTATTTTTGACAGAAAGGGTAGATTTGAGATTGGCCTGTAGTTGACTAATTCTGTAGGATCAAGTTGCGTTTTTTTAATAAGTGGTTTAATAATAGCCAACTTAAAAGTTTTCGGTACATATCCTAATGTCAAGGATGAATTAATGATATTAAGAAGAGGATCTATGATCTCTGGAAGCATTTCTTTTAGTAGTTTAGTCGGTATAGGGTCGAGCATACATGTTGTTGATTTTGATGATTTAACGAGTTTAGCCAATTCTTCTTCTCCTATAGCAGTGAATGAATGTAATTTTTCCCCAGTGATACTACAATGCACTGTCTGATGTGGTACTGTAGTAGACGGCTGCATGGTTATAATTTTTTTCCTAATATTATCAATCATACGAGTAAAGAAGTTCATAAAGTGATTACTGCTGTGCTGTTTACAAACATCAGAAGTTGAAGCTTTATCTTTGGTTAATTTAGTCACTGTATCGAATAAATACCTAGGGTTGTGTTTGTTTTCTTCTAAGACAGTCGAGAAATAAGCAGATCTAGCAGTTTTTCCAGCCTTTCTGTATGCAATCATGCTCTCTTTCCACGAAATGCGAAAAACTTCCAGTTTTGTTTTCTTCCAGCTGCGGTCCATTTTTCTGGCTGCTGTTTTAAGGGCCCGGGTGTGCTCATTGTACCACGGCGTTGGACTATTTTCTTTAATCTTCTTAAAGCGCCGGGGAGCAACTGTGTCTAAAGTGCTGGAAAAGAGAGAGTCAATAGTTTCTGTTGCAACATCGAGTTCCTCTAGGCTATCTGGGATGCTGAGGAGATGAAACTGATGAGGAAGATTATTTACAAAGCAATCCTTAGTCGCAGCAGTGATAGTCCTGCCATATTTGAAGCAAGGGGACGGCTTTGCAGCCTTTGCTAAATTAAGTGTACATGATACTAGGTAATGATCTGAGATGTCATCGCTCTGCTGCAGAATTTCAGTGGTATCAACATTTATTCCATGTGACAGTATTAGGTCTAAAGTATGATTACGGCGATGAGTGGGTCCTGACACGTGTTGCCTAACTCCAATAGAGTTTAGAATGTCTCTAAATGCCAATCCCAATGCGTCTTTTTCATTGTCTACATGGATATTAAAATCACCAACAATTAGGAATTTATCTGCAGCCAGTACTAACTCTGATAGAAAATCAGCAAATTCTCTGGTAAAGTCTGTATGGTGCCCTGCTGGCCTGTATACAGTAGCCAACACAAATGTCAAATGGGATTTATCAATTTCACTACATAACGTTACATAAAGCACCAAAACTTCAAAGGAATTATATTTGAAACTAGACTTCTGAGTAATACTGAAGATATTATTATAAATTACAGCAACACCTCCCCCTTTACCTTTCAGACGCGGCTCGTGTTTATAACAATAATCTTGGGGGGGTGGACTCATTTAAAATAATGTAATCGTTAGGTTTTAGCCAGGTTTCTGTCAAACGAAGCACATCTAGGTTATGATCTGTAATCATATCATTAACAATAAGCGCTTTTGAGGAAAGGGATTGAATATTCAGCAGCCCGAGCTTTATCATTTGATCATCTGTATTATATCTGTTGTTTATTTGTTGGACATCAATTAAATTTTTACCATTGAATGGTTTTGATGGTTTTTTGTATTTACTGATTCGTGGAACTGACACAGTCTCTATGTGATAATATCTAGGTGAAAGAGTCTCTATGTGCTGGGATTTATCTGACTTCTGTAATGTGTTATTAACCGACCAAACTCAGTAAACATAATACTAATAAAGTATACTATGTACAAAAAATCAGATGAGCCCAGAATATGAACGCAACGCGTTTAATTACACGTTAAGCGTTTTCCTCCCATAGAAAACTATTATAAGAAAACGCTTAACCTGGCTTAATGTACTAAGACAGTGTTATTAACAGACCAAACTCAGTAAACATAATACTAATAAAGTATACTATGTACAAAAAATCAGATGAGCCCAGAATATGAACGCAACGCGTTTAATTACATGTTAAGCTTTTTCCTCCCATAGAAAACTATCATAAGAAAACGCTTAACGTGGCTTAATGTATAAGACAGTGTTATTAACAGACTAAACTCAGTAAACATAATACTAATAAAGTATACTTTGTACACAAAATCAGATGAGCCCAGAATATGAACGCAACGCGTTTACACGTTAAGCGTTTTCCTCCCATAGAAAACCATTATAAGAAAACGCTTAACGTGGCTTAATGTACTAAGACAGTGTTATTAACAGACCAAACTCAGTAAACATAATACTAATAAAAGTATACTATGTGTTTTAGAGACTTTGACTGCCAGGATCTGATTTGTAATTAGATGAGTGAACCCCTCTGGGTGCCAGTCAGAGCACAGTTTTACATGAGGACGAAGAGACAGGTGAGTAGGTTTAGGTGATATATTGATAAAATGATAAGCTGCAGAGGTATCAATTACAGGCAGTAGAGGCATTAGTCGTGTGGTAGCTCCTGCAGCAAATAATACAACTAAACAGGAATAAATGTCCTTTCAGCGATCGGCTAACAGATCATGAAAGTTCAGCAGGCGATGGCAAAATTCTCTCACAAGACTACTCAGCCCGAAAAGGCAATGCGATGTCAAAATAAAAGCCCTCTCTTAAAGGAGCCTTTACAACAGCCGCCCCCAAAGATGAGAAGCATCTTTGTATTCAGGAAAGGCGACTCTATTCAGGAGGGTTAGGAACTCCAGGATCATCTGAAGGCAAGGGTGGTAGGACAACCAGGCGTGCGACTGGTCGAGTATAGATCTGACCCTTGATCTGCACATCCGCTGATCTGATATGGCCATCAGGACTCCGGTGTGTCTGAATGACTTTCCCTACAGGCCATAAACCTCGGGGCAACTTAGGGTCAACAATCATGACGCAGGTATGCTCGCGTAGGTCAGGGGGTGAGGCTTGCCACTTCTGTCTGGTCTGTAAATTGGGAAGGTAATCACGGATGAATCTGGACCAGAATTGATCTGCCAGGATCTAGGAATGTCTCCATCTTCTGCGACTTAGCATCTCAGATTCTGGGTAGATGACTTGAGGCAATGATCCATCAGGCTGCCTCATGAGGAGACTACAAGGGGTCACTGGGTCACTATCGGCCATGTCGGAGGATACATAGCCCAAAGGTTTCGAGTTGAGGATAGCATCGACTTCCACCAAAGTTGTCATCAGGACCTCTTCAGGAACCGAGTGGGAACTCAAGACCGTGTACAATGCTGACTTGACAGATCTCACCTCCCTCTCCCAAACTCCACCAAAGTGAGGGGCCGATGGGGAATTAAAGCAGAAGTGGATCTTCTGGCGAGCAAGATGACGCTGCAAGTCGGGAGCTAAGGCAGCATATGCTTCACGCAATTCCCGCTCGCCTCCACGAAAGTTGGTCCCTCGGTCTGACCATAACTGCACTGGGGTGCCTCTCCAAGCAATGAACCTCCTAAGGACAATAAGAAAGGAATCAGTGTCCAGGCTAGGGAGTAAGTCTAGGTGCACGGCTCTCGTGGTAAGAATACCCCAGCGCTTCTCTGTACGTCTTCCAATCTTGATTAGGAAAGGACCAAAGCAATCCATCCCACATGAATGGAAGGCAGGCTTGTAAAGCTGAAGGCGGGCAGAGGATAGATCAGACATCTGAGGCACCGAAGGTTGGGATCTCCACCGACAGCATTCCGGACAGGTATGTTGGAACCGTCGAACCGCTTCACGGCCCTGCAGGATCCAATAACATCTCCTTATTCCAGCAAACAGCCGCTCTAATCCAGGATGATGCAGCTGGTTGTCATGATTGCGAATGATCAAGCGAGTAACTGGATGCTTCGGGTCTAGGACTACAGGATGGAGAACGGAATCTGCAATGTCGGCCACTCTCCTCAAACGACCACCAACTCTAATCAAGCCACTAGAAGGATCCACCTCAGGGGCCAAGGCAACTAGACGGCTACTAGGTTTAACTGACTTCCCTGATTCTAACAGGTGGTAATCTTCAGGGAAGGATTCCTGTTGGACCTGCTTAAGAACATAGGTTTCAGCTCGACTATAATCTGTAGCGTTTGGAACTCTGTCCGGATCTGGGTCACTTCGAAGGTCTCGGGCAGTGACATCCAGCAGGTCTAACCAGGTGGGATAATTCCATCTATCCAGGTGGCTGCAGGTGGTAGGTGTGGCAATAACTCCACAGAAGGTAGACTTTCGCAACTCAACTGGATCCTCACCAGGCTCAGGAGTAGGAAGGACCGGCCATTCTCGAGGGTCAAGGAGAAGGAAAGGGGGGCCTCGGGACCATCGGTTCGGGGTGGCAAGATAGGAAATAGATCTCCCTTTCATTAGGTCATCGGCAGGGTTATCAGCAGAACTAACATAACGCCAAGAGCACTGATCGGTAAGATCCTGGATCTCTGCGACCCTATTGCCAACGAAGACCCGGTAGCGACAGGATTCAGACTTCAACCACTGAAGGACCATAGTAGAATCTGTCCACAGTACAGTAGACTGGATGGTCAAGGTCAACTCGTTGGCCAGCAACTTTGCAAGCTGGGCTGTGACCAAGCTCCCACAGAGCTCCAATCTGGGGATGGAATGCACTCTTTTAGGGGTAACCTGGGAACGGGCAATCAGGAAGGACAGGTAGGTCTGACCGGCTGGGTCAACGGTACGTAGGTAAGCTACGGCTCCGTAGGCTTGCTCCGAGGCATCTGAGAAGATATGGACCTCGTGAGTAACTCCACCAATCCCAACTGTAGGGGGGACATAAGGGCGAGGAAGAGAGACACTAGGAAGGCAGGGAAGTTCTTCTTCCCACTGCATCCAGGAATGGAGAAGGTCAGGAGGTAGGTTAGGATCATCCCACTCTCTCCGTTTGTTCCAAATGTGCTTAACGATCACTTTCGCACGAGTTGTGTAAGGAAGGAGCAATCCCAGTGGGTCGTACTGTGTGGCAAGGACCCTATAAATATTCCGCAAAGTAGGGGTGTCATAGATCACAGGCCGGTGCTTATAGGACAAGGTATCGGACTGCCAATTCCAACTCAAACCTAACGTGGACTCAGGGACATCAGTTTTCTCCTGTGTTAGCCACAGCTCCACACTGGTAGCTCGAGCGTCGGGAGGTAGGTGACTTAACACAGCAGGTTCATTACAGGCCCACTGCCGGATCTCGAATCCAGCTCCGGAAACGATAGTACGCAAGCGATCAATCAGACTCTGGGCTGCATCAGCAGTAGGTAGGCTCTGGAGGCAATTATCAACGTAGAAACACCTCTCCACAGAGAAATGAATCTCCTCATCGGTCAAGGGGTGCTGACAGGTGTGGCGCTGGAGTGCATATACAGCACAACAAGGACTGGAGGTGGTACCGAAGGGTAGGACTAACCACTCGAAGGTCTGAGGAGCCTCATCCATCTGCAGGTCTCGCCATAGGAAGCAAAGTAGAGGACGATCTTCAGGCAGGAGGCGAACCTGGTGGAACATCACCTTAATATCTCCACTCACAGCTACAGGATGCTCTCGGAAACGAAGGAGGACACCTATCAACGAGGCTCCAAGGGTAGGTCCGGGCAATAGGTACTGGTTAAGGCTCTGACCCCTGTACTGATGGGAACAATTGAAGACCAGACGGGACTTTCCATTGTGGCTAACAAGGTGGTGAGGAATGTACCAACACTCAGGGGTATCAGGAACAGGATCAGGGACTACACGGACAGCTCCGTCTCAAGGAGTTTACGCATCTCTCTTCAGTAGGTCTCGGCCTTCTCAGGATCCCTCAGCAGACGCCGCTCCCCACTGCGGAGGGTAGGCAAGACTGAATCTCTTGGAGCATTCAACACAGGCATGTCTCTACGACGAAGAAGAGGAGTGGCGAGGCAATGAACACCCTCTATCTCTAGGGTAATGGTCTTGAGGTCAAGCAGCTGAAGGGCTGCCTGGTCTTGCTTGGAATGAGACACTCACTGGAAGGAATCGTATCCAACTGCCACAATCTCTGAACGTGGTGAAGGAGCTCATCTTGGATGGGAACCAAAGAGGTAAGCAGGCACTGGCAAGGGGTAGAAGGGCAACCCCTCGAAGGAACAGGACCCTGAAGTGTCCATCCCGAGCGGGTACGAACAGCAACTGGTGCTCCCTGGCCGCCCCATCGGACAGGCTCAGTAGGGGTTATAAGGTGGGGCTGATCAGAACCAATAAGGAGCAATGGTTGGACATCTGTAAGGGTACAGATGGGAAGGCCTCTCAAGTGTCTGTATTTCCGCCTTAACTGCTCCACAGGATAGGACTGGCGCGACAAGTTAAGGCGATCAGCTGTAAAAGCATGACTGATCTGATAACTGTTCTGCGGTCGGGAGACGGGAGATATCTGGAAGGATATGGAACGACCTCGAATGACCTGAACATCATCTCTGACAGTCTGTAACGGAAGATCTTCCGGACTAGGGATTGGACTTGGAGAGCAAATCTCTGGAAGGCTGGGATATCACCTCGTCTAACGTCAGGACTATCTAGGACACTAGCTATCCTCCTCAAGGCTAACTGATGTGGCTGGCCATACTTTTCACAAAGTGCTGACATGGTGTCCGTGAAGGGAGTAGGGGAATTCAAGTTAGCGTCAGCTATCATCTTAGCTTCCTCGAGCTTAAGGTGATCTACTAAGATCTGGTACTTGAACAGCTCAGTGCCATCTGGGGGGAGCAGGTTCTCCAGGGCTATGCGAAGGCGAGCAAACTCACTAGGATCTGGACGAGTAAACTTAGGGATCGTGGGAGGGGGTCCACGATACACAAACTCAGAGGAAGGAATTACAGGGCGCACCCTAGGCTCTGCCTGAGGAAGGAAAGCTGGGAGACTAGGATAGGCTGGCGGTGGACAGGCAAGGGCATGGCACTAGGAGTGAGCAACTCTCTAAGGTCCTTAGGAGTAGGAGGCGGAGGGAACTCACCAGCCTCCGGACCGCTAGGCCAAGAAGGACGTGACCGAGTGGTAGGGAGCACAAAGGGATACTGCTGAGACTCTGGTACCACAGGCCGATAGGAAGTTGCTGCACCGGACAACTCAAGGTCACCTAACTGTCTCGCTAAGGTTGCGTCAGGCTTCGGCCAAGGCGGTGGAGGAAGATCAGGGAAAGGACCTCTGTCGACTACAGGAGTGGACACACAGGGCTTGACTGGAGGATTAGACCACCGTGACACTGCTGGCTGCAGTGGCGAAAGAGGTTGGCCTCGGGCTTGGCTAATGTCTGCTCGAAGGGACTGCGCTGCTATGACTAACTCTCGAACTTCTGCATGAACTGCTCTCAACTCTCTCAGGTCTGCTTGGAAGGCTGCACGCTCGTGGCGCAGGTGCTGTAGCTCACTGAGGTGGGCCGAAGCTACTGAATCAGCCGTCGAAGGCGAGGAAGGGACTGGCTGAGGACACACAGCAGGCTGAGTAGGCTGACGACTGGATGACAGGATCTGCGAGCCATCAGGACGGACACTGTCACCACTAGGGGGAGTAACACAAGGCTGAAGGGACAGGGACCAGGCTGGGACAGGCGTCTCCATGCATGGTGCGGAAAACATCAGGCTCTGAGACAGGTCTGCCCCAGGGAAACTGCACATCATACTGCTCGAGGTAGGCTGGAGGACGAGTAAGGCGCTTAGGACGAACTCCTCCAACAATCTCCTCATCAGAATCCATCATATCAGAAAGGAACACTCCTCCGGCTCGAAGGACCACTTGTTTTAGAGACTTTGACTGCCAGGATCTGATTTGTAATTAGATGAGTGAACCCCTCTGGGTGCCAGTCAGAGCACAGTTTTACATGAGGACGAAGAGACAGGTGAGTAGGTTTAGGTGATATATTGATAAAATGATAAGCTGCAGAGGTATCAATTACAGGCAGTAGAGGCATTAGTCTTGTGGTAGCTGCTGCAGCAAATAATACAACTAAACAGGAATAAATGTCCTTTCAGCGATCGGCTAACAGATCATGAAAGTTCAGCAGGCGATGGCAAAATTCTCTCACGAGACTACTCAGCCCGAAAAGGCAATGCGATGTCAAAATAAAAGCCCTCTCTTAAAGGAGCCTTTACAACACTATGTACAAAAAATCAGTTGAGCCCAGAATATGAACGCAACGCGTTAATTACACGTTAAGCGTTTTCCTCCCATTGAAAACCATTATAAGAAAACGCTTAACGTGGCTTAATGTACTAAGACAGTGTTATTATCAGACCAAACTCAGTAAACATAATACTAATAATGTATACTATGTACAAAAAATCAGATGAGCCCAGAATATGAACGCAACGCGTTTAATTACACGTTAAGCGTTTTCCTCCCATAGAAAACCATTATAAGAAACTCTTAACGTGGCTTAATGTACTAAGACAGTGTTATTAACAGACCAAACTCAGGTAACATCACATTAATGAAGTATACTATGTACAAAAACGCCCCTGGTACATAAATGTGAACGTATAGGCCATATGTTAAAAATAATTGTTAGCCTATGATCGGTACACAGAATAGAAGTTTAGAAAACTATTTGGACTTGGTAGGGGAGACCGGGTATAGTTGTAACACGGGGAGAGTTGTAACACTACCAATTCCACGAATCACGGATAAGATAGGAGTCATATGACAGTTTCAGTTTCCTCTGGCTTCCTTTACGATCCCACGTGGAGGTTTTTCAGTCTGTGTTGCTATCTCTCCTGAAGCTACAGCAGAAAATCTAATTCTGAGGTAAAAAATAACAAGATAATATTTTGTTTAGTACTTCTACCGTTGTAGATAATGTTGTATGTAAAGAATGGTGTATCAACCTCCTGCTAATTTCAAAGCACCATGCTAATACAGCTAGCTAAACAATGGGTGACAGTGGCGGGGTAGGTTGTAACACGTGTTTTGAAACAACCATCCCCTTACATACAACTAAGAACATTTTTGTGATTTTAATAATTCTACAGAATGCCTGTTTATGTTAATTTGCTCTTGCTCTCTCTCTCACACACACACAAACGTACAGACATGCACAAACACACACAATATGCACATACACTCCCCATATTCACATATATTTTATTGTTGCAGGCATTCATTTAAAATAAAACTGTTGTTGTGGCATATCACTTGGAGTACCCTTAGTTTTTGTGCATTTTGTCTACCTGTTACAACTTACCCCAATATGTGTTACAACCTATCCTAGTAGTGGGGTAGGTTGTAACAAAGGACCAATTAGTATTTGTCATCATCTCACAAAGTCTGTGATATAGTTGGAGAAATTTAAATTGTTGCCATTTGTAGTAGACAAATGTGGGTACTTTGTCTAAAAGTTTCAGACGTGTAGCTAAAAAAAAGGGTAGTTTTAGGTGCTGAAGAAAAAAGTGTTACAACCATACCCGGTCTCCCCTACTTAAATCTAAACTTGCATTACCCTACAGATATAACACTTTTTAATGTAGCCTACTTCAGAATAATAAACCAGGTCGTTCGTTAAGGCCTTAGGCCTACATATAGCCTATCCAGCATTATAATGTTCTGCACGGATTAGGCCTATGCAAGTACAGTGAGTGACTAATGAATTTCAACCATATCCTTAAACGATTCAGATGCACATAAACATTATTCGATTATATATCCGTGAACATACAAGCTTTTGTAACATAAATCAATCTAAACATACCTCTGAGTGTACAAGAATTCCAGCAACAACTGTTAACAACGATCAGCAGCAAGTAACACTGAAACTTTCGCTGTGAGAAACTTGATCAGAATATGTAGGGTTAATTAAGTGGTCTGCAATTAAGGAGCAGACCAATCATTGATTAGTCCGTTTCAAAGCCATTTCTGATTGGTGTCAATGTTGCTGTGGGGTAAACAATGGATGCCTGGCAGAATTCGGAATGCTAGTCTATTTTATGCATTAAAGTCTATTGTGAACTTTGTCACCCAAATTAGTAAATTTAGGTCACATTATTTGTGAAATGCTTAATGAGAAATTTAGCTCATTGCTGTAACTCTGTGCTTACACATTTTTATAGGTGTATCAAGCCACAAGAAAATGTATCAAGCCAAGCCTCCCATAGAAAACGGAAAACGCTTAACGTGTAATTATACGTGTTGCGTTCATATTTTGGGCTCATCTGATTTTTGTACATAGTACACTTCATTAATATGATGTTTCCTGAGTTTGGTCGGTTAATAACACTGTCTTAGTACATTAAGCCACGTTAAGCGTTTTAGAATGTCGCATTATAAGTAATACTTCCAAATTAACTATATACATACTTGACTCATTGAGGGCCATTTTGTACAATGCATTTGATAACCAATATAATGTATAATATAGCCTAACCTTGATTATTTTCCAAAGAAGATGACTTTGGCACAAAGAAGGTGCCAATAAATATCCCTGTTCACCAGACACATATTTTTCAGTTTTAAACATGACAGTGTATTTAAAATGTTAATAATACAGGTTTGTTGTAAATGTCATTTTATTATATTTTTTAGATTGAATGTGTAAGTTGCAAAGGCTGGAAACACTGGGATTGCATGAGTAGACCAAACTTTCATTTGTCTGGGATCCCAAGACCCTGTGTAAAGTGTATTAATGTGTGTGTTCAAATAAAAGTGTTTTTGCTAATTATATGTCATGACTTCTCCTCGTTTGTGAATAAAACACAGTATCAGTTTCTCTTTTTATTAAAAATGAAACTACTCCCATGATTTACTTTTATCTTTGATATTTACAGTAAATGTGCAAATTACTACATGATCTATTATTTTAGCCGCTAAATAAATGTCATTAAAATGTGACCATTTGAATTGTCATGGGAAGCTTGTAGAACTAAAACATTTAATTGTGAATGTACTGCAGGTTTGCTCATTTCACAACTTCACTAATTTAATTGCTCCATATCACTACTGTGTTGAATTGAATCCTGGCTCACAGTGCATCATGTGGTCAATTTTTTTAAGACATATATTTTTTAATTTCAAAATTAATTCAAAACCCATAACCACAATGACATATTACTTAACAATTAGTTAATAGTCATGTGCCTCAACAAGTAAAGTCATAACATAATGATACCTTTGCAAATCATTAGCTAATGATTAATTAAAGCAGACAACTGGAAGTTGAAGTACATAGCTTTGGCCATTGTGGTATTTAACACATGAATTTACATTATTAATTAATATGTTATTAGGGAATGAATACATGATGACATATTTCATTAATAGCAATTCATATATAAACTTAATCTATTAATCATGTAGAATGTTCATTAGTTGCTGATGCAGTAATCATTAATTAATGGTTTAGCTCTTCATGAGTCATACATTAACTCGTGATTATCTGTGCATTAGTTAAGAATTATTTAATGCATATTAGTGCACCAATGTAAAGTGTGACCCTATTATTTTCAGTGGAGCTTTAACGCGAAACAGGCAATTGTGAATATTCATGTAAGCTCCGCCCAGTGTCACCAAAAATATTTCAGAACACTGCTTTTATAAGCTGCACGAACTGAATAGACTACCGTAAGCGCGTTCACCAGTGCGCTCCAAAAGTGTGATAACATCTGCGCGAGCCGTTCTTATCGATACGCTGATGATAAAATGCGCAACTCATTTGAATTCTATTGAGAATGTAGTAAAACACTACGGAGAAAGTAGAACATTATCTAAAAAATATCATCCTGCACCAACATAAATTAGAAAGCTTTTTAAACTCCTCATGACCACCTTTACTTGAATTTATGATGTTCTATTTTATTTATTGTGGTAAATTTTGACTAACTTGTTGTAGAATTTATAATATATAGCTAATCTGTTAAGGGGATAGATTTTTCACTAAAGATTTATATTACTGTGGCATGTAGTTTCTAAATGTGTAGGCTGCTATTTTTCCATAACAAATGCTAGGCATATAGATAAAAAAAAGAAAAAAGTTAACTTTGGCTTAAGTTAACATTTTATTAAATGCAACAGTTAAACAATTACAAGAACTATGTTACTTTTTAAGATGTTTTATTAAAGTTCGGGAGGAGCACGTTCAGATAATTAACACGAGTTGAGAGCATTTAGCCAATCAACGATAAGAGGTATATATATATATATATATATATATATATATATATATATATATATATATATATATATATATATATATATATATATATATATATACAGCAGTCTTACCTCTGTTCGTTGACAGTTTATCAGCAGCATCCCTCCACCACCCCTTCTCCACACTTCTAGGTCTAACCATGGGGGAGTACTCTGGGTTCGGGCCAAATTCCGAGCTCGGAGCCCTCCCCCCGGACAGCACGCCAAATATGCATTAAAACTTTACTCCCTCTAAATTATATGTAGGCCTAAGTGTGAACTTGTAAAAAACACTCTAAAAACACTGGGTTAAAAACAACCCAATTTGGGTTGTTTTCAACCCAAGGGCTGGGTAAATATAGGACAGACCACATTTTGGGTTAATTTTACCCAGCAAATTGGGTTGTTTTTTTAACCCAGCCTTGGGTTGATTTAGCCCAGCATAATGGTCCATTTTTACTATAATACTAGGTTACTATTTTACTTCATACATGAATTAATGTTTACGGATTAACTTAAATCCTCTAAACGTTTTTAAAATATTGCATGATAATTCCTTTATTTTCAAGCATATTTTACAGTATAGCATATTTTAATTTGTAATTATTTTGTAACGTTTTTAATGCATATTGCCTATATTTAAGCCCGTTTAACAAATATTAAAAGTAAAAATTTAACATTTAGAAGCAGGGCCTGAAATTAACACTCACCAAGCGCCAAATGCGAGTAAAAATCGGCATGGTGAGTATATGAAACGTGTCATTTGCCATATGTGACCGGTAACACTTTTATGAATTCAAACAATGCATGAACGTGAACAAACGAATGACTCGGGACAGTTGATATCAGCGCTTCATCATAACAACGTTTAAAGGTGGGGTAAGTGCTTTCTGGTAACCAATGCTGATATTTCAAATCACCAAAACAAACACGCCCCTACCCCAAAAGGGTCTCGCCCCTGTTTTGACAGCTCCGCCCCACACATACACACGCAACGCAGGCAACGATTATAGCAGAATCTGCTGTGCCAGCCAAGTATGTATCGCTGCAGCCCGGAGACCTGCAGGTGGGAGGAGCTTACGCCGCAAGTGGGAGGAGCTTATGCAGCAAGTAGGAGGGGTTTCACAAATGTGCAAGTGGGAGGAGCTTATGCCGCAATTAGGAGGGATTTCACAAATGTTTGCGGAAATCCCCAAGCGGTCATTGCCGAGGACCGCGGTGAATGACTATGGCAGGAAGTAGTGAAAGTAATGAAAATAAACGATTAAATATTCCTCATCATGGTTTAATTTCTTACAGCTTTGTTATTTATTGTGTGTGTCCAATACCACTCACTGTCGACGATGAAGTCACGTCTTTTCTCCTTTTACCATACTTAAAGTAATGGTGTTTTAAATTCATTAGGCTGTAGGCCTCAACTCATGTAGGCCTTACTCAAGCATATTTCTGAATATTAGCTACATGTTCTACAATTCAATTCTACAATTCTACAGTATCAAGAAAATGAACATATTAAAATGAGATGCAATTGCACTCAGTGAAGTGAATGTGTAAATACATGAAAAACATTTGGCTAATGTAAAAAAAAAAATTTGTTACCATCCATCTTTACTGCATAATTTTTGAAATAGCAGACATAATGTTCTTCTGAACATGTTACACATATTACATTGAAATCTCAGGGTGGATAAATTATTTTTTTCAATGAATAAAATCATGTACAAGTCACTCAGAATTGATTGCAAAAGTGTTTTATTTTATTATTTTTAGTCTTTTTTATTATTTGTATGTACACTATTGCAGCTCATTGGAATTGCAAAATTCACTGCAAAATCCAGGGTGGAATGTTTCCGAATAAATGCCCTGGAGCTCGCCTCGCTTTCCAGCATAATCTGGTGGATACACAAGAAGCACAACAAGCACTAGGGTTTATAGTTGACATTGAACATTTACAAACATTAAGAATAATTTCTCAGCTCTGTAGGTCCATGCCATGTAAGTGAATGGTGTCCAGAACTTTTAAACTCCAAGGGATGACATAAGTAAATTAGACTTTATTACTATTTTTAGTATTCCTTTTAAATGCCACAACTAGACTAACAACTAGTTTATTCATCACCAATTTACACAAAACGTACCAGGTGTGCAGCATTTGTACTCAAAACGGCACTCCAAACAAGTGGAGATTGAGTACATTTTCCAGAAGAGTTGTTTGTAGTGTGAAGATGTATTTTTCCAACATGCAACACCTGAGGAAAAAAAAAAAATATTTAGCATAACATTTAACATTATCAATGTTGTTCTTATTATGTGTTTTATTTTTTAATGTCAATATTTACTTTCTAGCCATAAGAAGTGTGCCTGATTCTTGAAGTTTTCATCCCCAACTATGTCCCTGAACCAAGAGCAAACAAATGACAGGGAATGTAGGCAGCATCTCCTTCTTCAAGAACAACTTCAAGTAATATGTTCTTTAGCAACACTCCTGATAACTGAAAAGATAGCAACAGTTAGCACAGGCTGTTAAAAAAGTTAAAAAGCACATTGTATAACATTATTCAGCTACCTTGAAGATGAAGCATGATGGAGGGTCATCATCTCTTAACAGCTCATCCTTAAAGAAAAATATAAGTGGATTCAAATTGTTCCATGATACGCATTTTAAATCATCATTAAAATTGATTATGCATACCTTGCTAAAAACAGAGGGCACAACTGGGGTTTGGTCTGCTAAAATGAAGTAATTTAAAATTAGCTGACCAATATTATAGTTACATAATTTGAAACCCAGTATAGTATATGTATTTAGTTTCATATCAAAGTTCTCACTTTCATATGCAAGTTCTGTTTTTTTCTTGCCATAGGTTTCAGGGAGAAGTGCAGAGCATTCTTCTTCTGGAAGTGGATTAGAATAAAAAAAAAAAAAAAAAAGTTTAATTTGACAAAAAATAAATAAATAAAAATAAAAAAGAATCAGCAAAATATGAAAAAAGCTGACAATACCAGCTACAACAGCTCGTTTTCTATTTCTCCCATGTCTTCCACAATTTGATTGTCATGCAACAAAAGCAAATAAAGCAATAGAACCAGTACAATATCAAAATTAATTGAATGCAAGGATGCATTAAATTGATCACAAATTACAGTAAAGACTTTTGTCAATACAAAAAAATCTAATTAATTACAAAATGACAAAAATTACACTGCCACAATACCTTCTTATGGTCTTCAGAATCCATAATCTGGAGAGCAAATTGTAGAAATGGAATGCAGAAAAGATCTTGTCATGCACGTTACAGATTTTGTAATTTGTGTGTGCTACTAAAAAAAACTACAGAAATTAATTTGGATACACTTTACCCTTATTCTTTTTAACTACATCAAGACTAAAAATTGTGTACAAACGCCATTATGAAATGTACTTTTTCCCAATTTATAATAAGGTAGTGATGTTATATCATATGACATCTTGTGGCAGGTCAAATGTATAGCAGTCATAATCCCGACTGCGCAGCTCAGATGTTTTATCCATTAAGCACAAATAAAGCCTGACATCGTGTTAAGTTTTCTGATAATAGCCTATAGGCTAATTCACATATTAAAGAGTGGCAATAAATCCAATGTAATAATAATAATACCAACAGAGTTGTTCGAGGCAAGCAAATTGTGCTCTAATTATTTTAGCCTATGGTTTTTACTGTTTAAATGGCAGAATATATGATCATGTAATATATAAATGTTAATACATGGACCTGAGCTTCCTTAAACCAGTATAGTAGTGGTCTGAATTCAAATAGGCATTCATACAGGCAAAGTGAAGCATTCACGTCATACCGAAAGTGAAGCTTCGTTTTTCAAGTATAAGTCTCTGCAGGATAGTAATAGGAGTTACCAGATCAGTGGGCGAGGCCATAAACAGATGGGCGTTTTCAACTGCGTTACCTGATTTGCCACGTCACAGTGTGGGTAGGGTTTCTCTGAAAACATTATGCGCTCCGGCACCGAGCTTCATGTGAAATTGCGCTGCGTAGTCTACTCGATACGAACTTTTAAGTTTCAGTGTCATATGTAACATCAGTAACAGCCCATCAAAAAGCCCTGGTTCTATTGTGAGATTGACACATAGTGGATGTTCTTTTTCATCTGCAGTAACATACAGGTGAGTCACACCTGACACGTTTTGCATACGTTGCTTAAACACCAGAAATTGGTGCCAATTTCATTACAGAGAAAACGAAACCTTATGCGTTTAATGGTTTCCTTCTCAGAGTGTATATAAGCGGCTGTATATTTCTTTCTGTCTGTCTATACATGCAGTGAAATGGCAGATGCCAGTACTTCATGGACTCTGGATCAGTTCAGCTGTTCAGTCTGTCTGCATCTACTGAAGGATCCAGTGACCATCCCCTGTGGACACAGTTACTGTATAAGCTGCATTACAGACTGCTGGAATAAAGATGATCAGAAGAGAGTTTACAGCTGCCCTCAGTGCAGACAGACCTTCACTCCAAGACCTGCTTTATATAAGAATGTGATGTTTGCTGAAATTGTTGAGAAAGTGAAGACAAACTGCCAAACTGCTCCTGCTCTCAGTTACGCTGGACCTGGAGATGTGGCGTGTGACTTCTGTACGGGAAGGAAACGCAAAGCTGTAAAGTCCTGTCTGATGTGTCTGGAATCTTACTGTCAAAATCACTTTAAGTGTCATGAAGAATCTCCTTTAAGGAAACGACACAAAGTGACTGATGCCACTGGACGAATCCAGGAGATGATCTGCCCTCAACATGACAGACTGCTGGAGGTTTACTGTCGCACTGACCAGCGATGTATTTGTTTGATGTGTGTAATGGATGAACACAAAAATCACGATACTGTTCCAGCTGAAGCAGAGAGGACAGAGAAACAGGTATGAACTGAAAGCACATATAAATAAACTATGCTGATTCTTGCAGTCATTATGCCAGTTATTATGCTGTTAATGATGACATTATCACACAATAATATTAGTGTTGAAATTAATATTAAGATAGTTGCAATATCCAGAAACAATTCAAACAAACTGATTTTTCCTCCTCTAGAAACAGGTTGGAGAGATACAAGGAAAATTCCAGCAGAGAGTCCAAGAGAGACAGAAAGAGCTTCAGGAGCTCAGAGAGGCTGTGGAGACTCACAAGGTGAGACGTTTTTTCACTAAGGAGCACAGTGCTGGGCCACTTTCCCATCCCACTGAACCATCTGATTGTGTGTGTGTCCTAACAGCGCTCTGCGCAGGCGGCAGTGGAGGACAGTGAGAAGATCTTTACTAAACTGATCCGCTCCATTAAGAGAAGCCGATCTGAGGTGACACAGATGATCAGAGATCAGGAAAAGGCTGAAGTGAGTCGAGCTGAAGGACATTTGAAGCGACTGGAGCAGGAGATTGATGATCTGAAGAGGAGAGACGCTGAGCTGGAGCAGCTTTCACACACAGACGATCACATACATTACCTGCAGGTAACTGAGATCTGAATAACTGGACTGTTGTCATAAGCAACGTCTCTCCTAATTTTACTGTGATAACTATTATCTAAGCCACTAAAATAATAATACATATCTGTTAGATCCATTTGCTTTACCAGATCCTGTCAGAAGATATCTGTTTTGTCTGGTAGTCCAAATCAAAACCAATTTACGTTTTGTCTGATACCAGCTACCACTATATATTATTATTACCATCCATTAAAACTGTAATATAATAAATCATACGTTTGGCAGCAATGTATTAATTAAATATTGTTCTTCAGTTAAATGGGATGTTACATAATCTGCATTATACTCCGGCAGACAGCTGCAGGTGTCACTTCAGGAGGTGCCACAACAGAAAGAGACATGTCAGTTTTAATAACACACATGCCAGTGGATAGTGGCATGTGTCACTAAAACTTGTGACGTGCCAATGGATTGCATCATGTCCCATTGACATTGTCGCGGAACAATTAGCTTTTTGCTATCAAACATGATTTATGAGTTAATTTGTACAACAAAAATGGATTTTATTACATAATTCCATAAAATTATTTTTGAAATATTAAAGCTATACAGAGGAAGGTCCTGCGTGACTGAAATGCACTGAACACTTTTTTGCACTTGTATAAATAAAGACGATTGCAAGTATCTCGGTTGCAATTGGCGGGTGTGGAAAAAAGTTAGTTTTAGACCCTGTATGCATCTTTTCTGTGCGAGTGTGAATTCACATTTAAAAAAACTTAAAGTATGTAGCCTACCAATATTTGTTCTCTATTATATTTAATCAACACTAATAACCTTGGTGATACCTCGACAGTTAAACTTCTAGTTAAAGTATTCCTAATATGTTGCACCTTTTACTGAAAGTAGCCTACTTTTACCTATTGAGACATGCCTTCACTTTTACAGACCATTTTGAGCTGTGTGTGATGCTCGAAAGGGGTGTTTGCAAAAGTTATTTGACATTGACAACAAGCTTTATTTTTGTAGTTCTGCTAGGTGACACTAGTAGTGCAGAAACTGCATACTCCAACTTTAAAGGTGAAATAGGTGATTCTCTACAGAATTTTTTTTTGATATGCTAATTGAAAGTCTTCTCATATCCTGATAGCAATCACTATGTTAAGTGGTCTAAATGTATTTTTATAAATATATATCGTCTGTGGAAGGCGTACTCCCATAAAATGTTTGTTCAATCATTGCATTCTGTCCAAATGAAATGAAAGCATGTTACCTTTCAGTCAGCGTGTGTTTTCATACCACTGTGCAGTCTGTTCACACAGACATCATACGTCATCAGTGCGTACGCTGTGCAGACAGAGTGAGAATGGCAGGCAAACAGTTGTTTACGCTCGTTGTTGTAGTACTGTTACCCACTGTACTGTAAAGTTTTCTCACCAGTGAATGACACATGATGTAATCCAATAACGTTTTCTCTGGTTGTCTCACTTCTGGTCTGTGCGTGTCCATGTGTTTTGGAGGAGACGGCTTGGCTTTGGATGGCGATTTGCAGGGAGGGTGGGATTGTATGCTTTCAATGCTAGCAGGCTAAAGTTAGCATTTCCCAGATCACCTATTGCACCTTTAATAAAGCACAAATTAGTGGTTAAACGATATGGAGCAGGGCTGATGTCTGATATCACTTCAATTTAATAGTAAATAACACATGCTGTATTCATAAATGTATATTCATTTGACATAATATTTACTAAATTAGAAATAATTTGAAAATGAATCAATATAAATAACTTTTACATAATCCCTGAGATAATGGGAAGGCATGTTTCTTCTTCCGTCGAAGACGCTATGGGAAAAATTCCTTTTTCTCAGATTATTGAAGCTCATTATAAAATTTTACAATGCAGTGCAACTGCACAAGCCAAAAGCCGAGCAGGGCTCTGCGCAAGCTGACTGGCTGGTGAGTTGGAACTGCACGAGCCTATGGCGATGCAGCGTAAGTGCACGAACCAATGGGTGCACTTCCCGCATCAGGTTTTAATCGACTGAAGTGATGATCGCCCAGTCGTGCAGGCTGCTAGCATGGCCGTCTACGCAATACTTGTTCCTGTTATCTCAGGGAACCGAGGTTATGTTAGTAACCGAGTAACGTTCCCTTTCAATACGGTTCAATCGTATTGCGTCGAAGATGCTATGGGGAACTAGTCCAAACACGGCATGCTAAGGTGGACCCTAGCTTAAGACACTTTGTTAAGGGCCCTGAGAGCATAGGGGTAGAGAAGGCAGGGGTTCCCCAAAAACTCCAGGGAGTAACAGAGGGCCGACCATACGTAGAGGTCGGCACCTACTAAACAGATAGTATCTGCGCCTGCAGAAGCTGTAGAATCGAGCGAAGGTGGATGGGGAAGACCAGCCTGCCGTCGCACAAATGTCGCCAA
The DNA here is from genome assembly GCA_039654105.1 of Coreius guichenoti. Classification (NCBI taxonomy): domain Eukaryota; kingdom Metazoa; phylum Chordata; class Actinopteri; order Cypriniformes; family Gobionidae; genus Coreius; species Coreius guichenoti. Next base: position 7,220,934 of record CM077175.1, read on the forward strand.
TAGACACACCACTGGACCATGCTCAGGAAGAGGCCATGCCTCTGGTGGAGTGAGCTCTTATGCCGATGGACATTGAAGGCCCATCGAAACATAGGCCAATGCAATGGCGTCCACTATCCAGCAGGACAATCTCTGCTTCGTGACCGGAAGCCCCCTGGTGCGGCCACCGAAGCATACAAAGAGCTGCTCTGACTGTCTGACTTGGGCGGAACGCTCGACATATACTCTTAAAGCCCTAATGGGACAGAGTAAGTGGAGGTCTTGGTCGTTTTCCTGAGAGGGGAAGAGCCGACAGCGATATGACCTGTGCTCTGAAAGGGGTGGAGAGCACCTTCGGTACATAGCCAAGCCTTGGCTTTAGGACGACCTTACAGTTGTTAGGCCCAAACTCTAGGGAACGAGGTGGGTTAAGCCTCCCTGCCCCTTTCAGGAAAAGAACAACTAAGGTGTTCCTTCCCAGAGATTGTGAGGCTCCCTTCGAGGGGCCATACATGGAGGGCCCACCTATCGGGTTGAGGGTGCCAGATTGTCCGCTTCGCCTGGGAAAAGAGGTCTTTCCTCAGGGCCACGGGGCTGCTGCAAGTATTTGCATCGACTCGGGGAACCACCAGAAGAACCGTGCGTCTGTCCTCCCAGACTTGTTTGTTGACCTGAGGGAGCAGTGCGGGAATGGGGGAAAAGCATAGAGGGGGAGGCTGGGCCATTCGTGGGCCAGCGCATCCCTGTCCTTCGAGAAGAATATTGGGCAGTGAAAGTTGTCTTCTGAGGCAAAGAGGTCGACCTCTTAACTCGGTCTCTGACTGGGCCAAAACGAGCCAGTTGTCGAGATAGTTCAGGATGCGCACTCCTGCCTGTCTCAGGGGGAGATGGCCGCATCAATGCACTTCCTGAAAGTACATGGTGCCAGAGATAGTCCGAATGGAAGGCCGGTATATTTGTAGGCCACCCCCTCGAACGCGAATCTCAAGAACAGATGTGTGATGGGGGCCTTTTGGATATGAAAGTAAGCATCTTTCAGATCCACAGAGAAACAACAATCCCCTGGGTGTATTTGCGAGACGATTAGTTTCAGAGTTAGCATCTTGTATGGCCGTTTCATAAGGGCACGGTTCAGATGTCTGAGGCCTGAGACCACTGTCCTTTTTGGGAACGAGGAAGTAGATGCCTGTCTCCACAGCTCCCTTCGCCAGTAAGCTCATGACTTCAGCGCGGAGGATGTGAGCCACATTGCCCCTTACTGAAGTACTGACCACACCCCTGAAGCGAGGGGGTCTGCGAGCGAATTGGAGTGAGTAACCTCGTTTTATTGTTTTCAGAACCCATTCTGACAAGACGGGGATGGCTGCCCAAGTCTCGGTCCAGGTGAATAAATTCGGGAGACTGCCCGCCTCTCATACACAGTGGAAGAGGAAAAGTGCTCTTTTTATGAGATTTTTTTGTGTTTTATTATGTTTGATATAAATGCGGTCAGTTGCGTGGGAGCGTGAACTGAAACGTGCCCATTGGCAACAGTTGAAACACTTCCTCCAACAGCCGGAACTGAACAGGGTGTTAGGAGGGAAACACAAGCCTTTTTTGAGGGCGGTCCGGCCGCGGCGAGACCTAACCTCTCCCTTCTTCCTTCTCTGCGGATCAGGAAGTTTTCAGACGGGCTGAGTAGTGGGTGTGCCAGGACTTGGTAAATTGATTAATCTGCACCATTCGCAGCAGGAAGTGCACACATTGGTTCGTGCACTTGCGCTACTTCACCATAGGCTTGTGCAATTCCAACTCACCAGCCAGTCAGCTCACGCAGAGCCCTGCTCAGCTTTTGGCTTGTGTAGTTGCACTGCTTTGTTAAATTTTATATAATAAGCTTCAATAATCTTAGAAAAATGTATTTTTCCCATAGCGTCTTCCGACGCATTACGAGTGAACCGTATCGAAAAGGAACTTTTAATAAGAAGAACATTAACATTACTGCATTATCTATAGTGCTTAATGGATCATTAGTGAAGACCAGAAAAGTTAGAAATTAGTTAGTTTATTAGTTAAAAAATCTTTAATAGTGACCCCAAGGCTTCATAGACCCCTGTTTGACTACCCTGGTGCTGTATGTGTTACAAAATGAATTCAGATTTATTTGGAAAAAGTTAAGTGCAATAATTATCTAGGGGAGGATGTTGCTAATGAAGTTTTTGTGTCTTTGTATGTTTAATATTTATTTTTATTTTTTCCCTCTAGAGCTTCCAGTCTCTCTCTGAACCTCTGGAATCCACAGATGTATCCAGAGTTACTGTCAGTTCTGTCCTCTCTTATAAAGATATGAGGCAACCTGTCTCTCAACTGAAAGAAAAACTGGAGAAGATCTGTAAAAAAGAGATGAAAGAAATATCTGGTCAAGGTAAAGTGACAGTAACAGGTACTTTAGAAATAAGTAACATATACTATCAAGGGACAAGAAGCTTTAGCATGTTAAAAAAATAAATATTTACCTTGTGAGTGTTGTGACAAGCCCCAGTTAGTCTAGCACAGTTGCCATACCCTGGCATTCAGACAAGCAGGGGAAATAAACTGCTCATGATGCTGCTAGTTAGTTCTGTTGCAGCTTTGAAAAGCAAATTTAAACAGCCTAAATCCGTGTCCTAACCAGACACAATCAGAGACGCGATGCAACAAGATTTTCAGCGGCAAACCAGACTCGACCCAAGATCAATCAATCAAAAGTCACAGGCACAGCCAATCAGAAGAGCGTGTGGGTGGGCTCTCTCTGCAAGCGCACTGACTGCATTCACAACGAAATGGATAAGTACAATATCGAATTCCTAAATCTTACACCATTTCAGCGTGATTAAAAATACATACTGAGTGACTGAAACCATTTTTTTTTTTTATCATAGAATACACTTGTTTGTTCACCTTGAGTTGACAGTTTGAACATAGCCTAGTTGTTTCCTTTAATTTATTTTCAAGATCTGAGGTGAATTATCCATTGTTGTTTTCAGTAAGGCTATGTCTATAAAGGTCACGAAAAATGATATCAAACTCACTTTAAATTCCCTTTACATTAAATAAAGCACATAATCTGCACTCGTCATACTTTGTATGTTGTTACAGCCACAACGCTGCAGAAATAAAAACTGTTTGTAAAATAGAAGCGTCGTGAATCGCCGTTGCGGCTGGTTAGTACAAAAAACTTGTGTCGCGTTTGGTTAGGTCACAGTGAAGGCTTATAGGGCTGTTTCAGTATTTGCATTGATTTTTTTTTATTGTTGTTAAGTCTGTTGATATGTTCTTTTAGTGGATTTTTGTCCACATTTTGTTTAGATATAGGCTAATGTGATTATTTGGGAATGTTGTTGTTGTATGGCCAGAAGGACTCCATGCCATACCCTAGGTTTTTGTGAAACGCCGCCACTGGTCTAGCACAGTACACACAGCAAGTTTTTTTTTTTTAAATAAATAAATTGAAAAAAAAAAAAAATAGAATAGAATAGTACATTTTAGTATTAATGGGTGAAGTGTTGACGAAAAAGATGAGTCTTTGGTCGTTTCTTAAAAATGGCTTAAGACTCTGCAGCTCAGGTTGAGTTAGTCAGGTCATTCCACCAGCAGGGAACAGGTCCATGAAAGTGATTTTGTCTCTTTGGGATGGCACAACAAGGCGCCGTTCACTTGCTGAACGCAAGCTTCTGGATGGCACATAAGTTTGAAGTAATGAGTTTTATAACTATTCTAATTACGTATATGTGTTTATTTTCTTAGTAACAAACATCAACATCATTGCCTGTAATGAACCGGAGGAGCCATCATGTAAGTCACTATGAAAACACAGACACACACACACACATACGTACATACACATCTGGTTTACTATCCTTGCGGGGTCTCCCATTAGTCCTGCTGTTGTCGACCATTGGATGTGGCTGGGAGACTCATCGGGAGAATGATGTGCACCCGTTTCTTCCTTTATAGAGGGTATGCACGTGACGTCAGCGTCAGCTGGAGCGACAGTGGTTATGCCCCACTGAGTGGCAAAAAGACTGAGAGGAAGCATTGGTTTACAGCGTGAATGCATCTTAAAACGCACAAAACCAGGCCCCGCGCCAGAGGGGGGTTGGGGGAGGCTTGTCCACGGACCCCATGGACATCCCTGTGCCCCCCTCCGGACCGAGGGAGACGGACTTGATAATAGTGTGTAATTTTCTCACTCAGACCACTGCCGTCTGCTGCTTCTGCTACTGATTGCTTTTAGAGGGAAAAGCTGCCCAACACTGCTGGGCTAAGATCTGTAATCCTCTGTAAGAATTCGTAATAATAGCATATTATTAACGAAAGGGAGTTGGCAAAAGATCTATTGCGTATCTGTATTTGCACTCGTCAAATGGATTAATTTCCAACGTGTTTTCGCTTCGGTGAGTAATGTAGCCAATCACAGACATGTTTGTTGATTTCTACAACGCAATGGCCAGTCACAGGTGTTGAAGTTAGAATCCACTCACCGCTCGAGTTTTTGTCCAGTGCTGAGTTCTGCACATGCGCTAATCCTCTCTAAGTGTAGACATTATGTAAATAAGAGATTCATTGTGTCGTCGGCTTTACTGATTATTATAAGGAAACTTTGTGAGATCACGTTCATTGAATGAGTGACAGCTTTTAGTGATTATAAAGGGAGAGCTCTTTGCGCGCTGTCTAGGCAATATAAAAATTCAGAATTTGAATAAAACTTTTGTTTTCCATTCTTGACAAGCGGCCACATACACGCTTCAATACATAGGCCATATCCGCATATAAATGTGGGATTCACACTCGAAATTCTGATGACTGACAGTGATAAATATCTATGTAGCGAAATCAGGCTCATATAAATGTCAGGAAAACACGATTCCTGGCTGCATGTCAATATCCATGGATCACTGGATCTTTGGTAAGTTGTAAGGAACACTATATCGAGCCCAACCTTTAGTTTAAACCGTTTGCTTTACTCGCGTTTTCCCCTCGGCTGAGGGGGCGTGTTCCAGTGGGAAAGTGACGCCGATGTTGGAGCGTGACTGGAGTTATTAGGGGAAAACGCGAGTAAAACAAACGATTATTAGTTTAAACTAAAGGTTGGACTCGATATAGTGTTCCTTACAACTTACCAAGGATCCAGTGATCCATGGATATTGACATGCAGCCAGAAAACGTGTTTTCCTGACATTTATATGAGTCTGATTTCGATACATAAATATTTATCACTGTCAGTCATCATTTTCGAGAGTGAATCCCGAATGCATATACGGATGGGCCTATGTATTGAAGCGTGTATGTGGCCGCTTGTCAATTTTTTATTTTTTTATATCGCCTAGACAGCGCTCAAAGAGCTCTCCCTTTATAATCACTAAAAGCTGTCACTCATTCAATGAACGTGATCTCACAAAGTTTCCTTATAATAATCAGTAAAGCTGACGACACAATGATTCTCTTATTTACATAATGTCTACACTTAGAGAGGATTAGCGCATGTGCAGAACTCAGCACTGGACAAAAACTCGAGCGGTGAGTGGATTCTAACTTCAACACCTGTGATTGGCCATTGCGTTGTAGAAATCAACAAACATGTCTGTGATTGGCTACATTACTCACCAAAGCGAAAACACGTTGGAAATTAATCCATTTGACGAGTGCAAATACAGATACGCACTGGATCTTTTGCCAACTCATTTTCGCTAATAATATGCTATTATTACGAATTCTTACAGAGGATTACAGATCCTAGACCAGCAGTGTTGGGCAGCTTTTCCCTCTAAAAGCAACCAGTAGCAGAAGCAGCAGACGGCAGTGGTCTGAGTGAGAAAATTACACACTATTATCAAGTCCGTCTCCCTCGGTCCGGAGGGGGGCACAGGGATGTCCATCGGGTCCGTGGACAAGCCTCCCCCAACCCCCCCTCTGGCGCCGGGCCTGGTTTTGTGTGTTTTTCGCTGCATTCATGCTGTAACCCAATGCTTCCTCTCAGTCGTTTTGCCACTCAGTGCGCGTAACCACAGTCATCCCAGCTGACGCTGACGTCACGTGCATACCCTCTATTAAATCTTAGCTTTAAAAGTTGAGATAGCTTCAGAGATCTTTGAGGCTTGGTAGCGTCATAATGAGAGCGGCGTGATAGTTATTTGCTCCCATTCATCTTGTGTTTGGGTTTTTGTTCTTGTTTATTTCACCTTATTGCTTATTGCACTTTAACATTATTGGTCAGACAGAAATTGTAGTTATTTTGTATTGATTTCCTGCATTTTTCTATTTATGTAAATAAACATTTCTGTTGCAACCTTACCAATCTAATGTCCTCCACTCATTTGTCACGGTTTTGAGCTGGTCATGACAAATATGAGGGCTCGTCCGGCCAATTGTAAAACTGATAAAGATTCGTTCGTAGCTTGTTAGTTGACAAATATGTGGATTTGTCCAACCTTTTTTTTAGTGTGATAAATTGTCCTTAAATTTAAGTTTGCTTTTTGTTTGTTAAAATAGTTAATTTAGTTAAAGCTGCAGTCCATAACTTTTTTTGGTTAAAAATTATCCAAAATCAATTTTTGAGCAAGTACACAACAAGCCAGTATTCAAAACTATCTCCTTACCTTAGCCCGATTCACAATGGTAAGATTGTAATAATGTGTTATAATCAGAGTGTTGGATGGTGTATTACAGATTACAGACTGGATTACAGACTGCTTACAGATTCTTCTGATAATAATGACTGTTGAATTGGTATCAGCTCCAACTTCAGTAGGTGGGGAGGTTTGGTGGTTAAAAACAAAACCAAAGCGTCTGCCAAATGCATTTATGTTCTTCAAGGTCGTCTTAGAAATTCGGAAGCGCTGAGTTCTATGCATGATCGGGTTAATCATCTAACAGATGTACAGCGTACTGATTTGATTACTGAATATGTTACATTGTTTTCTGATACTCTTTCTTGTACAAATCTAATTGAGCACGACATTGATGTGGGAGGTTCAAGTCCCAATTATCAGCGCAATTATCGAGTGTCTGCGCTGTATATTTAGACGATGTCGTTGTTTTTAGTCAAACTTGGAAGGAACACTTGATTCAGATTAGAACTATTTGGGGAAGGTGGTTGGGCACGGTACGTCCGTTTGCGCAAAGGCAGAGGCAAAATAGAGGATATAAAGTTTAATTTATATCAGCTTAATTATTTGGTGATAGAGAAGGAAGCGATTTGGGCCTTTGAAGTGTATTTTGAGTTGTCAGAGGGACCTCTAGTGGTCTATACAGATCACAATCCTTTAGTTTTTCTGCACTCCTTACAAAAACCTTTAAAAAAAAGCCAGGATGCTGAAAGAGGGAGAGTTGACAGGATTGGGGAGAATTGCAAGCTGGACCAACTATTGCCACATGGAAAATTTAAATTGTGGGAGTTATTCTTTGTCAAGACTTTGTGCTCTCTTCTTTTTAGTGGGGGAAAGTGACTGGTCTCCCGTTAGTCCTGTTGTCAACCATTTGATGTGGCTGGATGACTCATCGGGAGAATGATGTGCACCTGTTTCTTCCTTTATTAAAGCTTAGCTTTGAGAGTCCAGGAGATAGCTTCAGAGATCTTCGAGGCTTGGTAGGGTCATCATGAGAGCGTCGTTCATCTTGTGCTTGGGTTTTTGTTCTTGTTTATTTCACCTTTGATATTACTTTGAATTTGGTTCTGTCTGACACTTTAACATCAGTGGTCAGACAGAAATTGTATTTATTTTGTATTGATTTCCTGTTTAATATGTTTTTCTAATTATGTTAATAAATATTTCTGTTGCAACCTTACCATCCTTACTATGTCCTCCACTCATTTGTCACGGTCGTAACACGACTCTCCAGATGCAATGTTTTTTATACTGTACAAACTATATATTCTATCCTCTTACACTAACCCTACCCCTAAACCTACTCATCAGAGAAAACTTCAAAACTCATTCTGTATGATTTATAAGCTTGTTTCCTCATGGGGACCTCAATTTAGGTCCCCATGGTGACACGAGTCTCCATGAGTCTGTGTGCATTCAGGTTTAAGTCCCGACAGGGATAGAAAAACATGTACACACACACACACACATTTCACAGGACTCTCAATAAGCATAATTGTGCTAAGCTAATCAAATTTTCTACCCTCTAACCCCAACCAAATGCCTTAACATAACACTGTTTCATAACACCAGTTACATTTTTAATCAGGTTATAAGGCAGGTCATTAGCAGATTATTAGTTTTGTGTTTCAGCAAAGTTAAACATATAATGACCAGGGGTTTCAGAAAATTTTATGCCACTTTATTTTATCCCAGACAAAGAAAATCCTGACTATCGTCAGTTTTTTTTTTTTTCCAAAATTCAAGACACAAGAGACATATTTAGTGCTATCTCTCATGGGGTGTCATACATCTTAGTATTCAGATGTTCAATATTTTGCTTATACCACATAAAGTTTGAATTCAAACCTTATGTATTTGTATATAAGGGTTGAATACAATATTTGTATTCAGTTGTATTCATTTGTGTTGTAGGCACTGAGACAGTCCAGCATTTTATAGACAAATTTTTTGTTTGAATAATCTTATCTTAAGAATTGCTGTAAGATCAGAAATATGCAAATTAGTGAATGTATGCAATTAATTTTTTTCCCATTTAACGCATTAAAAAATATTTAACAATTAACGCAGCATCCCTTTTTTTGTCATCCTTCGGCTAGCATTACATTATATGATCACGTTCGTATTCATGCAAATGCTTTTAAACCATTCAAGCGTGACAAAAGAGAATACACTGTCTGTGAATGTCCTGTACAGAAACAGAAACATGCACAGAAAGAATATGAGCTTAACTTTGTTTAACGCTTTAACAAGCTAATTACCTTCATGTAGCCTAAGCCGAGGAGCATGCACTAATATTTTCAGTGGCGCTTTAATGCACAGCCTTGCAATGTATACTTTGTGTATGCGTAAAAAACTAAGTATACTTTCGGATTTACACATTAGATCGCAGCGGAGAATTAAAAAAACATGCAGAGCGCGCATGAGACCGGTTTCTGGCTCATATAAATGTCAGGAAACACGATTCCTGGCTGCATATCAAAATCCATGGATCACTGGATCTTTGGTAAGTTGTAAGGAACACTATATTGAGTCCAACCTTTAGTTTAAACTGGTAACAGTTTGTTTTACTCGCATTTTCCCCTATTAAATCCAGTCATGCAGCAGCTCTTCAGCCACTCAGTTCGGCTGAGGGGGCGTGTTCCGGCGGGAAAGTGACGTCCATGCATACCCGAGGGCATGCATCGACGTCACTTTCCCGCCGGAACACGTCCCTCTCAGCCTGAGTGAGTGGCAGAAGAGCTGCTGCGCTGCATGATTAGATATAATAGGGGAAACTGTGAAAACGCGAGTAAAACAAACGAGTTTCAGTTTAAACTAAAGGTTGGACTTGATATAGTGTTCCTTACAACTTACCAAAGATCTGGTGATCCATGGATATTGACATGAACTTTTTTCTGACATTTATATGTGCCTGATTTCGATGCCAGGGAAATACATAAATCAAAAATGCTTTAAATAAATACAATATACGTAGGTCTAAATCCGGGTAACCACTTATATCAATGTTATATCGTGATATCGACTCGTCTATGTCACGGGTGCGTGCTGGCAGGAAGACGAAGACAGGCAGGTACAGTCCAAATAGTAGTTTAATCTCACACATACTAAAGACAGGCAAAAGCACAACACAACTATCATAACGGTGATCGGACAAAGACTGAGTGAAAGGGGAGAACTAAACAGTAAACAGAAACGAGATGATTAACAGGACACAGCTGACACATATGAACTAATAATGACGGTAACTATGGGGACAGACGAGTGGCAGGAAACTAAACAAAGAAACGTGACCGAAGACCTCGACGGCCGCAATACAAGTGCGATACAAATCTTGGGGAGGATGCAGGAAAAAGTTTTTATGTCTTTGTATCTTTAATATTTCTGTTCATTTATTTTCTCTAGAGTTTCCAGACTCTCTTTGAACCTCTGGAATCTACAGGCGTACCCAGAGTTACCGGCATTTCTGTCCACCTTTATAATGATGTGAGAAAATCTGTCTCTCAACTGAAAGAAAAACTGGAGAAGTTCTGCAAAGAAGAGATGGAAAAAAATATGTGGTCAAGGTAAAGAGACAGAAAAATGTACTTAAAACTTTAGAATACTGTTCCATCATTAATGAATAACTACACAGGAACAAATGAGTAACGCAGTATTAACATTCTAGTAACTACTATTAACTAACAAGAAATTGTGATTAACAATTTAGTAAGTATAAATCAATCAATCACCTTTATTTATATAGCACTTTTTACAATGCCGATTGTTTCAAAGCAGCTTCACAGTGTTAACAGGAAAATAATGCAACAGAATTTGATTCGGCTGTACAGCCGTTCAGGAGAAAACGGTGATGTCATCCAGCTCATTTCAATTATCATATAGTGTCAATGCGGGCAGATCAGTAATATAGTTGAATATTTAGTGTTCCCAACTGAGCAAACCAAAAGCCAAAGGTGGCAGAGGCGACGGTGGCAAGGAACCAAAACTCCATCAGGTGACATAATGGAGAAAAAAACCTTGGGAGAAACCAGGCTCAGTTGGGGTGCCAGTTCTCCTCTGGCCAACGAACAAACAGTGTATGATTATGATTCTGGCAACATTGATCGGAGATCGGAGTCATCACACCGGAGACGGGTTTATTGAGGATGTCGCGTCGATGAGGCATTTATTAGATTGGAATATCCGAAAGATCTGAGTCATCACGCCGGGGACGGGTTTATTGAGGATGTCGTATCGATGAGGCATTTACAGGGGGGAGTCTAATTGACACGGTCTCTGCAGACATTTCAGGGATGCGTTGGTCATGTCAAGGCGCAGGTCCGCCATCTGATCTGGACACAGCCCGGATCCGGCTGACTGCAGTAAACCTCGGGATAAACAGAGAGACTAACATTAGCGTAGATGCCATTCTTTTTTATGATGTAACGAGTACACCAGGTGTTATGGGAAGTGTTCCCGGTTCCGGCAGACCTAGTTAATGCAGCCTAAAACAATCATTTAACTGATTTGAATAATATAAATTGATAATGTTCTATGTGTATGCCATAGTAAAGAGATGTGTTTTTAGTCTAGATTTAAACTGACAGTGTGTGTCTGCTTCCCGAACAATGCTAGGAAGACTGTTCCAGAGTTTAGGTGCTAAATAGGAAAAGGATCGACCGCCTGCAGTTGATTTTGATATTCTAGGTGTTATCAATTGGCCAGAATTTTGAGCCCACAATAGACGTGATGGAGTATAATGCGTTAAGAGCTCGCTCAAGTACTGGGGAGCTAAACCATTTAGTGCTTTGTAAGTAATTTGCAAGATTTTAAAATGTATACGATGTTTAATAGGGAGCCAGTGCAGTGCTGACAGAACCGGGCTAATATGGTCATACTTCCTGGTTCTAGTAAGAACTCGAGCTGCTGCGTTTTGGACCAGCTGGAGTTTGTTTATTAAGCGAGCAGGGCAACCACCCAGTAGAGCATTACAATAATCTAGCCTTGAGGTCATGAACGCATGAACTAACTGTTCAGCATTTTGCATTGAAAGCATGTGCCGTAATTTAGATATATTTTTAAGATGGTAGAATGCAGTTTTACAGATGCTAGAAACGTGGCTTTCAAATGAAAGATTGGTATCAAAGAGCACAACCAAGTTCCTAACTGACGACGAGGACTTGACAGAGCAGCCATCAAGTGTTAGACAGTATTCTAGGTTACTACTTGTGGAGTTTTTTTTGTCCAATAATTAAAAATTCATTTTTTTCTGAATTAAGTTGCAGGAAATTACTAGTCATCCAATTTTTTATATCAGCTATGCATTCCGTTAATCTTGTGAATTGGTAAATTTCGTCAGGGCGTGAAGAAATATAGAGCTGAGTATCGTCAGCATAACAGTGAAAACGAACGCCATGCTTCCTAATGATATCTCCCAGGGGTAGCATGTACAGGGTGAAAAGCAACGGTCCTAGTACTGAGCCTTGCGGTACTCCATACTGAACTTGTGATATCTCTTCATTTACTGCTACAAACTCCATACTGAACTTGTGACATCTCTTCATTTACTGCTACAAACTGATAGCGGTCAGATAAGTATGATTTAAACCATGCCAATGCAATTCCACTAATGCCAACATAATTTTCGAGTCTATTCAAAAGAATGTTGTGGTCAATAGTATCGAATGCAGCGCTAAGATCAAGTAACACTAATAGAGAGATACAACCACGATCGGATGATAAGAGTAAATCATTTGTAACTCTGATGAGAGCAGTCTCAGTACTATGATACGGTCTAAATCCTGACTGGAAATCCTCACAGATACCATTTCTTTCTAAAAAGGAGCATAATTGTGAGGACACTGCCTTTTCTAGTATTTTTGACAGAAAGGGTAGATTTGAGATTGGCCTGTAATTGACTAATTCTGTGGGATCAAGTTGCGTTTTTTTAATAAGTGGTTTAATAATAGCCAACTTAAAAGTTTTCGGTACATATCCTAATGACAAGGATGAATTAATGATATTAAAAAGAGGATCTATGACCTCTGGAAGCATCTCTTTTAGTAGTTTAGTCGGTGTAGGGTCTAGCATACATGTTGTTGATTTAGATGATTTAACGAGTTTAGCCAATTCTTCCTCCCTCTCCTATAGCAGTGAATGAGTGGAATTTTTCCTCAGTGACACTACAATGTACTGTCTGATGTGATACTGTAGTAGATGGTTGCATAGTTATAATTTTTTTCCTAATATTATCAATCTTGCACGTAAAGAAGTTCATAAAGTCATTACAGCTGTGCTGTTTACAAACGTCAGAAGTTGAAGCTTTATTTCTTGTTAATTTGGCCACTGTATCAAATAAATACCTATGGTTGTGTTTGTTTTCTTCTAAGAGAGTCGAGAAATAAGCAGATCTAGCAGTTTTTACAGCCTTTCTGTATGCGATCATGCTCTCTTTCAATGAAATGCGAAAAACCTCCAGTTTTGTTTCCTTCCAGCTGCGCTCCATTTTTCTGGCCGCTGTTTTAAGGGCCCAAGTGTGCTCGTTGTACCACGGCGTTGGACTATTTTCTTTAATCTTCTTTAAGCGCAGAGGAGCAACGGTGTCGAAAGTGCTGGAAAAGAGAGAGTCAATAGTTTCTGTTGCAACATCAAGTTCCTCTAGGCTATCTGGGATGCTGAGAAGATGGAACTGATGAGGAAGATTATTTACAAGCAATCTTTAGTGGCAGCGGTGATAATCCTGCCATATTTGAAACGAGGGGACGGCTTTGCAGCCTTTGCTAAATTAAGTATACACGATACTATGATCTGAGATGTCATCGCTCTGCTGCAGAATTTCAACGGTATCAACATTTATTCCATGTGACAGTATTAGGCCTAAAGTATGATTACGGCGATGAGTGGATCCTGACACGTGTTGCCTAACTCCAATAGAGTTTAGAATGTCTCTAAATGCCAATCCCGATGCGTCTTTTTCATTGTCTACATGGATATTAAAATCCCCAACAATTAGGACTTTATCTGTAGCCAGTACTAACTCTGATAGAAAATCAGCAAATTCTTTGGTAAAGTCTGTATGGTGCCCTGGTGGCCTGTATACAGTAGCCAGCACAAATGTCAAACGGGATTTATCATTTACACTACATAACGTTACGTAAAGCACCACAACTTCAAAAGAATTATATTTGAAACTAGACTTCTGAGTAATACTGAAGATATTATTATAAATTACAGGAACACCTCCCCCTTTACCTTTCAGACGCGGCTCGTGTTTATAACAATAATCTTGGGGAGTGGACTCATTTAAAGTAATGTAATCGTCAGGTTTTAGCCAGGTTTCTGTCAAACATAGCACATCTAGATTATGATCTGTAATCATATCATTAACAATAAGCGCTTTTGGGGGAAGGGATTGAATATTCAGCAGCCCGAGCTTTATCATTTGTTCATCTGTATTATATCTGTTTTTTATTTGTTGGACATCAATTAAATTTTTACCGTTAAATGGTTTTGATGGGTTTTTGTATTTACTAATTCGGGGAACAGACACAGTCTCTATGTGATAATATCTAGGTGAAAGAGTCTCTATGTGTTGGGATTTATCTGACTTCTGTGACGTGAGACAGCTAGCTGACGGTCGGGTAAGCCAGTCCGTCTGCTTCCTGACCTGGGCCCCAGTTAGTCAAGGTTCAGCTCTAAGACTATGTGCCAAATTACTAGAGAGAAGAGTGGCACCATCCCAGGAAGGATGGATGCCATCTTTTTTTAACAGGTCAGGTCTGCCCCAAAAGCTTTTCCAATTGTCTATGAACCCTATGTTATTCTGCGGACACCACTTAGACAACCAGCCATTGAGTGATGATAGTCTGCTAAGTATCTCATCACTCCGACGAACAGGGAGGGGACCAGAGCATAAAACTTTAGCTGCCATCGTACTTGCGAGTTCACACACCTCTTTAATGTTAATTTTGGTGATCTCCGACTGGCGAAGTCGAACATCATTAGTGCCGACGTGAATAATAATCTTAGAGAGTTTATGATTAGCATTAGCCAGCACTTTTAAATTTGCTGTGATGTCAGGCACTCTGGCTCCCGGTAAACATGTGACTATGGTGGCTGGTGTCTCTATTTTCACGTTCCGTGTAATAGAATCGCCAATAACTAGGGCACTTTCAACAGGATTCTCAGTGAACCTGTTTGAAGTTCTGATCGGAATGGAAGAGTGTTTTTTTGATCCGCGACTATGCCGTCTCACAGTCACCCAGTTGCCCTGCTGCACGGGCTCTACAGCCGGAACAGTGTACAGAGTTCACTAAGCTAGTCGCATCCAAAGCAGTGTCTAAAGCTTTTACATTTTCACTACTCTCAAATAAAGTCTGGATGCGTGTCTCTAATTCTGAAATCTTCTCTGTCAGCCTGACTATCTCCCTGCATTTATCACATGTGAAGCCCTGTTCGCTAACAGAGAAGGTAATGCTAAACATGTAACAGGCAGTGCAAGTGACAATAATAGCACTAGTTGAATGCGGTAGTTCACTATTAGTTATATCAATAACTACTTTTTTTACCTCCCAAAGCAGGTTCATAATTATTGTGAATAATACATAATGTATAATTAATTCTAAACTGAAGATGTCTCAAGTATTACTAAATCCTACTACTACTATAATTATTTGGAACAGGATTTTTAAAGTGAAAAGCATAACTCTCGAGCAATGATTAAAGTCATTATAAGCTTTTCAGGTTTTTGGATAGTAATGACTCAGGTGTTACTACATCCTTCTAAAGGAATTATTAAGGAATTGGATCAGTATTCTAAAGTGAGCCCACTAGTAATGACTCAAGTGTTACAAATCCATCAGAAGGAATGACTATACAAAACCTTACAAAAAATTGAAAAGCTTGCAATGACAATCCAAATAATTAGAAGGATGTAGTAACATTTGAGTCCTTACTAGTGGGTTACCAGGATCTTCACTTTAGAATTAATTATACATTATTCACATCAATTATGAACCAGTATATAGTAGTTCTTAGTAGTCCTCTGGGAGGTATGGAAAAAAATAGTAGTTATTAATTAGCTAATAACTACCACCATCAACTGAGCACTATCAGTAAGTTTTTAATCAGTAGTTAATATTAGTTACTAGAATGTTAATATTCCATTACTCATTTGTTCCTGTATAGTTATTCATTAATGACAGAACAGTATTCTAAAACATTACCTACTTTTTTGTATAATTATTAGAATTGTTCTGATTAATTCTGTTTATTTTTCTAGAGACATACATAAACATTATTCCCAATAATGAACCCAAGACTAGGGAGGAGTTCTTACAGTGTAAGTCACTAACACACACAGAATGTGATAATAGACATAACACCAATTCATGATTTTTCAGAACCAGATTATGAAACCAAGATATGTATTCACTATACTAACTTCATATATAGTTTTAGCAAAGTTAAACATATCATGACTGTGGGTTTTAGGGTGTTAAGTATGTCGCCTTATTTTTGCATATATATATATATATATATATATATACACTCACCTAAAGGATTATTAGGAACACCATACTAATACTGTGTTTGACCCCCTTTCGCCTTCAGAACTGCCTTAATTCTACGTGGCATTGATTCAACAAGGTGCTGAAAGCATTCTTTAGAAATGTTGGCCCATATTGATAGGATAGCATCTTGCAGTTGATGGAGATTTGTGGGATGCACATCCAGGGCACGAAGCTCCCGTTCCACCACATCCCAAAGATGCTCTATTGGGTTGAGATCTGGTTACTGTGGGGGCCATTTTAGTACAGTGAACTCATTGTCATGTTCAAGAAACCAATTTGAAATGATTCGAGCTTTGTGACATGGTGCATTATCCTGCTGGAAGTAGCCATCAGAGGATGGGTACATGGTGGTCATAAAGGGATGGACATGGTCAGAAACAATGCTCAGGTAGGCCGTGGCATTTAAACAATGCCCAATTGGCACTAAGGGGCCTAAAGTGTGCCAAGAAAACATCCCCCACACCATTACACCACCACCACCAGCCTGCACAGTGGTAACAAGGCATGATGGATCCATGTTCTCATTCTGTTTACGCCAAATTCTGACTCTACCATCTGAATGTCTCAACAGAAATCGAGACTCATCAAACCAGGCAACATTTTTCCAGTCTTCAACTGTCCAATTTTGGTGAGCTCGTGCAAATTGTAGCCTCTTTTTCCTATTTGTAGTGGAGATGAGTGGTACCCGGTGGGGTCTTCTGCTGTTGTAGCCCATCCGCCTCAAGGTTGTGCGTGTTGTGGCTTCACAAATGCTTTGCTGCATACCTCGGTTGTAACGAGTGGTTATTTCAGTCAAAGTTGCTCTTCTATCAGCTTGAATCAGTCGGCCCATTCTCCTCTGACCTCTAGCATCAACAAGGCATTTTCGCCCACAGGACTGCCGCATACTGGATGTTTTTCCCTTTTCACACCATTCTTTGTAAACTCTAGAAATGGTTGTGCGTGAAAATCCCAGTAACTGAGCAGATTGTGAAATACTCAGACCGGCCCGTCTGGCACCAACAACCATGCCACGCTCAAAATTGCTTAAATCACCTTTCTTTCCCATTCTGACATTCAGTTTGGAGTTCAGGAGATTGTCTTGACCAGGACCACACCCCTAAATGCATTGAAGCAACTGCCATGTGATTGGTTGATTAGATAATTGCATTAATGAGAAATTGAACAGGTGTTCCTAATAATCCTTTAGGTGAGTGTATATATGATTAAATAAAATGCAACATTTACTTTTGGCCCACAGCCCTTAATCAAGTTTTGGCCCTTCTATAGTAAAAAAAAAAAAAAAAATGAAAAAAGACACCTCTGCTATAGAGCTTCACTTTCAGTCTCTGCAAAATTTGAGACACAATGTGCTGTTTGTCATGGAGTATCATACATCTTAATAATATACAAAACAATATTCAGTATTTTGAATATTGAAAGTTCAAAACAATATTCAGTTTTAGTATACTTTTGAGTGAGAAGACAACATACTTTTATGAAAAGGTTATATGACATCGTAATAATGTTGCATTTTTAGCAACAAATAAAGTCAATGAAAGAGAAAATAAATATAGATTTCATATAGTTTTTATACACTATATAATGAACTGAATTTATGTTTAATATTATAGCACTTTAGCTCCACCACCCCTGAAAATAAACAAACTCATACAATGCATGTACAAACTGAGAAACAGATTTAAATTAAATGATTATGTGTTTTAATCTTCATCAGATTCCCGTCAGCTCACTCTGGATCTAAACACAGTGAATAAACATGTTCATCTGTCTGAGGACAAAACAGTGGCTACTTACACTCACACAGAGCAGCCGTATCCTGATCATGCAGACAGATTTGTTTGTTGGCCTCAGGTATTGTGTGGAAAGAGTGTGTGTGGATGCTGGGAGGTCAAGTGGAGTGGTGAGGTGACTATATCAGTGTCATTTAAGATCATCAGAAGGAAGGGACAGGGTGGAGATTGTTCCTTTGGGTTAAAATAAAAGGCCCTTAAAATATGAGGCCCTTTAAATCTAAATGGGATTAGCCTCATTAATAACTATTAACTAACTGACAAATTATAAAGAACATTATTGTGTGTCTGAGACGTAATCAGTCATCAAAAACATTTTTTTCACTTTAAAATAATGGTCCAGGTCACTAGTAGTTCCTGCATAGTGACTAGGTAACACTTAAGTAATTAGTGATGCATTTTATGACCACGTTGAGAGTAAAAAAAGAAAATTGCTCACATCTCAGACACCTTAATGTTGTGATTAGTAATTAATTATTAATTCTTTATAATTTGTCATAGTTACCTATAGTTCTTAGTGATGCCAATATCCTTCAGAAATTATTGATTATCTAATAAAGAACTATCTTAGTCCTAAATTTGATATTACTTACTGATTAGTTAAGCTTGTTTCTGTATTAGTTAATAGTAGTAACTGAAGTGTTAATGTAGTAATACTGTAATAATGTAGTTAATGACGGACCATTATTCTAAAGTGTTACCCAGGCTTCTTATGTCAGTGAAGGGATGAGGCGAGGACTCAATACTGCAGATAAATGAGCTTTTTATTTATAATAAAAATAAAACAAAAACACAAGCAAAACTACCTGAGGGGGGAAACAAGACAGGCGGCGCGACTGGACTGGACTGGACTTGAGGAGCAGGGAAACATGAAGACATCGATCTGGAACAGGACTAGGGATGGGTAGTTCGACACCCTGTGTCGACACACGTCTCGAGTTTTCGACACACTAGTGCTTCGAAACAGTGTTTCGGAGCATTGCTTTGAAATGAGGCTGTCACGTGACCTGTGGAAATTAAGCTTCGTTACCTCACTGACATGTAACGCCGGGCTCAAATACAAAGCGCATCGATTGTGCTGTCCCATACCTGCTATCCATTTAGTGCAATATTATAATTATATCGGTCTATTTCTCATATTCATGTCTTTCACAATGACCTTTATACACATAATTGTTACTTTTTAAATCCAACTTTTTGTCTCAAATAGCCTGTGTTTATAAAATATGGGTCCTTTACCCACCTCTGTATTTTAGTATCCATTAGTTGGGTGGGTTGTTATATTATATTTTTGGTATACATATAGGCTATGTTGGATTTCAGGCCAACTCCAAACAAACACTTTTGAATTGTGTCTACCTCTACACTATATTGTAACCATCTGAACTCCAAGGGGTGTACAGATTTTGTATTGCCAATGCACATTTATTAAAAGATGACATTTATTGTTACTTGGTTAAACACTGCATGGGCTTACTTTGAATTACTTACTTTGTTACTTTGAATTACTCTGCCAGTATGAATGAATGGTAATTGTACTGTGTATTATTAGGAAGGAAGAAGGAGCTTGATGAGGCCCTTGTCAACATGATTGTGAAGGACTTGCAGCTTTTCTCCATCGTGGAAGACGAGGGATTTAGAGCATTTGTGAAGAAGTTGGACCCCACCTATGTTCTGCCAACCCGGAAAACTGTTAAGACAATGGTCAGAGAGAAATACAAAGAGGAGAAGCAAAAGGCTATGGCACATCTGCAGAACATCCCATCTGTCTATCCCATTCAGAAGCTGGGACTACGCCATCTCCCTTGCTTTGCTCATACCATCAACCTCATTGTTAAGAGGGCAGCTGAAGAACATGAGGTGTTGGCAGACATTTGTAGAAGAGCCAGGAGAGTGGTGTCTTTTTTCAGGAGCAGCACTAAGGCCACTGAAAAGCTAATCCTTGCCCAAGTAAGGATGGGCAGGCAGCCCCTGAAGCTTCTCCAGGAAGTGGACACCAGGTGGAACAGCATGCATGATATGCGAGCCTGTTGGTGCTGCTTTGGCTAGTTTAACGAGTTCGTTTGCCCATATAATCTTAAGATATTAGGTTAAACTTATTTGGCTTGCTGTCCACTGGTGAGGGGCTCGATGAAGCAGCTTTAACTCAAGCTCTGATATACCCTCACATTGACTAAATATGATTATGTAGGGCAAGGTACCTAAGATAAAGGTGGAGTTTGGAGAGGTGCTGGGATACTGGAACAGCTGAGACTGAGGAGAGGTAAGAAGCTGCTTATATACTCTGGCTGTTGGCTGTTGATTGGAAGATTAGATGGGCTCGCTCCTCCCTAAATTACGTTTAGGAACTTCACTTGTCAAGTGACATCATGCCACTTTCAAGTACTGGTTTTAACATAATTTCTGAAAGCCTTGAAGTACTGGTACCCTTCGAGTATGCCACTAAAGAGCTCCAGCCACTCTGGGGAGAAGAGAGTGTCAGCTTCAAAGATCATCCCAATCATTAGGATGATTCAGCATAAGTTGGCAGAAAAAACAGCCCATGCAAGAAATGCATCTGCTTCATCCTTAGGAATGGCTCTTCAGCAGTACATCAACAAGCAGTGCAGTAATGTTGAATCCATCCGTGTGCTTGCACTGGCCACATTGCTAGACCCCAGATTTAAGACCCTTTGGTTTGGCAACCAGGATAATGCCCGTGAAGCTGAACAGCTATTGACGGGTGAATGTGCTTCAATGATCCGGCTAACCAGTGAGCATGCTTCACAAGCAGATGACCTGTGGGAGCTCCTGGATAGCGGGGTCAGTGAGATACAACAGCATCATAGCTTTAATGCTGATGCCACCATAGAGGTCAAGAGATACATCAATGATGCATACCTCCCTCGAAGTGAGGACCCTCTCAAATACTGGCAGGCCCAGTAAAGTGTTTATCAGTAAAGTGTACCCCCATCTATATGCTTTGGCCAGTAATATCTAGCCATTACAGCCACATCTGTTCCGTGTAAATTAATATTTTCTAAAGCTGGGGGATGTGATTAGTAAAAAAAAGGAGCCGCTTAAACTCCAGCACAGCGGAACAAATAATATTCTTGAATAAAAATATGTAATTGCATTTGTAATTGTGTATTTGTGTTTTTTTACCAATGTGCATGTTTGTGTTGTTTTGTAAGGAACACACAAAAAATGGTGCAAGGAAAAATCACATAGGCCTAATTTATTGACGTATTAAACATTCTATTTAGAAGTTTGATGCGGGTAAAAATGAAGAACAGAAAGTCTTTATTGTCATTGTATTGTGCAAAATACAAATAAACCTTCCCAATGAACAAAACACCTGAATGACACAGTTGGTGTAGGAATTTTTATTGACCACCAGATGGCAAAGTAGAGCACTGTGTCAAAAGCTTCGAAGCACCAACGCAGTTTGTTGTAAAAGCCTCACTGCTTTAAAGTGTACCTGTCTTATTTTATTGGACATTCAATATTTTACAGGGAGTAACCATGCTCTCTTCCGTGTTAACACGCATGCGCTGTAGTAGGTTTTGATTACGTCATGAAAGGTTAAACACGCATGCAATTTTATAAACATCTGTATGACATATGACATCTTTGCAGGATATACTGATGGTTAACTAAGAGTTAGCGGTTTAACTTGATGTCTGTCAATGTAAAACTTTAATGTTTAAATTCATCCACAATAGCCTGTCCCTGCTGGCACAAATTACTTTTTAATTGATATATTAAATTATTTAGTAAAGGTTTACATTCTAGTTTCCATAATAGATTTCAAGATAAATCCTTTCATTACTAGTGGAGCTGGCAGTTTGCTAAGTTTTAAATGATTATTAAACCGCAAGCTCAGACTATGCAAAAGCTGCATCCCTTCCGGCGCACTCAGTGTCCGAATTCACTCACTCATTTTCATTCACTCCTTCAAGTGAACTATATATTAGTGGAGTAATGTAGGGAATGAGGGTATAGGGGGCGATTTGGGACACAGCCCATGCCTTGTTTGATCATGCTTTAAATCTTTAGAATTAAAAAGAGATTAGAAAGAGAGATAGACAGACAGTAAAACAAACAGATTTTCCGTCATAAAGAAAAACTCTTTACCTGACTTTCCTGGTTCTGCGTTTGAGAAACTGAAACTTATTTTGTGAAAATGCAAAGGTAACATTGGCCGCTCGAGGGCGCTCACAGTACACTTATTCGGTAAGAAGTATCAGTATTAAAAATGTATAAAATATATTCAACCATATTAAAGTACGACACATTTTATTAATTTACAAACCACAATCATATCAAAGGGGTCTGAACTGTAGATTGTCATACTTGACATCACAATGAATGAATGTGTAAACTCAAACTGAGTGGTTAAAAAATAGCCTAATTCAAAACAGTTCAAGTAATATAGATTTAATTTTGTTCACATTTATTACAATATTTCACAGCGCCTGATACTTTTAGACAACTCAAAAATTCATAATAAATTAAATCTGGAGATTTATGTTCAAAATGTTCAAGTTGTTTTTGATTATGTTTTGTGTGAGTACAATGTAGGAAAATCATATCATTTGAAAAAGTAGCCTATATAATGAGAATGATTTAAAATCTTTCATAAAGCTAAGGTGAAATGGAGACTTGAAGTGATATTTAATGTTAAAATAAAAATGCAAAATGATACAGCAGGTACTGATATTGTCATGAAGGCAGTGAATAAGGTCCACAGAAGAAGATCAGGCGAAGATAAATAAAGGTATTTAATCAAACAAACTCAGAGAATCCACAGGTAATGTAACAGCATGTGATACACAAACAATAACTGAAAATCAAGGCAGAGAAATGACGCAAGTGTTTTTTGCTAGTTTCAGCCCGACGCAGTTATCATTTTCTTGTCCTGCACCGCATTGCTTAAATAGCAAATGCATTTGCGCCCATTTGTGCGCCCATGGCCGTGCTGGTCTGAAAACGAGGTGTGTTCAGGCGCATTGTTGGCGCGTTGCTATTTTGAGGCAACTAAAATCGACTGCACCATTGACCAACTGAAACCTGGTCTAAAGTCAATAGGCCCTATTTTAATGATCTATATCATTAATATTTGATATTTGATATAGCGCAATATTTTTTTTTGTTATTTAAAGATTTATTTAGTAATATGCGCCTATAGGCGGGTGCACAATGCGTGTACACTCTGCTTATTACACACACAGGGATGCACAGCAGCACACAAACATTTTTAAATATTACAAATAAAAGGATTCCTCTCTGGAGAAGCATTCAGTCTTTCCGCTCGCAAATTCCACTCCGCCATGTAAATAGCGAATCCGCCATGGTGCAAGCCCAACTGGCTTTTAAAGGGAATTGGAGATGAGACTCTGATTGGTTTATTGCACGTTACTCCCAAAATGCCCCATGACTCATTAAAAGACGAGGGACAACCCTTTTAGACCATGCGCCTGGCACCAAAGGGCCCTAACAGTGATGTGATTGTAATGATTTTTAGAAGCTCTGTATCATCTATACTTCTAGATGACGCAGTTTCACTGAAGAGTCCTGATTTATGCCAAACCCCGGACAGAGCGGCTGAGTGAATGTGGTCTGGACTCTGTGGATGAGGGTCATTGTGTCAGAGACACTGTAGAAGGACAGAATTCCTGCACTGTGATCCACATACACTCCTATTCTAGAGGAGCTGGAGACCACAGGGAGTTCATCAGATTTTATGTTATTGTGACTAAATAAGTATCCAGAGGGAGAGCAAAACAATCTCCAGGACTGATTATTACTTCCAAATTTACACTCATTACCCCTGCCAATCTTGCTGATAGTCTTATATGACACTGATATTCCCACACCACGAGTCCCGCTCCACTCCACCTCCCAGTAACAGCGTCCACACACACTCTCTCTACACAATACCTGAGGCCAAACATCAAATCTGTCTGGATGATCAGGATGCATTTGGATAGTGGCAGTACAAGTAGCCACTCTGTTCCCCTCAGACAGATGGAGGTGTTTATGGGCTGTTTCTGAATCCAGAGTAAACTGATGGGAATCTGATGGAGATAAAACACAATCTGCATTTGTTGAAATACCTCCAAAGCATTACGTGAGGCAACAATCAAAGATAGAAAGGTAGCAACAAGATCACTGATTTATTCCACAAGTTTTTAAGTGAAATTTTTTTGGCCACTAGTGAGACAGAATTGCAAAATAACAACTGTTTTCATAAAAAGTTTCAAACACTCCCCCTGTCTGCCGTTCTTTGGAGAAGCTATAATTCAAATCCCAAACTCAAGCTGCTATGTCAGATCACTGCAATTCTGTTTGATGCTGATAGCTACACAGAAATTAAACAGAAATTCACCTTTAAGTATGTATATTGGTCTGTTTGCTTTATTTGTATTATTATTCATAACACTTACAGTGTAAAAAGTCCTCCCTTGTCCTGGGTTCAGTGAAGCTGATTTCAATGTATTTCGCTACAGAAACAAACGAGATATTTAAAGTGTGATTTGTGCTGATAAAAGTATCCATAATATGTATTTATTTTAATAACAATAATTTATTGTTATTAATAATAATTATATTTTATTGACAGACACACAATATTTATTAGTACATTTTGTTGTACTGTGTTTTTATAAGATGAGTTGGTACTTTACCAGATAACTTTTCCATCTTCTCTTTGCAGAAATTCTCAAATTTACTTCTTAACACAGATACAGATCTTCTCACATCATCATAAGTCAAGACAGAATGGACAGTGGTGTTGTCTGTAGATGCAGGAGGGACAGAAACTGACTGGAAACTCTACATATACAAAAAACAAACAGACACAGTAAATATGAATCACACAGTGTAAAGATGAAACATCTTATTTGCTTACCTGCATGTCATGTGACCATCATCTGACACAGAGAACCATTATCATGTGATTATGCTGTTAAATTATTGAAATACTAACTTCAGGGGGTACTTCAAGCCAATAATTTAGGTTACACGGTTCAGCTGACAGAAAAGTTTGGGAATACCTGATCTAATACAATCTTGACATCATTCACACTGATCAGAACAGCTAGCAGTTGTTCACAGATTCATTAAACAGTCAACTTCATTGGCGTCTCAAATCAAATGTCAGTTAATTAGCCATAATAATAAAATCATTCTAAACCTGTAGGAAATGGATGTGATCATCTGTGTGTGAAAGCTGCTCCAGCTCAGCTTCTCTTCTCCTCAGATCATCAATCTCCTGCTCCAGTTGCTCAAGTCGTTCTTCAGCTCGACTCACTTCAGCCTTTTCCTGATCTCTGATCATCTGTGTCACCTCAGATCGACTTCTCTTAATGGAGCGGATCAGTTCAGTAAAGATCTTCTCACTGTCCTCCACTGCCGCCTGTGCAGAGCGCTGTTACACACAGACAGAGAACCACTAGAATCAGTCCATTCAATCTGACAGTTATTTTTCTCCACTTTTCAAAACTCACCTTGTGAGTCTGCACAGATTCCCTGAGCTCCTGGAGCTTTGTTTGCCTCTCTTGAATTCTCTTCTGTAATATTATTACTGTCTCTCCAACCCGTTTCTGAGAGGATGAACAAGTAATTGTAAACATTAGAAGACTTCAGTTTCCTCAAGGAATTTAAAATCTCTCAATAGGACTTAGATTTCACACACATCTAGATATTTTTATACTGGAATTACGTTAAGTATTTTTATGAAACAATTACTTTTGATCTATTTTTCATTGCTCTGATAAAGAACTCACAAACAGAAAGAAAAATAAACACACAACAAATAACCCAGAACCAGAACTAAAGTGCTAATAAAATACTATACTAGGCTACTAACAGAGATGGAAACTCGAGTCTGCGACAAAAAAAAAAATGACTTGACTTGGACTCGTGAACAACTGACTAGTCTTGTACTTGAAGACAGAGACTCGTGAAAAACTGTAAGCCCCGTATTTTCTCTTTTTCTATATTTACTGAGTAATCCACTGTTTTATAGAGGGCAGTCAAAATGACAATTTTCACCTGAGATTTGGAGCCAAATTAGAGGGTGTAAAAATGACTTTAGAAAGATGGCAGAATCATTATTTAATTTTTACACAGAGATTGGTAGGTCTATTAGTAACATCTGTTGACTTTAGTAATCTTTGTTGCATTATATGCCAACGGTGACGGTTCAGAAATGGCAAAAAGCACTTCTTGTGTTTTTTGCCTCAAGTTTGCATGCCCGTAACTTAAGAAGTATTAAAGATACATGACAACTTTAGAAAATGAATATTTATGGCACTCACACATGTTCTATGCAATTGAGCTGATAGAAAAAAAATTAGATACATTTCTAGTTTTAACATTATTTGTTCTTTAGATATTCCTCTTGTATGCAAAGTGACCCACATTTGGTTTTCGACTGCTGAAAATGTGTATAATTTACCAATTTACTCATGGAGCCACATTAAGATCGCCATATCTCTGGGATTGAACCATCGAGGGCCTTTAAAATGAATATGCCAAAAGGAAAGTTTGTTAAGAATCAGAATCTAAAAGGATATTAAGATATCTTTAATACTTTGAGTTACAGGCATGCAAACTTGAGGCAAAAAAACACAAGAAGTGCTTTTTGCCATTTTTAAACTGTCACCGTTGGCATATAATGCAACAAAGATAGCTAAAGTCAACGGATTTAACTAATAGACCTACCAATCTCTGTGTAAAAATAAAATAATGATGCTGCCATCTTTCTAAAGTCATTTTTACTCCCCTCTAATTTGGCTCCAAATCTCAGGTGAAAATTGTCCCTCTACAAAATAGTGGATTACTCAGTAAATATACATCCGTGACATTTAATATTTTGGCTTTCATCACTATTTATGTTTGTCTTTTTACAGAAAAAATATTAACAAAATCAAAAATTTGAGCCGGGGACATCTGGTTGAGTTGACACGGAATGACCCCATGATACAATACAATACTGATATATTGCAATTTAATGACAGCAAATGAGATGTATTAGGTTTATGTTAGAGCAAACATAAGTTTTATACATTTTCAGTTCATACCTGTTTCTCTGTCCTCTCTGCTTCAGCTGGAACAGTATCGTGATTTTTGTGTTCATCCATCACACACATCAAACAAATACACTTCTGGTCAGTGCGACAGTAAACCTCCAGCAGTCTGTCATGTCGAGGGCAGATCATCTCCTGGATTCGTCCAGTGGCATTGGTCACTTTGTGTCGTTTCCTTAAAGGAGATTCTTCATGACACTTAAAGTGATTTTGACAGTAAGATTCCAGACACAAAAGACAGGACTTTACAGCTTTGCGTTTCTTTCCAGTACAGAAGTCACACTCCACATCTCCAGGTCCAGCGTAACTGAGAGCAGGTCGAGCTCTTTGTACTTTTGTCTGCTTCAGATTTTCCACCATTTCAGCAAACACCACATTCTTGTTTAAAGCAGGTCTTGGAGTGAAGGTCCGTCTGCACTGAGGGCAGCTGTAAACTCTCTTCTGATCTTCTTTATTCCAGCAGTCTGTAATGCAGCTCATACAGTAACTGTGTCCACAGGGGATGGTCACTGGATCCTTCAGTAGATCCAGACAGATCGAACAGCTGAACTGATCTTCTGCCACTGAAATATGGGCTTTTGCCATTTCACTGCACGAACACACAGAACACACAGGCTAGAGCTAGACAACAGCTGATCAACACTTAAGTTTCGATTTCTCTCAACTGAAAAGTGTTTATCGAGACGTGTGCAAAACAGGTGTGTTTATGTGACTCACCTTTAGATCATAATAAAGAACATACACGGGAGTCTTACTGCTTCTCTGAGATCATTCACTTGCGTTGCAATTAGCATAGTATAACTATTAAAGGCTAATTATGTATGTAGCAAACTACTGAATACAGTACGAGATTCTGCTAATCCACAAACAGCTGGACCCTGAGCCCCTTAAATATTCACTTCCAATTTCCCACTGCATGTATACAAAATTATATAAAGCCTACAATAAATCCGTAGGTTTCTATCTATCTGATACCGAAGCGTTCCCTGGTTCTGCGTTTGAGAAATCGAAAGTTATCACCAGTTTGTGAAAATGCATAGCCAAAATGGAACAACAGATGGCGCTCAAACGCAGTGTTTTTCAATGCCTGTAGTTAAACCAGTATTCACGTAGGTAAGAAATGTCAGTATTGTAGTAATAGAATATAAAACCATACATTAAAACAACTAAATTGTTAATTGTGATCCATTTAACTATTGTATGGTAAAAATATGTAACTAAGAAAATGTTATTTTGTGGCTAACCTCATGATGTTATCTTTAAAAAATAAATAAATAAATAAATAAAACAGCCTACAACATTCATCAAATATGTTGACATTTTTTATTAGATAGGTCTAAGTTAAGTGTTTATTCTTATTATTGTATCATCATGCAACCTTTATTGCGTCATTATGCAACGTTTTGGTGCTACATTTATAAAATAACGGTTTAATGAAAAACAATGTCCTTAGTATCAAAGTAATTTTGCAAGAGTCTATTTTATCTCGTCAAAGCCTTCTGTAAAATACAGTAATATTTTCAAGGTCTGTTGTCAGCAGTAATTTTAATTTTATTTAACAAATTAGACATAAGACAGTTGAGTTAATTGCAGATATTTAAAAATTAAGAGTTCAGTGATTTGAAGTACATAGTTGTGAATACTAGCTGCAAAGCAATCCATTTAAAATTCATTATTAATAATAATAATAATAATAATAATGAAAAATTTAGGGTTTCCAGTAGTCTATAATGGGAATGTTCACAGAGGATGTTCACTGAACCCTTCAATAGATCCATAAAGCTTTATAGAACAGTTTATTTATTTATTGACATCAGACACAGATTTACCTGCACAATTTGTGGTAAATCAGTGTCCGGATTCAACCGTACTTGGGATCGTTACCTAGAATGATGGGAGAGAGGACACTGCTCACAACATACAGTGGTGGTCAGAATTATTGGCACCCCTGGTAAATATGATCAAATATGGCTGTAAAAAATAAATCTGCATTGTTTATCCTTTTGATCTTTTATTAAAAAAATTCACAAAAATCTAACCTTTCATTGAAGTAAAAGAATTGAAAGTGGGGAGTAAATCACATTATGAAATAAATGCTTTTCTCCAAAACACGTTGGCCACAATTATTGGCACCCTTTTATTAAATACTTTTTGCAACCTCCTTTTGCCAAGATAACAGCTCTGAGTCTTCTTCTATAATGCCTGATGAGTTTGGAGAACACCTGACAAGAGATCAGTGACCATTCCTCCATACAGAATCTCTCCAGATCCTTCAGATTCCCAGATCAATGTTGGTGCTTCTTCTCTTCAGTTCACCCCACTCATTTTCTATAGGGTTCAGGTCAGGGGACTGGGATGGTCATGGCAGAAGCTTCATTTTGTGTTCAGTGACACATTTGTGTGTTGATTTTGATGTTTTGGATTGTTGTCCTGATGGAAGATCCAACCACGGCCCATTATAAGATTTCTAGCAGAGGCCATCAGGTTTTGATTTTTTATCTGTTGGTATTTGCTAGAATCCATTATACCATGTATCTGAACAAGATGTCCAGGACCTCCAGCAAAAAAATAGCCCCACAACATTAAAGATCCAGCGGTATTTTTAACCGTGGGCATGGGGTACTTTTTATCCCTGTTTGCACCAAACCCATCTGGTGTATTTGCTGCCAAAAAGCTCTTTTTATAGTTTCATCTGATCATAGAACCAGGTCCCTTTTGAATTTCCAGTCGTGTCTGACAACTGAATATCCCGGAGTTTGTTTCTGGACGAGCAAGAAGGATTTTTCTTGAATCCCTCCCAAACAACATGTGGTGATGTAGGGGTTGTTTGATTTTTTTTTTTTTTTTAGGCTTTCTGACCCCAAGACTCAACTAATCTCTGCGATTCTCAATCTGTGATCCTTGGAGAGTCTTTGGCCACTTGAACTTTCCTCCTCGCCGTGCATTAGGACGATATAGACACATGTCCTCTTTCAGGCAGATTCGTAACATTTTTAGTTGATTGGAACTTCTTAATTATTGCCCTGGTTGTGGAAATGGGATTTTTTTTAATGCTTTAGCTATTTTCCTACAGCCACTTTCTATTTTGTGAAGCTCAACAATCTTTTGCTGCACATCAGAACTATATTCTTTGGCTTTACTCATTGTGATGAATGATTAAGGGAATTTGGCCTTTGTGTTTCCTCATATTTATACTCCTGTGGAACAAGACAATTTCACCAGGGTGACTAATTTCCTAGTCACCCTGGTGTGCTAAAAAATGTAAATATTAATGGGAATATACTTCAGAGATATTTTACTCATAAAAAATTCTAGGGGTGCCAATAATTGTGGCCAACGTGTTTTGGAGAAAAGCATTTATTTCATAATGTAATTTTCCCCCAACTTTCCATTCTTTTACTTCAATGAAAGGTTAGATTATTGCGAATTTTTTGAATGATAGATCAAAAGGATAAACAATGCAGATTTATTTTTACAGCCATCTTTGATCACATTTACCAGGGGTGCCAATAATTCTGACCACCACTGTATACCCATCCCTTTTATCATGATTAAACCAGTAATATGACATAGAATCTCTTAAGATGACAGTTTCAGTGTTGATCCTAAATTGATCCCAAACCCCGGATAGAGCGGGTGAGTGAATGTGGTCTGGACTCTGTGGATGAGGGTCATTGTGTCAGAGACACTGTGGAAGGACAGAATTCCTGCACTGTGATCCACATACACTCCTATTCTAGAGGAGCTGGAGACTACAGGGAGTTTAATTTCTTTCTTATTGTGTCTGAATGCATACCTAGAGTCAGAGCAGGACAATCTCCAGGAGTGATCATTAAATCCAAAGACACAATTATCACCATTTCCTTTCCTGCTGATGCTCTTATATGACACTGATATTCCCACACCACCACTCCACTCGACCTCCCAGTAACAGCGTCCACACACACTCTCTCTACACAACACCTGAGAAAAAGCATGAAATCTGTCCGGATGAACAGGGTACTGCTGGTCAGCCCCAATAAAAGTAGCCACTCTGTTGCCTTCAGACAGACAGAGATATTTATGTGCAGTGTTTGAATCCAAGATGAGGTGGCGGGAATCTAATGGGGCAAAAAAATTAAACAAAGTTGCACATGTACCATGGTGTTGTGTGGCCTTTAAATAGCCTATTGTAAAGCTAGAAAATTAGATGCAGATTATAACAAATAAAAAACATGTTAGAATTCAGACTAACAACCGATTTATACTTCTTGAGAATTCATAAATGTCTAACAGTTTGTGTTTGCTTTTTGTTAGTAACACTTACATTGCAAGAACTCATCTCTGGACCTGGGTTCAGTGGTGGTAACAATCTCAATGTATGTCACTAATGAAACCAAAAGACAAATATAGTGTAATTCACATGTAAACACAATATTAAATCAGTAATCCTCTCTCAGTTTTGTTTTTGTAATTATTATATGATACATCAAGTGAACAAATCCCTAATACTTTACCTCTACCAGATATCTTTTTTGTCTCCTCCTTGCAGAGGTCCTCAAGTTTCCCTCTTAGCAGAGACACAGATTTTCCTATATCTTCATAAGAGAGAAGAGAACTGACACTGATGCTGTCTGTGGATGCAGGAGGAACAGAGAGAGACTGGAAACTCTACAAAGGGACAAAACAAAACAGAAATTAATAAGTAAAGCTTTCCAGTGTTCAGGAACTTATTAAAATTGTTTAGATGAGAGGCTGACAGTTGTTCTGTTCAGAAAGATCATTACATATTGATCATTACATAGGCTACACAACACACCTCCTGTCAAAGCTAATTATACTTCAGTTTAGGGTCTTAAAGGTTATGTTTTAGTTGGTTGAAACCTAATGACCTCCCTGTAATAATATCATCAAGTTCACGTTTTCACAAATTCCGCCATGTAAATAGCGAATCCACCATAGTGCAAGCGCAACTGGCTTTTAAAGGGAATGGGAGATGAGACTCTGATTTATTTATTGCATGTTACGGCCAAAACACACCCATGACTCATTAAGACAATAGGGACAACTCTTTTAGACCATGCAGCGGACACGGCGACCATTTTTCCCGTTGTTAAACTAGCAAAAGTGGATTCGGACACACCCTAAGTGCACTTGCGCTGTGCGCTTTAGACTATGCGCTTAGATCGTTAAAATAGGGCCTAATGACTTTAAACCAGGTTTCAGTTTGTCAATGGCGCAGTCAATTTCAGTTGCCTCAAAATAGCAACGAGCCAACAATGCGCCTGAACACACCTCGTTTTCAGACCAGCACGGCCATGGGCGCACAAATGGGCACAAATGCATTTGCTATTTAAACAACGTGGCACAGGACGTGAAGATAATAACTGCGTCGGACTGAAACTAGCAAAACTAGCGTTGTGCCTGACACTGCATTGCGCTGGGTGTATGATAGGGCCCACAATAACTGATGATGACAAGGACTTAGTTTCACATTTGAAGGAGGGCTGTCTGTATCATGTAAAGATCTATCAGCATACAACAATCTAATAGAAAGGATAGTTATTAGATGAGGAGCCTACGATAAAAATTATGAAGTAACTGTTTAAGGCAGGATGTTTTTTTCATGTAGTGCTCAATTTTGAGATTTTGTTCTATTTTTCTTTCTATGTCTTTTACTCTAATTGAAAGAAAACTTCCAAAATACACATTTAGATGGTGTTTGTTTTAAGCCTACTACCCTCCATCTGTTTGCATCTGTAGATTTCTTCTAAATTAACCGAAACAAGCTAATCTGCATATTTAAACATATCATTTCAGAGGAAAAGACTCTTGATGTAAGTCATTAACTGGGGAAGCTCTGTACTGATATGCTGTAGTTATTTTGTTTATTCTATTTAGTTAAAATAAACGCTTTAGTTAACACCTTATTTGCATATCAGTGTGGCGATTGTGATGATGTTATTAGAAACAAATTTTACTGTATTCACCTGTAGTGTCTCCATTAAGTACAGTACATTAGCCTGTATGGCCATGATACACCGATCAGGCATAACATTATGACCACCTTCCTAATATTGTGTTGGTCCCTCTTTTGCTGCCAAAACAGCCCTGACCCGTCGAGGCATGGACTCCACTAGACCCCTGAAGGTGTGCTGTGGTATCTGGCACCAAGATGTTAGCATCAGATCCTTTAATTCCTGTAAGTTGCGAGGTGGGGCCTCCATGGATCAGACTTGTTTGTTCAGCACATCCCACAGATGCTCGATTGGATTGAGATCTGGGGAATTTGGAGGCCAAGTCAACACCTCAAACTCGTTGTTGTGCTCCTCAAACCATTCCTGAACCATTTTTGCTTTGTGGCAGGGCGCATTATCCTGCTGAAAAAGGCCACAGCCACCAGGGAATACCGTTTCTATGAAAGGGTGTCCATGGTCTGCAACAATGCTTAGGTAGGTGATACGTGTCGAAGTAACATCCACATGGATGGCAGGACCCAAGGTTTCCCAGCAGAACATTGCCCAAAGCATCACACTGCCTCAGCTGGCTTGCCTTCTTCACATAGTGCATCCTGGTGCCATGTGTTCCCCAGGTAAGTAATGCACACGCACCCGACCATCCACGTGATGTAAAAGAAAACGTGATTCATCAGACCAGGCCACCTTCTGCCATTGTTCCGTGGTCCAGTTCTGATGCTCACGTGCCCACTTTTGGCGGTGGACAGGGGTCAGCATGGGGACCCTGACTGGTCTGCGGCTATGCAGCCCCATACGCAACAAACTGCGATGTACTGTGCAGTTTGCAGTTATGGAGTTGCTCTGACCCAGTCGAATAGCCATCATAATTTAGCCCTTGTCAAACTCGCTCAAATCCTTATGCTTGCCCATTTTTCCTGCTTCTAACACATCAACTTTGAGGACAAAATTTTCACTTGCTGCCTAATATATCCCACCCACTAACAGGTGCTGTGATGAAGAGATAATCAGTGTTATTCACTTAACCTGTCATAATGTTATGTCTGATCGGTGTATATACATTTATTTTTTTAAAAAGCACCCCAGAAAAAGTAAAATTTCTCTCAAGGAAGAAAAAGAGCAGGTGCTCAAGCCCTCTTTGATGTCTATGTGTGGTTACCTGTAGGAAATGTATGTGATTGTCTGTGTGTGAAAGCTTCTTCATCTCAGCATCTCTCCTCCTCAGATCATCAATCTCCTGCTCCAGTCGCTTCAAGAGTTCTTCAGCTCGACTCACTACAACCTTTTCTCGATCTCTGATCATCTGTGTCACCTCAGATCGGCTTTTCTCAATAGAGCGGATCAGTTCAGTAAAGAGCCTCTCACTGTCCTCCACCGTCGCCTGTGCAGAGAGCTGTTAGGACACACAGACAATCAGACGTTCACTCATGGGCTTCAGTGGGACTGGAAAGTGTCCCAGCACTGGGCCTCTCAATGATGTAATAACTGAATTCCTGACAGAACTGGAAACATTTCTCATTAAAACTTAAAACTTACCTTATGTGTCTTCACAGCCTCTTTCAGTTCCCGAAGCTCCTTCTTTCTTTTCTGGATTCTCTGCTGGAACTTTCTTTGAATGTCACCCAAGAGTTTCTGCAACAGATAACAGTAAACATCAGCAATCCTCCTTAGAGTAATAGTTCACCCAAAATGAAAATTTGGTCATTATTTACTGACCCTCATGTTGTTTCAAACCTATATTTTTTATTTCACTTTATTTCACAAAATGTTTTGAAAAATATCCTAGAAATTATTTTTCGTATAATAAAGTGAAAGGGACTAAATCCATAGTGATTTTTCTGCCCAAAATGACACAAAATCTTCTGATTCAAACAATAACTGCGTGATTTTAAGTTATGAATCACTGATAATCTTCTTCTTCTCCATTTTTTGTACACACAAGCTATCTGACTCAAGAAGATTGTGACATAGCACATATATTGTATTGACCACCGTTATGATACTTTTTGAAGTTAAGGATTTATAGGATTTGGTATGAATAAACTGGGAGAATAAATGATGACATATTTTTTGCTGCTTTTTCTGCCGAACTGTTCCTCTTCATGACGTGCATTTTTAAGCTCTTACTGTACTGCATCATGAACATACGTTTATACACCAATATGTGCTTCTCCTACCTGTTTCTCGGCCATCTCTGCTTTAGCTGAAATAGTGTGATGATTTCTGTGTTCATCCATCATACACATCCAACAAATACACTTCTGGTCAGTTTGGCAGTAAACCTCCAGAAGTCTGTCATGTTGAGAGCAGATCATCTCCTGGATTCGTCCAGTGGCATTAATCAAATGATGTCTCTTATCTTTAAAGAAACTGTCATGTTGTTCAAGGTGACTTTGACAGTAAGAGTTCAAACACACCAGACAGGACTTGACAGCTTTGTGTTTCTTTCCTATACAGATGACACACTCCACATCTCCAGGTCCAGCATAATCGAGAGCAGGACTAGCTGTTCGGATTTTTGTCTCCTTTAGTTTCTCCACCATTTCAGCAAACATCACATTCTTGTTTAAAGCAGGTCTTGGAGTGAAGGTCTGTCTGCACTGAGGGCAGCTGTAAACTCTCTTCTGATCATCTTGATTCCAGCAGTCTGTAATGCAGCTCATACAGTAACTGTGTCCACAGGGGATGGTCACTGGATCCTTCAGTAGATCCAGACAGATCGAACAGTTAAACTGATCCTGAGCCCACAAAATACTGGCTTCTGCCATTTTACTCCACGTACACAGAGATACAGACAATGGCTGAACAACACTTAAGTTTCAGTTTCTCTCAACTAGGAGGTGTTTTCACTCTTGAGACGTGTGCAAAACAGGTGTGTTTGTAAGGTGCGACTCACCTTTTGATAAGAACCAAAACATCTGTGTTGCAATAAGCATAACAACTATTAGCCTACAACAAGACGGCTGACAAAGCATAAAAAGACAGCCGTACCTACTTCCAACTTTACACTGCATGTACGCAAATGGACAACAAGTCCTTAAGTTGCGCTTCATCTGATACCGAAGCGCTTCCTTGTTCTGGGTTGAAAAAGCGAAAGTAGTGTAAGCTGTTATTATCAGTTTGTGTAACTATACATCCAAGCATCTGCCAGCAGATGGCCCTCACACACTGTTTTCCAATGACTGTCAGTATTTTGGTAAAAAAAAAAAAAAAATGCTACAAATAAAAAAAAAAAGTAAAACAAACATTGATACGATAAAAAAAAAAAACACAATTTGTTTTGTGGTAAAACTCATTTTTCTTATTTACATAAAAATACAATGACATTCCAAGAAGGCCTATCAAATGTGTTGATATTTCATTAAATAACAGTTTAACAGTCTTATTTTTGTTATTGATTATGTATACTAGACCTTTATTAGGCCTATACAATGTTTCGGTGCTGGTTACTGATTGGTCAATGCAACAACCCAGGCGATGGCATACAGTGGGGGAAATAATTATTTGATCCCCTGCTGATTTGCCCACTTACAAAAAAATGAAGGGTCTATACTTTTTATGGTAGGTTTATTTTAATGGATAGAGACAGAATATCAACCAAAAAATCCAGAAAAAAACACATTATATAAAGGTTATAAATTGATTTGCATTTCAGTAAGGGAAATAAGTATTTGATCCCCAAGCAAAATATGACTTACTTGGTGGAGAAAACCTTGTTGGCAAGCACAGAGGTAAGATGTTTCTTGTAGTTGGTCACCAGGTTTGCACACATCTCAGGAGGGATTTTGGTCCACTCCTCTTTATAGATCCTCTCTAAATCCTTAAGGTTTCATGGCTGTCGCTTGTCAACTCGAAGTTTCAGCTTCCTCCACAGATTTTCTATAGAATTAAGGTCTGGAGACTGGCTTGGCCACTCTATGACCTTAATGTGCTTCTTCTTGAGCCACTCCTTTGTTGCCTTGGCGGTATGATTCGGGTCATTGTCATGCTGGAAGACCCATCCAAGACCCATATAATGTGTTTTTTCTGGATTTTTTGGTTGATATTCTGTCTCTATCTGCATAAACCTACCATAATAATTATAGACCCTTCAATTCTGTGTAAGTGGGCAAATTTACAAAATCAGCAGGGGATCAAATAATTATTTCCCCCACTGTATAGAAGATATCTTTTTAATGAAAAATAATGTCCTTAATATCAAAGTAATTTTCCAAAAGTCTACTTTGTATTTTATCTCATTAAAGTCATTTGTAAAATATTGTAATAGCCCATCTTCTAAGCATGGTATCAGCAGTAGTTTATAGGTTCTTTCAGTTTTATTTAGAACAAATTTACAAACAAAATTTATTTTTAAGATATTGGAGTTAGATAAAGACTTAAATATCCTATATATAGGCCTATTCCCACCCCAGCCGTCACACTCCACTAGACCTCCAAGTAACAGCGTCCACACACACACTTTCTCTACACCTGAGAAAAAGCATGAAATCTGTCCAGATGAACAGGGTCATCCCCAATAAAAGTAGCCACACTGTTGTTTTCAGACAGACGGAGGTATTTATGTGCAGTGTTTGAATCCAAGGTGAGCTGACAGGAAGCTGAAAACAAATTTACACCATTTTAAATATTACATTATAATATCCTTTTCTATTATGGTATATGTTATAGTTAAAGTTTTACCATGTGACTGTCACTTATCAGCAATTATGGTTTCCATAAAACCGTTTTGCAGGTTAAAGTTACTTTTGATTTTATTACAGTTAGCTTGCATTAAATAACTTTCACAAGGTTAAGGATTATTAAAATGCACACCATAAAACTGAGGCATATCCAAAAGTGAAAATGTAGAGACAACCCACAATTATAAACAAACCAAACCAGATGTACAGGAACAAAACCATAAAAATATAAAGAAAACAAACCAGGAACAACAGAACTGTGTGAACATGGCTTTGCATTAGCAGCATGGTGATGTGTAACCTATAAATACTGACAAAGTAATCATTAATTTATTTTTCTTGAGGACTGTTTTATTAGTAACACAAGAACTCACCTCTGGTCCTGAGTTCAGAGGTGGTAACTATCTCTATGCAGTACATATACAGTACATATACATAAACATAAACATATACAGTGTCATTCACATGGAAAGAGAGTTTTATTTATTTCTTTTAGTGCTATGGCATGATACAGTTTTCAATTCTCCCATACTTTACCTTTACCAAATATATTTCCTGTTGCTTCTATGCAGAGGTCCTCAAAGTTTCTCTCTTAGCATAGAGACAGATTTACCCACATTATCATAAGAGAGAAGAGAACATTGAGATTGATGCTGTTGCTAGATGCAGGAGGAACAAAGAGAGACTGGAAACTCAACAAAGGGACAAAAGCAGAACCGATTTGATCAGTAAAGTAATTATTACTAGAGCTTCTCAGTGATTTTAGTCCCGTCCGAATGTGCCATCTCAGTAATCATTACGGACAATGTCAGTAAAGATTACGGTGACTTTTACCCTCTGTAAAAGGTCTGGAAAAATTATCTCAGGTTATGCTAATCCCATGCTGTAAATATGTACGTAAATATTCCATCATTTCCTGTTTAAAAGTAGTTTTCCTCGGTTTTTCAAGTATGGAGGTGCTTGAAAAGCATTCAGTTGCGGCTGTGGCAAACAGTGTTTTCTGCTTACCATTCAGATAAAAAATTCAAAGCACTTGTCAGAGTCACAAAACTTCTTTTAGCTTTAGGTAAGTATTATCAACAGAATCCAATCAGAATTTAATTAATAAATTCGACCAGACCTAACTGTTATATTTAGGTTATGCCTTATGCCTTAGGCTCCGAAATTAAGATTCACCATGGCAACAGCACCCAACAAAAGACGTCTGCATACTTCCGGGTCAATACATAAGTTTAATAATTAGTTTAATTAAGTTTAATTAAGTTTAATTTTCATGGTATCCCACAGGCAAAAAAAAATGTGGCAGCAGCTAAAAATGAAGTATAAAAATGGAATGGCTTCCAGAAAGGTAGAGGGGCAATATGAGCTTATCTAGTATGAGTATCATCACTCTAGCTCATTCCTGATTGAAGGAATAAGCAATGTTGCAACTGCCCCATGTTGCAACCGTCCCCACTCTCCCATCTCAGACTACCCTTCCCTCTGGCATCCTTCCATTCCATATATTTTCGGAAAGTGTGATGATGGGAATGTATGTGTCATCAATGCATCCAACCACTGGAAATCCTAAAGGAAATTCTAATTATTCTAGAGGTTTATGAAGTGAATGTCAGGATCCTGTATAAAAGGACATGCCATTTTTGTCACTTTGACGGTGTCCTCATGATGAAATATGAGCAATGAATGAATGTACCTGCACTGCAAAGAATGCTTTTCTTACCTTTGTCAAGTGGCAGATCATTTTACTTGTTTTAAGTAAAATGCGCTTACTTTAATTTATAACTTTTAGATATTTGTACTTGAAATAAGACAAAAATACTCAGTAAGAAAAGCATTTGTGCAGCGTGAATGAACGAATAAAGTAAAAACACCACTGACGCTTTAAAAGGGGGAGGAGACCAAAAGAAACTCTGGGTTTACCGAAGAAAACCTGCTCCCGACCAGGTTAGGTTCACAGAGTAAGTTACCCTGGTAACTGACTCTGAGTATAAGCTACCTCTCTTTCAGAAACGGGCTTGACTTACCCTGCTTTCTCTGGTTTGACATACAGTGGGGAGAACAAGTATTTGATACACTGCCGATTTTGCAGGTTTGCCCACTTACAAACTGTAATTTTTATCATAGGTACTCTTCAACTGTGAGTGACGGAATCTAAAACAAAAATCCAGAAAATCACATTGTATGATTTTTAAGTAATTAATTTGCATTTTATTGCATGACATAAGTATTTGATACATCAGAAAAGCAGAACTTAATATTTGGTACAGAAACCTTTGTTTGCAATTACAGAGATCATACGTTTCCTGTAGTTCTTGACCAGGTTTGCACACACTGCAGCAGGGATTTTGGTCCACTCCTCCATACAGACCTTCTCCAGATCCTTCAGGTTTCGGGGCTGTCGCTGGGCAATACGGACTTTCAGCTCCCTCCAAAGATTTTCTATTGGGTTCAGGTCTGGAGACTGGCTAGGCCACTCCAGGACCTTGAGATGCTTCTTACGGAGCCACTCCTTAGTTGCCCTGGCTGTGTGTTTCAGGTCGTTGTCATGCTGGAAGACCCAGCCACGACCCATCTTCAATGCTCTTACTGAGGGAAGGAGGTTGTTGGCCAAGATCTCGCAATACATGGCCCCATCCATCCTCCCCTCAATACGGTGGAGTCGTCCTGTACCCTTTGCAGAAAAGCATCCCCAAAGAATGATGTTTCCACCTCCATGCTTCACGGTTGGGATGGTGTTCTTGGGGTTGTACTCATCCTTCTTCTTCCTCCAAACACGGCGAGTGGAGTTTAGACCAAAAAGCTCTATTTTTGTCCCATCAGACCACATGACCTTCTCCCATTCCTCCTCTGGATCATCCAGATGGTCATTGGCAAACTTCAGACGGGCCTGGACATGCGCTGGCTTGAGCAGGGGGACCTTGCGTGCGCTGCAGGATTTTAATCCATGACGGCGTAGTGTGTTACTAATGGTTTTCTTTGAGACTGTGGTCCCAGCTCTCTTCAGGTCATTGACCAGGTCCTGCCGTGTAGTTCTGGGCTGATCCCTCACCTTCCTCATGATCATTGATGCCCCACGAGGTGAGATCTTGCATGGTCCCCCAGACCGAGGGAGATTGACCGTCATCTTGAACTTCTTCCATTTTCTAATAATTGCGCCAACAGTTGTTGCCTTCTCACCAAGCTGCTTGCCTATTGTCCTGTAGCCCATCCCAGCCTTGTGCAGGTCTACAATTTTATCCCTGATGTCCTTACACAGCTCTCTGGTCTTGGCCATTGTGGAGAGGTTGGCGTCTGTTTGATTGAGTGTGTGGACAGGTGTCTTTTATACAGGTAACGAGTTCAAACAGGTGCAGTTAATACAGGTACTGAGTGGAGAACAGGAGGGCTTCTTAAAGAAAAACTAACAGGTCTGTGAGAGCCGGAATTCTTACTGGTTGGTAGGTGATCAAATACTTATGTCATGCAATAAAATGTAAATTAATTATTTAAAAATCATACAATGTGATTTTCTGTATTTTTGTTTTAGATTCCGTCACTCACAGTTGAAGAGTACCTATGATAAAAATTACAGACCTCTACATGCTTTGTAAATAGGAAAACCTGCAAAATCAGCAGTGTATCAAATACTTGTTCTCCCCACTGTACCTCCCATTCTGAAACAGAAAACCCAGAGTTTCCCTCATTTCAGGGTTAACATACTCAGAGTTTTCACTTAACCTCCTTTCTGAAACGGGCCCCAGGAAACAGTACCTTTAATAACAAAAACTCAGGAAACTATCACAGAATATGCATTTAACACATGTTAACATTGACGAAGACGGAAAAACACTGAGGGAGAACTGAAGGCTAAATACACAGAGCAAATGAGATGATTAACAAGACACAGGAGAATGACATAACTAATTAGACAGACTGGGGAAAACTAGGGGTGCATCTCAATCAGCTCCCTAGTGCAGTAGTCAAGGCACTGATCAGGGAGTCAGCCCATTGACTGATTCCCTGATCAGTGCCCTGACTACTGAACTAGGGAGCTGATTGAGAAGCACCCTCGGTCACAGGGACTGAACCAAAAACACAATGAAAACAACACTCTTTCACCTGGGGCCTGTACCATGATGGTAGCTGAACAAACTCACGGTTACAGGATTAGTTTCAATTTGACAAAACCAGACCAATCCGGATTTGTTGGTACCATGATGCTGATCATCAGCTTTCTCCGTCAACTCAGGCTTTGATCCGGAGTTCGTGGAGCGCGTGCACATGGAAGTGTGACATCAGTAGTGAACAGCCAATCACATGCCCTTCAACACAGAGAAAGTGTGATTCACTTCTCGCAAGAGAGCCAACGTGATTCAAAACTCTTTTCTTGTAACTTTTTTTTTTTTTTTTTTTTTTACAAAAATCAACTATATAAACTGATTTCACAACTTTCACTTGCACTGTTACATAGGCTAGAGACTCGAACATGTAAGGTCACATTTTTAAAGCTTTATCTACAGCTTAAATCTTATTCTACATCTTATTACATATTATCTGTATATATTAATATTCATTTAAACTAAATGCTTAATCATTTATAAACTAAAATTGCTTGTGTGTAATGGATTAAGGGTATATTAATTATATATATATATATATATATATATATATATATATCATTATATAAACCAATCATGGGGGAATGACTTTATTGCATCAGACATGTCACTGCTAACAGCTGATTGGTCCAATTTCAGTTTGAGATCTCTTATCCAGAAAATAACCTGCTCCCAAGCAGGTTAGCTGTGGAGCTTAAGTTACTATGCCGATGAACACAGCTAAAAGCCAAGCCACTTTCATGGTACCTAAAAACCCAGGATTGGCACAATCTAAACTGAAACTTACCTGGCTAGCCAGCGAAACTGGCTTCATGGTACAGGCCCCTGGTATGATACAGGCAAAACTTTTTGCAAACAAAACAGCCCCTTTTCTCTATTTGAATTCTTATGTGTTAACACCAATTCTCCCTCCCATTCCCTTTTCCAATCAATAACATTCATACAGTCACTATGAGTTTCCTGCACAACATCTATATTCTTTTGTTTAATTAGTTCATACAGCATCATCCTTTTCTGGATATCTCTTGCACCATTTATATTGAGTGAACCCACCCTTATTGCGCTCATAAAAGTATATAAAAACTGGCACAAAACATTCCTTAAAAGAAAGGAACACAAAGAATTGTGTTGTTTCAAAATCATTTTCTGTTTATTATTCTTGTCTCAGTTTAGAAACTTTTGAGAAAAC
Organism: Coreius guichenoti; assembly: GCA_039654105.1. Classification (NCBI taxonomy): domain Eukaryota; kingdom Metazoa; phylum Chordata; class Actinopteri; order Cypriniformes; family Gobionidae; genus Coreius; species Coreius guichenoti. The sequence goes on from CM077175.1 coordinate 7,263,876, forward strand.
TTTTTAAGCCTGTAAATTTCTTGCACAGTGAATTGTTCAGTTCCTTCACATCTCATTAGCATTCCAACTGACTCGATAAACAATACTGATCAAAATTCTGAATTTATCAGATCAAAAAAACTCTACAACCTGTACATTTTTCATGTTATTAGTCTTTTCCCCTGATTTTCACAAACAATCACTCCTTTATTTTACTGTCAGTTGCCTCACTATCTGAATCATTAGCCACTTTTCCACTGTCGGGCCGAACGGTTCTCATTGCGTAACCATTCCATTCCGTGCCGATCCGGGCCAGTCGGTACGGTTACAGTTTAATTGTCCACTGTGGGGCTGATAACGGCCGTTATTTGGAATGTAATTCAAATGCGCCAGTCGTTGCCTTGGTAACACAAGTTTGTTTAAAGACACATGTATATAAATAGCGACCGCGTTATGGAGGGCGATCAGGTATTTCTTTTAATTTTATTATTAATCTGCGTTTATGTTGCTCAAATATCGCGCTTAGCCAGCTACAGAGAAACTGGTAGCCGGGCAACAGACAAGTGACAAATCCTGAGTGGCAACGTCACTACACACATTCTACCTAACCGTGCTGAGAATTCCGGGCCGAGAACGGTTTGTAATCGTGCCGTGCCGTATCTGGCTCAACTGGAACCGTTCCTTACCATTCTAAGAACCGTTCGGCCCGATGGTGGAAAAGCGGCTATTCACTGTGCTGTTCACTGTCATTACATTTAACATCACTAACCCAACTTTTCCTAGCTTGTTCCATCTTCGTCTTAGCCCTTTTTCTCTTAATGAATGGAGTTTTGAACACCTCTTCAACATTCACTAATTCACTGTCCATCCCTTCTCCTTGTAGAACAATCTCTGCAATTTCAACGATATTATTGCATTCAACACTCGTTTCTTCTCCCCCACCCGCATCTGTCTATCTTCATGTCATCTACCTATTCTTCCACATTCTATGAGGGGCCGTATAGGCCATAATTATTGAAAAGCCTCTTACAAAAACTAGTGAAATTAATTTATATGTAAAACTGAAATACATCTTACAAACACTAGTGAAACGAAAAACATTGATCAACCTTAGTGAAATTCATTCATATGCATAACTGAAAAACCTCTTACAAACACTAGTGAAACAGCATTGATCAACCTTAGTGAAATTCATTCATACACATCACTGAAATGAGAAAAGATTTCAGTAGTTGATGAGAGGTAATTTCAATTGAAAAGGAAGCTGTGTCCACACTTCCTTTTAAACTGGCGCGTCTCACCAACTCTTTTAGGCAATGGCGGTTAGTCATAACGACTACTTGTTTGCTAGTGCGTAGCACCACCGAACGGACAGCGCGGCGCGAACTAATCTCACCAGCGTGACGCTGACCACATTATGCTTATTATCTTTCATATTAGTATGTTTGACTGGCTAATTTGAAGAATTGCATGTAGCCTATATAGCCACGGAGAGAGCTGTTGGTTGGTTGTGCACCTCAAGACAACTACAGTAGCTTATTGTAAATCATTAAAGTTTCAGCTCTTTCGTGGCTATATATACATGCAATTCTTCGCCTGTCAAACACTTAATGTACTAATATGAAAGATAATAAGCTAAATAAATGTAATAACTACATGCTGATCTTCATCGAGATGTTGTTCTCGCGCATATGAAAAGATTGGGGTTGAGACTGAATGCTAAAAAGAGTGTGCTAGTTCCTTCACAGAGAACTACATTCCTCGGCGTGGTATGGGATTCGACCACTATGCAAGCTTGTCTATCCCCTGCTCGCATAGAGTCAATCCTGTCATCAGTGAAGAAATTAAAGCTAGGTCAGTCACTCACTGTCAAGCAGTTTCAGAGACTGCTGGGTCTAATGGCAGTAGCATCCAACGTTATACCTTTTGGCCTGCTGTACATGAGACCCCTACAGTGGTGGCTCAGGACCAAGGGAAATACTCTAAATACTGGCGCTCCAAATATTCCTGTGGTCCCAGGGGAAGTTGTTGCCTCTCAGGGCAGCTTACATCCCTGGGTGCCAAAATCAGGGAGCAGATATCCTGTCGAGGCAGGGGCTGAGGCCCGGGGAGGCTCCACCCCGAGGTGGTGGAGCAGGTGTGGGAGAGATTCGGCCAAGCTCAAGTGGATTTGTTTGCGTCTCGCGAGACATCTCACTGTCCACTTTGGTTCTCCCTCACACATCCAGCTCCTCTCTGACTGGATGCTATGGCCGAGGCTACGTCTGTATCCATTTCCCCCGATTGCTCTGTTCTGGAGAGAGTTCGCAGAGACATGGTCCAGCTCATCTTGATAGCCCTGCAGTGGCCGGGCAGAGTATGGTTCTCGGATCTTGTGTCTCTCCTTGACGACTCTCCGTGGGAGATTCCGGTCAGGAGCGACTTTCTGTCTCAAACAGGGGGCTCAATATTTTACCCCCGTCCAGAACTGTGGAAGCTGTTATCCCTGGCTCCCTTTGAGCCTATTGAAGAGGTTCCAGTCAAGTTTTTGACTCTTAAGACATTGTTCCTCCTTGCTATTACTTCTCTTAAAAGAATAGAAGATTTACAAGCTCTGTCGGTTGCCCCATCGTGCTTGGAATTTGCACCGGGTATGATTAAGGCGTTTCTTCACCCTAGACCGGGGTATGTTTCTAAAGTCCCCACTAATGTGGCCAGGTCTATTGTGCTGCAGGCTTTCTGTCCTCCTCCATTTATAAACTCGGACCAGGAAAGAAATAGTCTGATTTGCCCAGTCAGATCTTTAGATGCTTATGTCCACAGAGCTGCCCTGTGGCGTAAAAGTGAACAGTTGTTTGTATGCTTTGGCCCCCCCAAACAAGGGGTCACCAGCATCTATGCAGAGAATTAGCAAATGGATAGTCGAGGCTATCTCTCTTGCTTATGATTCGGCCGGATTGCCTACTCCTTTAGCAATCCGTGCCCATTCTACTAGGAGTATGGCTGCCTCTAAAGCCTCAGCGTCAGGAGTGTCACTTCAGGATGTGTGTGATGCAGCAGGCTGGTCTTCGCTGCACACATTCGTGAGGTTTTATGACCTTGACCTGAGCTCTACACCTGGGGCTCATGTGCTTTCGTCTTAGTGTTGACGTTTCACTAGACAGGCACTGGTCATTATGGCAACGTGGGTATAGACGTTCCCACAGCGTCAATCTACGCAGCGCGAGTTCCCTTGAAAGGGAACACCTTGATTACGACTGTAACCTTGGTTCCCTGAAGAGGGAACGAGATGCTGCGTCGCCCTGCCATATCTCCTGCGTGCCAGTCAGCGACTTTCTTCAGCCTATTAGAAGCTAGTTTCCTGGTTTTGACGTCACCCGCCTCTGACGTCTCATCACACTATTGGACGGATTTCACACGTGCTTCATGACACAATCACGCAGAGCGTTCCCACAGCGTCAATCAACGCATCGTCTTGTTCCCTCTTCAGGGAACCAAGGTTACAGTCATAACCGAGTTTTAAAACAGTATGTAAGCTTGTGTAAATTGGCCTGTATGTACACAGAGTGTTGGTGGTTGTTGTGTCAAAGTGAGAAAAGAATTCATGTAATTTGAAAGATGCAGTCATTGAATGCATTTTGTGCCAAAGCAATGATAAATTAACCACAGTTTAGCCACATAAAAACGAATTTGTTCAGTTTACTTAATTAAAATTGTGCAAACTTGTTGCCTTAATTCAACTAAGCATAACTTAATTACATCAAGTTGTTCTTACTTAAATCATTTAAGTTTTGTCAGCTTAATTATATCTGTGATCTGAGGAAGTGTACTCCTAGAGAGCATTGCGACATGAATAAATTAATTGCTTTGTTTTATTACTTTTGGCTTTATTTTACCATTTTATTTGCTGTTTTGCTGTTAAAATTGTAATGGTCTTATTAATTAAAAAAAAAAACTTGTTCCTTAGGAGAAATAAAAGTAGACACGACTGAGACATGAGAAATATCTGAGAGAAAGGAGTCAAAAATGAGAAACAAGAAACATGGGAGATCTCTTTATTGTCTTGCTGTAATCTCTTTCAAAACTCCATAATAAAAAATATTTTCTGAGGGTTTTTTTTTTATTAATTTTTTATGACATTGGGTTTTTCACCTTTAACGGACAGGACCATAGGACGAGAAAAACAATGGGAACAATGGGAGAGGCGAGAAGGGAACAGGAGCAGGAAAATACCTTTAGCTGGGATTCAAACTCATTCTGTTTGAGGTGCTGCTGTGCCTCAGTGTTGATGTTCTGTCCACAAGGCTATGGCTCTGACAGAGATTTTTCTAAGCTCAGGATACTAAGGGCTGATTATCTCTTATATGTCTCATTTAGGTATCAGCTTTGCCTTCTGGTGCCAGTTGCATAAACTTAGCATAGTTGCATAGTAACTTAAGATCTACTTTGACTAAGTAGTAGTTAACCAAAGGGCAATCAGTCTTACTTTTCCAATTAAAATCAAACAGATATACTTTTTTATGTAACTGACTTAAAAAAGTTATTACCAGGCTTGGGGAAAAAAAATTGATGACTAACTTTTAAGAGTAGTCTAAGAAGTTTTTGCAACCAACCCCAGATGTCTTAAATTTTATTTTATGAGAAACATGTTACATTTTAAATTTTTACTAATATTGTGAATACTGAAACTATCATTCAAATAGCATTATGCGTTTCAGAATATCAAGGGTTACTCATTTTAATTTATCTTCAATGCCCTGCATTGAATATGCAGTGCTTATTCCAAACAAGGGATTAGACAAGTGTACGATGTTTAGTCTGGATAAATTCTTTCTGTATAACAAATTTAATACTATAGTGTACCAGTGCTTCATGGTTGCTGCATAACCTTTTTGTTCTTCGTTAAACATTGCAAAGTTTGTCTTGTACAACCCATTTTGCATGCATGTAAACATAGGTCATGATTGTTTTGTTCATTGTGCAACAAAACAATGCATGTATTGTGCTTGATTGAAATGGTGTGGATGAATGACATAGAAGCTACCCAGAGGGAAGAAAAAAAAAACCCTTTAACAATTCAAATGTTTCTGCGAGACATAAATGAGGTTAAATTAACATCAAATGGAGACTTTTGCTTGAGTCTCCCGCTTCTCACACTTGTCTCCTCCCATAGGAAAGACAAATAAAAAATGAGATCTCTTTAACATCTCAAACGTTTCTCTTAGACAGAAATGAGGTTACTTTAAGATCAAATGGAGACTTTTGCTTGAGTCTCCTGTTTCTCACACTCGTCTCCTGAGACAAAAACTCTTAACATTCTCACATTTGTCTCCTTTAAATTTTCAGAAGAGATCTCAACAACATTACACACTGTGCTCAGACTTTTCTCCTTAGCTAGAGACTCTGAAGCTCTCACACTTGTCTTCTCTGAAGTTTTAGAAGAGATCTCAACAACATTACACACTGTGCTCAGATATTTCTCCCAAACTAAAGACTCTGAACCTCTCACATTTATCTCCTCTAAAGTTTAGAAGAGATCTCAGCAGCATTGCACACTGTGCTCGATTTTTTCTCCTAAACTAAAGACTCCAATGGTCTAACAATTGTCTCCTCTAAAGTTTTAGAAGAGACCTCAACAACTTTACAAAGTGTGCACCAATAAATAAGAAACAAAACAAACAGTCCATAATTTCAGGGTTTAAAGCCTTTAAGAGTGCAGAAATAAGATTAATGTTACTCTTAATTGTTGATACAATAAGAAAGCTGTCCGGTTTATGTGCATAGGAACATTTGTTACTGGAAATAGTAATGTACCAGACACCGTTATCAGGAAAATTGCTACAGGAAAGGTAACCCTGGAGCTTTCTTTGCTGAAAGGCACATTAAATAGCTTATGACTCAATCCTTGACCAATTTAATTAATGTATATTATATGGTAGAAATGTTTGAGTTCACATTGAGACATTTGACTTGGTATACACTTTGCAAGTTGTTGAGATCACTTCTAAAATTTAGAGGAGACAAATGTGAGAGTTCCAGAGACTGATCGCTGTGTGAAGAGTTTTGAAAAAGTGACCTAAGTATTGAGAAATGTGTCCTAGCGACTGTAAAAAAAAACTGCAAATACATAGACAAACGATGGGATGATGACAACACAGCTGAACTAATGAAGAAATCAAAGCAGTAACTATGACGACAAACAGGCAGGGCAAACAGAAAACAAAGTCCAAACAGGGTGATATCGTGACAACTATTAACTTTTCTTTTTTTTCTGTGCGGGTGCGGTTAATTGTACAAGCCAGACCAAAAATCCTAATAATCAAACTAAATCATAATAATTATTAATGTTAATAATAATATAGGGAAACCCACAAAAAACATTAAAAAATGTATTGTCCCCTTTTTTTTTAATTAATAGATAATAACAAATGAGATTTCAGTGATATTTTGACCACTCAAATAGGAAATGTCCCCGGTCTTCATTTCAGAAATCTGGTCACCTTATAGTACAGTCGTAATACATGACAAGAATAAAGTTTATTTCGTGGCTTAAATAGTGTGACTGCAATAGAGAGCATTTTTATAGAAATTGGCAAATAAAATCAATAATTCCAGCATAAATCCTGGTACTAGAGCACAAATCCAATGTGGAACGAACATGATCACACACACATGCATGAGTGCACACAACATCTTGCTCATTAATTTCTTATTCTAAAGTATGACTTCTGACTTCTGTAATGTTGCCAGAATCATAATCATACACTGTTTGTTCGTTGGCCAGAGGAGAACTGGCACCCCGACTGAGCCTGGTTTCTCCCAAGGTTTTTTTCTCCATTCTGTCATTCTGCCTTTGGCTTGCTTAGTTGGGGACACTACATATTCAACTATATTACTGATCTGCCCGCATTGACACTATATGATAATTGAAATGAGCTGGATGGCATCACAGTTTTCTCCAGAGCGGCTGTACAGCCGAATCAAATTCTGTTGCATTATTTTCCTGTTACCACTGTGAAGCTGCTTTGAAACAATTGCATTAAAAAGCGCTATATAAATAAAGACTTTTAGTGGCAACTTATGTGGCATAATTGCACATTTATGTGGCACAGTGGCATTAATGCAAAAACAAGACACTCACAAAAGACCTCAGACAACAACAAAAATTCTAAACTTTGACAAAAATACTTATTTATTGTATAATAATGTTTAATGTTGTATTAATGAATTGTATATTCACAAAATATACATCACAAAAGCTGTTATAAGAGCAGTTAGCCACATCCAGAAAAATGAATAGATCTCTATGGGCCTCTGCTGGATATATGGTAATTACACTTTATTTTTCTAAAACTGTATTTCCTACATATTTGTCTCTAACCAGCAGATGGCAGATTTCTGCCTCTAACACCTAGATCAATATCTAGAAACAACTCGTATTTAATTTTGATCATCACAAAAATGTAATATTTCATATGCATGCTAACGGTGTAGTTGAGGAATTTTGCAGTAAATAGGTAAATTTGTTTGTAATATTTGTATTACTAAAATGTATATTTTTATATACAATTGGTCTATAAATGTTTGGGGTCATACTAGGGTCATAAGAGTTAAATGAGACAACAGACTATTATTAAGTTGGCTTGAAAAAGCCAATTTACTGATATTGTACTTAAACTTATTATTATAATGTTAAAAAACAACACACAGAGTGTGTTGATGGTATTTTGACACGTTGTTGTGTAGATTTTTAACACACTGTATATATCCAGAGTTCCTCAATCCCCAATCTACACAACATGTGTCAAAATACCATCAACACACTCTGTGTGTTATTTTTTAACATTATAATAATAAGTTTAAGTACGCCAATAAAACAAAATGGTACAAATAAAGTACAGCACATGCAAATCATGCAATGACTGGCAAATTTAAATATAAGAACATTAACAAATAGAAAAATCCAAGAAATTTCAGTGCTCAGATGTTATAACAGAAGGAAAAAAAAAACTGCATTTCATCTGTAAAATGTAAATTTTCTAATTTTAACTAGTTACAAATTATTTTATTGCAACTATTATAATAATTATATTTCAATCTAATTAATTTTTTGCACTAAAACCAATGCTTATATTTTAAGGATTTTTTTTTTTCAACACAAATTACAGATAAGGCATCCAAAATACAATTTAGAACTTATTAATTAATATATATTACATATGTAAAGTTTATAATGGCTATTATTGTTCAATAAATAATATTTTATAATATTGGCATACCTGATTTTGATATAACAGGCATACCTGTCTGTGTTTTAGCTGTTTTTCAGCACTTTCATAGCAGGTTACATTGTTATGCCAGTAGGTGGCAGCAAGGGGCTGTCTTAATGAGTTAGTAAACCTTTCATTCAATGCTGATACATTCTGTTGTAGTGCCGAATTCTGTGACCCTAGTTATAAGGTTAGGATTAGGGATGGGTTTAGTAGTAGGTTGGATTTGCTCAATACAGCGCCAACTAGGGTCACATGATTTGGTAGGTCACAAATTTCGTCACAACACCGGAAATCTGGCACTTCATTTCATAGAGATCATTGCATTGACTAACGTTGATGCCTGTCATGTGAAATCCCCTTAACCACTGAAAGAATACTATGACAAAGATATACAGCGAATGTGGGGGGAATTATGTTTCACACTGGTGCACTAAATAGATGTATTATAGCAAACAAAGTTTAGTCATGTTCCTGAGTAATATCTGCATGCACCTAATGCAGAGAACATATAATACGCCAGTAGACAGCAATCCATATGAGAGAGAAGTCTGGTGTGGAAGGTGGATCTGGAACCGACTTCTGTCCAGGTTGTCACAACATCTCTTGTTTATCTGTCTTCACAAACTGCCCTGAAATACAATTCAAACATCAACAAGGATTGTTGTAAATATAACGTGAGGTTCTTACATTCACAATGCTCATTTGGCCTCGGTGGTGAAGTGTGCAGAAAATTCTGCCGGACTGAAATTTAGTCTTTTAGTCATTTAGTTATAACCTTCTTATACTAATGGTAACAACTTTATAACAATAAATAACTCTCAAAACTAACTCTCTTTAATACTGCAAATACCACGTAGAGCCATATGATTTCCGCAATGCAGAAACATGGATGAAATCACAGAATCCAGTCACAAATGGAATTTACTGTATTAAGCAGAACGTCACAGAATTTGGCAATTTTTGAATGAATAAATCAAAAGTAGGGCTGTACAATGAATCAGATATTGATACAGACTAGTGTCTGTGAATATTAAAGTTCAAAAAGACTGCTAATGAAGTCTTTATGTTCTGCCATGTCTATGTGAATGAGCGCTGCAGTTTCAACTACTACTACACAAATTGAAGCACGCGTGACGCTCGTGATGATTTCAGTGTCTACTGTCTCCCTATACATGAACACATGAACTTCATCTGCAGAGCTGCTCTCAGAGTCACTTCATGAACATTTCACCATTTAATTTACTAGAACTATCAACATTTGTTGTATCATATACACACAGGAATGTATGTATGTTTGAGGTTTTACTTACAAGTCAGATGGTTCATAGCGCCTTAGAGATGTTCTCTGCACAGCCATCAGAATCTAGGAACATAAACAATTTGTCACAGAGCCAACAATATGTGGTATACAATGTCAGGTTTATTAGAAATAAATAAACTAGAGCAGAGGTGAAAATGCAGAAAAAATAAGAATAATATACAGGATATACAATCAATTTAAGATACCAGAATTTACGTTTAGGTTTTACAGATGCATGGTGATATACGTGGTCAATACTTGTTTACCATGAAAGATCAAAACGTGTTTGAAATAGTTTCAGCACATTTTCACGCTCCATGTGAGTGACGTCACCGATTAACCATATAGTGCAAACTTTTAGGTTAAATAATTAGATTAACGTTACTTCCATTCATCCATTGACAAATTGCCAGCAAAACATTTACAAAACTATCAAAACCTCTTATCTGCACATAATATGTGATTAAAAGCCCAAACTTTCATAAATAAGAGCTCAAAGTTACCTCTTATAGTTAGCCTAACGGTTGAGATGCTAACGGACTTTTTCCGAAGACATTAAACCATTTCTATAAAGTAAATATTCAACAGAAGCGTGTCAGGAACAGTTGTATGTATTATATGTGTAATTTTAGGGACTAAACTTACCTGAAATCAGTGAAAACAACAGTGACAGACGGAGTTTTAATGCTTGTCAGACGAGCTGCTGCCCCGTTTCCATGGTAACTCCCTCCGCTCCAGTTTAAAAGCGACTCGAATGTTCAACGCGCATGCCCATTAAACACGTCATGCGTCAATTGCGCAGCGTTTATATAAATACATACATCTAGAATTAAAGCATTACATACTGATGCAGTATAAAATGTCCCGAAAGTTGATAACGTATTGTTTAAGTGGATAGTGCAGCCTAGGCCTACATCAAACTGTAAATGGAATGAGAATGAAAGCAGTATGTAATAGCCTCTTTGAATTCAGTTTATGTATAATAGGCTAGCCTGTATAATATAATATTATATAATACAATATAATGCACACACATATGTACCATTTACAATTTTAAGCTTTATGTTATATGCATTTTTAAAATATATATTTCAAAATATTTAACAGTGTACACATTAAATAGGCCTATATTACATTTCTGCATGGGACTGCATAGAACAGTGTAAAAACATAAAAAATCCCTAATATGAACTGAATACAGCATTAGAAATTATGCAGTATACAAATAGATTACTTGTAAATATTTTTTAAACATTCACCAATCATTCCTGTTCGTGCGTCGACATCCCTTTTATTTTTTTACACTCTATGAGCTGTTTGATCCACACCACCGCCAGGCTCGTGATGACAATTAGCTATGAAACAACAATAATCGATTGGATTATTCTAATATAGCTAGGCTATCAGTTAAATGAGCAGAGACCACTGAAAGTATATTCACATATTAGGCTACCTTTAAGTCCTTTTGATATTGAATGCTCAGCTGCATACAACAGTCTCATCTGTTACTCAGTCACTGAATCGCTTCAATGTTAAAATGTTACTGTTATTTTACTGATATTTTTACACAAACAGAACGTACCGTAGGAGTTTTGGCATATCGTTGTATTTTGGTACTGTCATGACGTTTTTTAAACGTCTTATTCCAACGTGCAGATTACGTTATTTTAACACCTGAATAAAACGTCTACCAAAGGTTGTAGTTTGGTCTAGTTTCTTTTTCGAAGTAGACAAATGTGATATTTACGTTTTTTTGACTACTTAAAGAAAACGTACCAGGTTGGTATTTTCACAACGCTTTTAAAACGTTTTATTTTGGTTACATTATTTTTCTATTTTAAAAAACGTTTTTAAACGTCTTTAAAACGTTGTACTACAACATTACCTAATTGCAACCAAAATACAACGTTGTGAAAAGTTGTAAAAACGTTTTGTGTTTGCTGGGAAGTGATTATAGTGTAGCCTGCTTAAAATAGCATAAAACAACAGGACAAAAACATAGTGGATGACTAAAAATCATTATTTAATTACTCTATACATTACTTTGTGAAGATAATACAGTGACAAATACAAATTTTTAAATTTTAAAGCGACCCCTGGCGGTTCTAGTGTTAAAAAAAAGTGCATAGAGCTGCTTGTTTTATTTGTTGTTTGTTGATGTTCAAATATAAAACTTGTTGAAATCTTTTCAGTTTGTGCATCTTTTCTTTTTGAACACTTTCATCTAATTTGAACAAAACCATGATAATATTGATAATCGTGATAATTTGGGTCATTATAATCGTGATATGAAATTTTCATACCGTTCCATCCCTAATTTTAACCATTGTTCCCTAAGTCCAGCATCCATAGGAAGGCCGAACAAAGAGCACCTGCAATCGTGGTGAAAATGACAGTGTTTCGACGGCATGGCAACAACACTACTACATAACTCTTGCTCTTCTCAACATGGCCTTTGTTGGTGTTCCCGGGGGCGGGGTTTATGTAAATTTTATGGTTAGTGATGTCACTGTTAGGGGATAACAGTTTAGGACCCAAGACCAGTTGTGAAGAATGAAGACCAAGAGTCAGGAGTGCAATTAATTAAAGAAAAATTTACTGAAGAATAGTTTGCAGTTTCATCAGCAGAAGCCAGCTTCAAGTCTCACAAGGAGTTTGTAGGCCGCGCTCCCTCTATCAGATTTTCGTACATACAATTTCGCAATAGTTATACTCTTTTCAAGGTCTAGCTACGTCATTACTTCAGGTTGCATGATTCTGATTGGCTAAGAGAAAATAGATTGTCATAGTAAATTTCCATACATTGTCAGTTAATCAGATTCACGTCTCCATAGATCACTTGTTGACGTTTTCACCCCGGAATTAGGCACGTAGTGACCTTCCAGGTCTGGAGCAGGTGCCAGCTTGTCCAGAACAACATACTGTCACTCTCCCTAGGATGCCCATTGTACACCTTCAATACTGATCTGTAACACAGAATACTGCACACATACACAGATACACAGTCTCTCCAAGGTTGGAGTTGGTTGAGCTCCAGTTCTGACCAGAAAGTTTCCCAAAACATACTGATAACATGTGCTTTCTCTCAGAGGTACAGACAATATTCACCATAATTCTTTAGTGTTTCAGTAAAAGGAAATAATATAAAATGAATAAAATATAAAATGAAAGACAAATCCATATTTCATCTCTGGAAACCGGGGCTTGAGCAAACACTGTTACTGCACTCCTGTCAGGTTAGGGGTGTGTGATACCTCCAAAATCCAAACACACGACAACATGTTCTGCTATTAAGTGTTTAGCAACACATCACACATCCCTAGGCCAGACCCTCAGTTACTCCTCAGAGACCAAATACAAACTTTAGAAAACATATATGAAGAAACAATAAACAATCAGTGGTTCTATTGATTAAGTAATATCATAACTGGAAAGAATAATTTAAAATCATTATAACAATATAGGAGAATAAATATTGATTAATGCTTTGATTATAAATTTAATTAGGATATATAATATTAATATAGGATATTAATCTTTGTTAATGTTAATTTCAACATTTACTAATACATTATTAAAATCAAGTTGTATTTGTTAACATTAATTCACTGTGAGCTAACATGAACAAACTATGAACAGCTTTATTTTTATTAACTAACGTTAACAAAGATTAACAAATACAGTAACAAATGTTTTTCTCATGGTTAGTTAATACATTAACTAATGTTAACAAATAAAACCTAATTATAAAGTGTTACCGCAATAGTAATAGTTAGCAGTAGTTCTGAGTCTCTTTTGTATTTTTAAAGATTTTTAAAACAATGATATTAATCAGTTAATATTTTGAAACTGAGCAAACTTTGAGCAAAAACTGATAAAACTCTGGACAGTTTGCTCAATTTTTGTTTGCTCAGTTTCAAACAAAGATCACTGATTCCTGATCACTAGCATACCCAGACCTGGTCAGAAAAATCTAATTTTATCAACTTTATTTGCATAGCAAACTCTCCCAATCTCAAGTCCCTAAACCACAAGTACATGTTGGAGCAAGAAATCTGTGATTCTCAACTTCTCTGTTTTGATATCACTGCAACTGGTGAGTATTTCTCATACTTATTTGAATGTAGCTAATCCATTTCTTTGATTTGAGTGTTGTGTATGTGTAATATGCTGATATACATCATCTTATTATTTTTCTAGATCTAGATCTTTCTTATTATTAAAGGGGTCATGAACTGGCTTTTTTATTTTTTTATATTGTTGTCTGAGACTTATGACTCAACTTATGACGTTCGCGTGGTTTTTACATTCAAAAACATCATAATGAATAAGTAATAGGCTATTTTCTACCCTGGTTTTGAGCCTAGCTCTTGAACATCGCTCGATTTTTATGGGCGTGCCGCATTGAAGACTTGGAAGTAAACGCCCACTGCTATGATTGGATAACAGTTTTGCATATTATAATGAGCTTCGACTCCCCTGTCACTCAGTTCACGTGAGGTATTGTTTTGAAAACGTCTCGGTTATGTATGTAACCTTAGTTCCCTGAATATGAAACGAGACGCTGCGTCACCGCTTTGGGAACGCCTCTGCGTGATTGCGCCGTGAAGCACATGTGTAATCAGTCCAATGGAGAGACGGAATGTCATAGGCGGGTGACATCATAGACCCGGAAGGTATAAAGCATACCGGCAAACAAACGCCGCTAGCTTCTGTAAAAGGCTGAAGCAAGACGCTTGCGGGCATGCGGGGAGTATGGCAGGGTGACGCAGCGTCTCGTTCCCTATTCAGGGAACTAAGGTTACATACGTAACCTTAGGGGAACTCGCGCTGCGTCACCGCTTTGGGAACGAGAATACCCACGTCCCCATAGGAGCCGGATGCCCGCCTGTAACATTGTCTAGGAGGCGAGCACCCGAGCCCCGAGGTAGCATAAAGTCTAGTTCACAGAACCTGACAAAGTCTTGCAGGGAGGCCCCTGCCAAAAATGCCCGGAGGCAGCCATACTCCTAGCTGAGTGGGCCCGGACAGCCAAAGGGGAGGCTGCCCGGCCGCCACATAAGCAAGTGGAGTAGCCTCGACCACCCACTTGTTCATCCTCTGCTTGAAGCCGGACCCCCTCTCGAGGGAGCCCGTAACAGAAATAACTGTTCTAAACCTCCTCGCCATGCCGGCACTGAGGACATAGGCTACTAATGCGCTGAATAGGCAAGCAGAAGTTTCCGGTCTGACGTCAGAAGGAGGAGGACAAAGGCCTGAAGTACTAAGGGTCTCACAGGATAGTGGGGACCTAAGGAACATACCCCGGCCTACTCGTAGAAAGGCCTCAGCCAACCGGGAGTAAGTTCCAAGCACGAGGGTGCCACAAAGGGGGGTGCAAACCCCGAAGCTTTCAGAGTGATAGAGCGAAAAAGAAGACATCTTTAGGAGTGAGAGACTTCTCAGGACTTCTTCAAGTGGCTCGAAGGGAGCCTAGAAAGGCCTTGGAGGACAGAGTCCCAGGCTGGCACCCTGGCGTGTACTACAGGTCTTAACCTCAAAGTGCCACAGAGGAAACGAGTAACTGGAGGGTGTAGCCCAAATGAAACACCACCCAAAGGAGTGTGGTAAGCTGCTAAGGCCGCCACAGCACCTTTATTGTGGAGGGAGCTAACCTAGGGAGAACCTCTCCTGCAGGAATTCCAGCACCGCGCTCGCAGGGCAGTTAACTGGATCCCACAGGTGATCTCAGCACCATGAGGTGGAGAGTCTCCACTTCAGCATACAGTTTCCCCGTGAGGGAGTTCTAGAATGTAGAATGGTCTCCACAACCTTGGTTGAGGGACCAGAACTTATGAGCTGGGTCCCCTCAGAGGCCAAGCCCACAGTTCTCCACAGCTCTGGGCGAGGGTGCAGGATGGCACCGCCCGCCTGAGAGAGAAGGTCCCTCCTGAACGGAATCTCCAGGGGAGAGCCGTCGAGGAGCGACACGATGTCCAAGAAGCATACTCGGGCTGGCCAGAACAGAGCTACTAGCAGAAGATGGGCCCCGTCCCGGCGCACTCTCTCTAGAACTCCCAGAAGCAGAGCGATCGGGGGGAATGCGTACAGAGACAGCCTCGGCCACTCTTGTACCATGGCGTCCAGTCCAGGAGGAGCTGGAGGCGTTAGGGAGAACACAGTCGACAGTGGGTGTTTGCTTGTGTGGCAAAACAGGTCCACTTTGGTCCTGCCGAATCTCTCCCAAAGAGGTGTTGTTCTTCTCGGTGTGGAGTCTCCACTCCCCGGGCCTCGGCCCCTGTCTCGACAGGATGTCTGCTCCACAAATGGGCCCTGGGACGAACGACCACTCATGGTCGCCCCCCAGCCCGTGAGGGAAGCGACCGTGACCAGAGATACTTGCTGGCACGGCGCCCCCAGTGACGGGCTTGGGCCAGAAAGGAAGGATCCTCCCACATAGCCAAGGAGCAGAAGCACCGCCGCGTTGCCTTGACCATGCAAAAGGGGGTTCCCCCTCGGGGAAACCATCCTCTCCTTTTTTTTTTTTTTTTTGCCACCACTGCGACGGCCACATATAGATGCTGGCCAGCCGTGAGGCGTGGCAGGAAGTGTTTCAGCATTTCCAGGCAATATGAGCCACGAATGATGATAGTCCTGCCATAAACCCTGGGCTGAACGACCACTCGTGCCCCCAGTGATGGGCCTTGGGCCAGGAACCAAGGACCTTTCCACATAGCCAAGATGCGGAGACACTGCCGCATTGCCTTGACTACGCGAGAAAGGGTTTCCCCTCGGGGAATTCCCTTGGTGTTAGGCCTCCACTGTCTCAGATACTGTTAGAATAACACTGTTAATACTAATAATACTGTTAGTTTCCCATAGAAACTAGGTACTAGATGGCGTACCCTTGTCATCATCTACAGGACCCACTGAGATAAATTCGGCAGATTCTCCCACTCTGCTCAAGAATCTACTAGGGGTACCAGCCTCTCGAGACTGGCCTCTGCTGTGCCGCACCGCGAGCACAGCGCCCTGAAGCGGCGAACCGGCAGGGAACAACTGGCTCGACAGCACCGACTCCCTCCTCAGAGGGCTCAGATGACACGCAAGGGCTCTCCACGCCCCGGCACTCAGGCGGGGTTGGTGGATTGAACCTGTGAGGGCACCGAGGACAGACGGGCACCGTATACTGAGGTGAACACCGCCTGCCCCCGGGGGGTATTCTGCACCGCGAGCACAGTGCACTGAAGCGGCGAACCGGCAGGGAACAACTGGCTCGACAGGGCCAACTCCCTCCTTAGAGGGCGCGAGCCATCCTCAGATGACTCGCGAGGGCCCTCCACGCCCCGGCACTCGGGCGGAGTTGGTGGATCGACCCTGTGAGGGCACCGAGGACAGACGGGCACCGTATGCTGAGGTGAACACCGCCTGCCCCCGGGGGGGAACGCCCTCACTGCCCTGAGCATACTGGCATCAGGGCTTCTTAGACACGGCCTTCCTCGGGATGAAGACGGTCCTCGGGCCTGTCTCACCACTGGAAGGTTGCACCCGAGGGCGCCGCTCACCACCCCACCCCTTCTGAGGGGGAGTGCAGGTGGCGGCGCTCTGCTTTGCTGCGGCCGGTGTGAGGAGCTCGTACACGGTGTCTGCTACTCCCGCACAGCAGCAGAGGAGATCTGGGGCTTACAGGCTTGAAACTTTGCTTTCACTGCGCCAGAACTGCGGAAGATCAGAGCTCACTCTGATCTCCTAGCTTCCCCCAGATCTACATCGGATCAGCCTAGAATGCCTGCACGATATTTTATAGTGTGTAGACATGTGGCGGCCTGACCAGTTACCGAGTACATTCCATCATTATTTATATATGTATATACATATTCAATGCAGCTCTACGTGGCTTAGAGCAGAGGTGGGGCTTAATGGTCGATGCCGACAGGAGAGAGATGGCTCGCAAGCAGCACCTACGCCCGCAGCACCGCGCCATAACCATGTCTCTTCAGACCCACGATATTGTTGTATACTGATGTGAGGGGACTGAATAGAGTAAGAACATGGGCCGCTTCCATGAACACGACACCTCAGTGTGGAGATCAGTGAAACGGCAAGCCCTGTGGAGGTTGAGCAGAGCACCGGCAGGAAGCTCTACTTTTAACTGAGGCGTGCTCCTGGTAACTGGTGGCCAGTTATCTATTTCTCTCTTTGATGTTAACTTGGCCACAGCTCTGTTCAGAACCTCCATGAGCTCCTCACTGGCAGGGGTTTGAAGTGGCGAGTCCTCAACCCCTGTATCGACGCTACAGACATCCACCTCCTCAGAGCTGGATAACTATAGCACAGAGACCGCCCCCTGGGCGAGAGAAACCGCAGCGCAGGCTCCCGAACCCAGAGAAGCAGCACTAGACCTGCCAGGTGAAGGCAGAGAAAGGGCTGGGCCCATCTCTAACCCCTCTGACAGATCCATTTGCGAACCCCATGACACATGTACGGGCCTGTGCTGCGGGAAACGCGAGCCGCGGCCCCCTCCTCGAAGAGCACCTGGCGGGATTGCAGCTCTCTCAGAGGCAGAGCCTCACGATGCTCGCGGCCGACCCCCTCAAGAGCCGACTGAGCGTGCTGCTTTCCCAAACAAACAATGCACATCAAATGTGTATCCCCACTCGTGGTGTAACGAAAGCAGGGAGGAACACACTTTCTGTAACACTGTTCGCTCGCCATAGTGTCTCTCTTTTAGTGTGTCAGTATGTGCTGCAAACTTGTTATATGAAAACAAAAAAGTCTGAACTCAGACACAAACACAGAGCTGACAAAGGACAATGTTACACAGAGCGCTTGCTGAAGACAACAGAAGCTAGTGGCGTTTGTTTGCCGGTATGCTTTATACCTTCCGGGTCTATGACGTCACCCGCCTATGACATTCCGTCTCTCCATTGGACTGATTACACACGTGCTTCATGACGCAATCACGCAGAGGCGTTCCCAAAGCGGTGACGCAGCGCGAGTTCCCTTGAAAGGGAACTTCCAATGTGGAAACGGCAACCGGAACGATTCGCCCACTAGGGCTCGCAATATGACTTTATCAAACAAACACAATGATTTATTTCTCATCCACCTGCAATTAATTAGAATGTTATTTTTCATTACTTGGCAGGCCCGATCGGTGGATATAACCGCGAACCGTTCATAACTAACACACGCGCGCACCCACAAGCCAAGTGCGTGCATCAGTAAAACTTAATCTCAGACAAATCAGCATGTTCAAAACTTCCGCGATTGTATTTTTCCTTAAAATTACAAGTCAAGAGAGTGAACAACGCACATCAAGAAAGGGATGTTATTTCACTTAAGATAGCCCGTCATTAGCCCCGGGACGTCAGGCCTTGCGAGCCATGGCCTATGTTCTAGTCTGATCCTAATTATCATCATCAAATCATCCTATATATTTCCTAATTTTGACCCAACCTGCCTTTGTTGCGCAAATGAACCAGCAACTTTACTCTTTTTGGTCATCATATTGTCTGACTTCTGGGGGAGAGTGTTCAGGTTTTTCTCAGTTATCTTCTCTTTAGCTATCCCTAACCCTTTAATGGCAATGTTTGGTGTTTTACCAGAATACCAGAGTTATTTGATTTGCATACAGAGAACTTTAATTTAAGCAGTCATGACAATAGTAATAGTTAACAGTTGTTCCTCTGGGCTATCTCATGTATTTTTGAAAGCTTTTCAAATCAATTACATAAATCAATTGAAGACACATGAAAAACACATTTTAATGTGAACAAGTTATGCTAAGTTTCAAAATAAGATTCACTAATTAATTTAGGCCATCACTACTGTTCCCAGACCTTCACAGAAAAATCTATGTTAGCTATACAATAAACATAGGCTATATTATGTAGCCTATATGCACCACATAAACCATGATGTTTGGTGTTCAATGTTCAGAGATGTTTGTGTCAACTTTATTTGCATAGTGCACTACTCCCACTCCTACTCCCACTACTCTCCCACCCTATTTAAACTACAAGTGCTCTGTATACTCTGGAGATAAGAATAGTTTTTCTTTGAGAGCTCCAATCCAAAATTAAGAAATTTTACATTGCTTATTCACCTTTTAACTTCTGTATTCATTTTCAGTCAATTTTATTGATTGACACATTTATTTCCGTATCAGATATAGGCCTATTGCTTACAGTCAGACAAGAAGACGCACAATGGCCCTATTTTTATCAACCTACATCTTAATTTTGATATCAGCGCAACTGGTGAGTATTTCTTATACTTGCGTTTAAGTAATCTTTTTTTAGTAAATCTTGTAACGATACTGTGTGCTGCTCATATACACATCATATTATTTTTTATAGGTCAAATCATCTGGTGTGTTTGAGCTGAATGTTCACTCTTTCACAACCAGCAGCAGCAGCAGCATGTGTAAAGAGTCCAGAGACTGTCAGGTTTTTTTCCGTGTTTGCCTGAACTACACGCAGGATGTCATTTCATATAGGCTGGCATGTTCAAATGGCACTGGACTGACAGGAACATTCAGCACAGACCAGAGCTCCATTTCCACTAGTGCACCAATAACTGTGCCCTTTAACTTAAAGTGGCTGGTGAGTAGCTCAAAATGAGTGAACATTGAAAAATACTAATATAACAGATATAATGTGTATAGCATGCTACATATAGCATAAACTTTGCATAGGCATACACAACAAATGTCATTATTAACCGAAAGATATCCTGAAATAATCACAAAAAAGAAACGTGACCGCGGTCAGAGTCTTTGTTTATCCAATCAGAAGACTTTGAGCCGCATTCTGCAGATAAATCATTTCTCGGTTCTCAAGGCAGCCCTTATATGGAGATCAGGAAGCTGAGAAAGACAGTTATCAGCTTGTCATGTGAGAATGCTATGTTGCTACCGTTGCGTTGATTTTGACTACTAACATCAAAATACCAAAGTAGATTCGAAATAAAGCCTTGTGAAGCTCTGAAGAAACTTTCGTTTGATCATGCAGGGAAAAGATTCAAAGCCTCGGAGCATTGACAACAGTGCCATCTGCTGATTCCTAACATTTACAGTAGCCATAAAGCCGAGAATTGGGTGGGTAGGTGATTTGTTCAAGAAACATTTTTTATTATGCTGGTCTCTTCACATCTCTTTCCATGCTTCACATCTCTTCACATGCTGGTCACAAGTCTCTTCACATCCTGATAGAAATCACCAAATTTAGTGGTCAAAATGTATTTATATGTATATAAACCGATTAGGCATAACATTATGACCTAATATTGTGTTGGTCCCCCTTTTGCTGCCAAAACAGTCCTGAGCCGTCGAGGCATGGACTCCACTAGACCCCTAAAAGTGTGCTGTGGTATCTGGCACCAATATGTTAGCAGCAGATCCTTTAAGTCCTGCAAGTTGCGAGGTGGGGCCTCCATGGATCGGACTTGTTTGTTCAGCACATCCCGCAGATGCTCGATTGGATTGAGATCTGGGGAATTTGGAGGCCAAGTCAACACCTTAAACTCTTTGTTGTGCTCCTCAAACCATTCCTGAACCATTTTTGCCGCATTATCCTGCTGAAAGAGGCCACAGCCACCAGGGAATACCGTTTCCATAAAAGGTACATGTCAAAGTAACATCCACATGGATGACAGGACCCAAGGTTTCCCAGCAGAACATTGCCCAAAGCATCACACTGCCTCCGCCGGCTTGCCTTCTTCCCATAGTGCATCCTGGTGCCATGTGTTCCCCAGGTAAGCAACACGCACCCGGCCATCCACGTGATGTAAAATAAAACGTGATTCATCAGACCAGGCCACCTTCTTCCATTGCTCCATGGTCCAGTTCTGATGCTCACATGCCCACTGTTGGTGCTTTCAGTGGTGGACAGGGGTCAGCATAGGCACCCTGACTGGTCTGCGGCTATGTCGCCCCATACGCAACAAACTGAGATGCACTGTGTATTCTGACACCTTTCTCAGAACCAGCAATGGTACGCAATATGATTTCAATGAGGAAAAAATTATTTGTGGTGTTTTTCCTGCTTAAAATTGGACATTATAACAATAGCAGTAACATTTTTCATAATTTTTTTATTTTTTAAAAGTTTGTTTGTTACATTTATATAGCGCTTTTCTGGGTACTCAAAGCGCTTTACATATAGGGGGGAACCTCAACCACCACCAATGTGCAGCATCCACCTGGATGATGCGACGGCAGCCATATTGCACCAGAACACCCACCACACACCAGCTTATTGGTGGAGAGGAGACAGAGTGATGAAGCCAATCAGTGGGCATGATTAGGAGGCCATGATGGACAGAGGGCAATGGGCAAATTTGGCCAGGATGCCGGGGTTACACCCCTACTCTTTTTCCGAAGGACATCCTGGGATTTTTTATGACCACAGAGAGTCAGGACCTCGGTTTAACGTCTCATCCGAAGGACAGTGCTCTTTGACAGTATAGTGTCCCCATCACTATACGGGGGCGTTAGGACCCACACAGACCACAGGGTGAGCGCCCCCTGCTGGCCTCACTAACACCTCTTCCAGCAGCAACCTGGTTTTCCCAGGAGGTCTCCCATCCAGGTACTGACCAGGCTCAGCCCTGCTTAGCTTCAGTGGGAAACCAGTCTTGGGTTACAGGGTGATATTGTACCACAAAGGACAAATTGAAAAATTTGACATTTTCATGTAGAAAAAAGAAATATATTTATTGAAAACATCAATTTCTTTAACCAGACACCTGAACAAACACATTTATCCAGTTTTTAATGTATTACAAATTTCATATTTAATAAAAAGTAACATTTCAAATTCAGCTGTTGCTGTCAGGCAACATTGTACCATCGTGGAAAACAAGTATCACCAAACCATCATATCAACTTATCATATCCATCTTCATCCTCATCTCCATCTTCGATCTCACCCTCACTCTCTCCCTGCCGGATTGTCACTATGATCTTCCTCATCACAGTATGACACCTCATCCTCACCCTCATCAAATGGCAGTTGTGTTTTATACTTTTTTTTAAGTGCTATAGAAAATGTGCAGATCGTAATATGTGCAGTTATAGTATGTGAATTACTATTCTTATAAGTGCATTACAAAATCATGAAAAAATGCAAATATATTTAGAGAATTCTAACTCTTTTCCTTTGTATCCAACCTAGTGTGTCTGGTATGGCCTTATGCGTTTCCATTATGGTACAATGTTGCCTTGAGGCAGCACACAGTTTTTTGTTATTTACTCTAAAACATTTGATGATATATAATGTAAAGTTCTTGAAAATACTAATTTTGCACTTTCATTGATTAGTATTTGAGTTCTTCTTCCCTGAGATAGGTTTGACCAATAAATTGGTGTTTCATTTTATTAAAAATAAACTAAAATAGAAATATGTTAACACCTAAAATAACACCGTACCATAGAGGGTTATCTTCTTGAGCAATTTGAGCTACAGTAGCTCGTCTGTTTGATCGGACCACACGGGCCAGCCTTCGCTCCCCACGTGCATCAATGAGCCTTGGCCACCCATGACCCTGTCTCCGGTTCACCACTGTTCCTTCTTTGGACCACTTCTGATAGATACTGACCACTGCAGATCGGGAACACCCCACAAGAGCTGCAGTTTTGAAGATGCTCTGACCCAGTCGTCTAGCCATCACAATTTGGCCCTTCTCAAACTCGCTCAAATCCTTACAATTGCCCATTTTTCCTGCTTCTAACACATCAACTTTGAGAACAAAATGTTCACTTGCTGCCTAATAAATCCCAGTGTTCTTTAAGTTGTTTATGTTCATTATTATTTTAATGTTATATGCTTTAAGACATGAGGTAATTTAATGCTGTCTCTCGTGATGCTTTTGTTTGCTCACTGCTGTACACGTTCATGTGTTTTGAAGGAGGCGTGGCTTTGGAAAAGCTCTGAAGGGAGGGTGGGATCTTATGCTTTCAAAGCTAGCTGGCTATTGCTAACCTCTCCGAAAATCACCTACCCTACCTTTAATGTGTAGGCTATGTGATTCTTCTTACAGATGCTATTTCTTACCGAGTATATAGGCCCTATACACTTTTTGAACACAAATATTACATCATAAACAAACAATAAATAAAATGTCCAACAATTAAGTAAGGGTTTTGATATATGCATTGGAGCCTTGGTGTCATATGTAACACCACTAATAATCTAAAGTTAAGTTCACTGGTCGTGTTTGCCAACATAATTCCTTTTATTCTTACCTGTGACATTTAGATGATGCATTTTTGCACACCTGTCACCCAACATGACAACACCGACAGCCTAAACTGGTGCTCCATTCTATTTCTGATGTATTCCATGCGCTTGCGCATCTGACAACAGTATACAAATGGATTTGGAACGACAACAGTCGCGCCCAGTGTAACACAGTATTACAAAAATTGTCATTACAGGGAACTGTCTCAGTGATAATTGAAGCATGGTATACAGAGTCCTCCAATGATCAGTCAACAGGTATGCCCCTTATTTTTTTTATTTATTTCACATTTTATTTACAGACCAGTGTTTAATAATACATTTATTGTTTTTTCAGAGAATATGAACAGTATGATTAGCCACTTCGCCACCAAAAGAAATCTTACTATTGGTGAGAAATGGTCCCAGGATGTGCATCTCGGAGAGCCAAGTAAACTACGCTTTTCCTACCGCCTAGTGTGCGATGAGTTCTATTATGGCGATGACTGCACTGATTTCTGCCGTCCACGGGATGACCCGTTCGGTCACTTTAACTGTGACGCCGCTGGCAATAGAATTTGCTTGCCTAAATGGAAAGGCGACTATTGTGCAGAACGTTAGTGCTTTTTGTTTGTTGTCCATTAACATCAATATGTAATACTGTATATATATATATATATATATATATGTTTATTTATTGCCAATATGTTGCATTTTAGTCACTTAGATGATGTACATAATTATAATTATGCAATAATAAGGAACAACAGGACTGAATATCAAATATACAGTAAATATTGTTGAATATGATTCCTCATTCCTCTCCCTCTCGTTTTAAACAGCTATCTGCTCATCCGGCTGTAGTGAGGAACACGGTTATTGTGAGGCCCCCGATCAGTGCAAGTGCCTCTACGGGTGGCAGGGCCCCCGCTGTGATGAGTGTCTACCTTACCCAGGGTGCATGCATGGCACCTGCAAACAACCATGGCAGTGCATGTGTGATGAGGGATGGCGTGGCCTGTTTTGTGACAAGGGTCAAAATGTCTGAATTCAGATATTTAGTGTTTTCCTGGTTAAGTGTTTTCATTTATAACAGGCTGCTATGGGGAAGATGATAATGTCCTGTTAACATTAGACAGTGTTTATGGCAAAATGTGACATTTTTATTATTAAACTGTTTAAAATTGTGAGCACCGTTTTAGGTTCTTTTTAGGGCCAGTGTGACATCAAGGAGACATTTTAACAGCAAATGTGCTCTGAATACAGAAAGGAGTTACATGTATACCCATCACCCACCATTATGCTATCATGACCACTGCTGGTAGATGTTGGAAGTACATCTTAAAAGCATCCTTCTCCATTGACAGTCATTAAAAAAATATATGTGCATTCCGACTGCATTTTTGCAGGCAACAAATGGATAGTAAATATTTAATTTTATATATAGTATATATTCACTTTAAAATACAAGATGCTTTGCCAGTTACCTTTTTTGAGGGTTAGTTCATACAAAAATGAAAAGTCTGTCATTTATTCACCTTCATGCCGTTCCAAACCCGTAAGACTTTCGAAACACAAATGAAGATCTTTTTGATGAAATCTGAGCGCTTTCTGTCCCTCCATTGACATCTACACAACTACCACTTTCACGCTTCAAAAAGTTCATAAAGAGATCGTAAAACTAATCCATATGAATTGAGCGGTTTGGTCCAAAATTTTCTAAAGAGACACGATTGCTTTATATGATGAAACAGATTGAATTTAGGCTTTTATTCACATAAACATGTATCGGCATCAACGCACACATCAGTTATGATAAACGAAAGCTCAAGCATGTTGGCTTGACGTGCGAGAACCAATGAGTTTAATTCTCGTGTGTTACACAGCTCGTTTGAGCTTCCAATGAGGTTCATTCTCGTGTTACTCAGCATGTTTGAGCTTCCGCAAGAACCAATGAGGTTCATTCTCGTGTTACTCAGCATGTTTGAGCTTCTGCAAGAACCAATGAGGTTCATTCTCGTGTTACGCAGCACGTTTGAGCTTCTGCAAGAACCAATGAGGTTCATTCTCGTGTTACGCAGCACGTTTGAGCTTCCGCAAAACCCAATGAGGTTCATTCTCGTGTTACTCAGCATGTTTGAGCTTCCGCAAGAACCAATGAGGTTCATTCTGGTGTTGCAGCACGTTTGAGCTTCTGTTTATGTTCACTGATCAATGTTTATATGTGTATAAAAGCCTAAATCAATTTGTTCTTCATATACAAAATTGATTACTACTTTTATTAATCCTCATTTAAGAATGTAAAATGTCTATAGTCTTTAGTAAGTATATAGGCTACTTAATGCATGTTTTGACTTACACTCTTGAAAATAAAGGTTCTTTGTTCGCATTAATGATTCCATGAAGAACCTTTAACATCTATGAAACTTTTCCATTGCACGAAAGGTTCTTTAGAGTTGAAAAAATTTAAAATGTTCTTCACACCTAGAAAAAAAATGGTTCTTTTAAAAACTGTTCCCTGAAAGGTTCTTAAAATGGTTCATCTATAGCATCACTGTAAAAAACTCCTTTCGGAACCTTTATTTTTAAGAGTTTATGTTGGAGTTACAATTGTGGAAGGGTGTTATATACACACACAAGACAAATGGGTCAGCATGATCAGTTAACAAGAAACATCTGTGATTGAGCATTGAGGTCCATACTAAACTTGAGATGATAAATGTGATTTTAAACAACAAAAAGACACATTAAGTTCGGTATATGCAGAAAAAGAAAGACAACAAAAACAACTTTATGACTATAGCTTTCAACCACATTTAAAACCATTACACTATACATAAAAATGAACTTTACATTATTTAGCATAACGTTTTAAGGTTTAAAAATATATGTAATAGATATAAAGAAGGTAAATGAAAAGAAATCACCACACAGACACCTCTTGAGCAAATCCATTTTGTTTTATTATAGTCACATGAATTATACGTGTCGTGTATAACTGCAATGTGATAAACAGTAGGCTATTTCTTAGTTGTCAACGCTAACAAAGCAAATCTTTTTCATCCTTAATCAATCACAATCATTCATTGCACAATATTACAGAACATTACACAATTACATCCAAAAAAAAAAATCCAGCAGGTTTCCCTTGTATTGGCTTTGGACACAGTCACCTACAGTTTGTGTTGTAATGAGAAATTTTATGAGTCCAGTTTCCAGTTTGGATTAAACTGTACTTGGGATTGTCACCGGAAAGATAAGAGCGAGGCAGCTGCTAACCGCATATTCCACCTGAATGAATTCAAATTCATTTTTATCAGGATGCTTAAACATGTAATATAATACTATTATTCATAGAATCTCTGAAGACAGTTTCACAGTTGATCCTAAATTGATCCCAAACCCCGGATAGAGTGGCTGAGTGAATGTGGTCTGGACTCTGTGGATGAGGGTCATTGTGTCAGAGACGCTGTAGAAGGACAGAATTCCTGCACTGTGATCCACATACACTCCTATTCTAGAGGAGCTGGAGACTACAGGGAGTTTAACCACTTTCTGATTGTGTCTGAATGCATACCTGGAATCAGAGCAGGACAATCTCCAGGAGTGATCATTAAATCCAAAGACACAATCATCACCATCTCCCTTCCTGCTGATGCTCTTATATGACACTGATATTCCCACACCACCACTCCACTCGACCTCCCAGTAACAGCGTCCACACACACTCTCTCTACACAACACCTGAGAAAAATCATGAAATCTGTCCGGATGAACAGGGTACTGCTGGTCAACCCCAATAAAAGTAGCCATTCTGTTGCCTTCAGAAAGACGGAGGTATTTATGTGCAGTGTTTGAATCCAGTGTGAGCTGACAGGAATCTGATTGAAAAAGAAATGATATAACAATTTTTGTCAGTCATTTTTAGTCTGAATTTGTAACCTGCATTTATGAAACAAGACATGTAAGGGTAAACTTTTTCTTGAAGATTCATATATTTCTGAGTTTGCTTTAATAGTAACACTCACATTGCAAGAAGTCATCTCTGGTCCTGAGTTCAGTGGCAGTTACAATTTCAGTGTATGCCACGACTGAAACCAACAGACATATACAGTGTAATTCACAAGCTATTTTCTTAATTGTATATTATATGGTACATGATTCAATTTAGTAAATGAATATCCAGTACTTTACCTTTACCAAATATATTTTCTGCTGCTGCTTTGCAGACGTATTCAAGTTTCCCTCTTAGCATAGAGACAGATAGAGAAAAATCATCATAAGAGAGAAGAGAACTGACACTGATGCTGTCTCTAGATGCAGGAGGAACAGAGAGACACTGGAAACTCTACAAAGACAAACAAAAGAACAGATTTTAATAATCAATGGGTCTCATTCACTAATACGTACACATGTATTTGTGCGTAAAATCTGTGTCAACATGTTTTCATGCAGAAATCATATCTCATCAATACATTTGCACTAAAATTGATTCTGAATGTATAAGAGTGCATGAATAAATGAATGAATGAAATATGAAATGAAATATGAACTTTGTGTTGGACTCAAGAATGTTTACATTAAAAACATAGTTGGAAACATAACATAGACAGCAAATTCAACAATACTTAAAATAAATAAATAAATAAATAAATAAATAAATAAATAATATATATATATATATATATATATATTATTATTATTTAATTATTATATATATATACACTCACCTAAAGGATTATTAGGAACACCATACTAATACTGTGTTTGACCCCCTTTCGCCTTCAGAACTGCCTTAATTCTACGTGGCATTGATTCAACAAGGTGCTGAAAGCATTCTTTAGAAATGTTGGCCCATATTGATGGGATAGCATCTTGCAGTTGATGGAGATTTGTGGGATGCACATCCAGGGCACGAAGCTCCCGTTCCACCACATCCCAAAGATGCTCTATTGGGTTGAGATCTGGTGACTGTGGGGGCCATTTTAGTACAGTGAACTCATTGTCATGTTCAAGAAACCAATTTGAAATGATTCGAGCTTTGTGACATGGTGCATTATCCTGCTGGAAGTAGCCATCAGAGGATGGGTACATGGTGGTCATAAAGGGATGGACATGGTCAGAAACAATGCTCAGGTAGGCCGTGGCATTTAAACGATGCCCAATTGGCACTAAGGGGCCTAAAGTGTGCCAAGAAAACATCCCCCACACCATTACACCACCACCACCAGCCTGCACAGTGGTAACAAGGCATGATGGATCCATGTTCTCATTCTGTTTACGCCAAATTCTGACTCTACCATCTGAATGTCTCAACAGAAATCGAGACTCATCAGACCAGGCAACATTTTTCCAGTCTTCAACTGTCCAATTTTGGTGAGCTTGTGCAAATTGTAGCCTCTTTTTCCTATTTGTAGTGGAGATGAGTGGTACCCGGTGGGGTCTTCTGCTGTTGTAGCCCATCCGCCTCAAGGTTGTGCGTGTTGTGGCTTCACAAATGCTTTGCTGCATACCTCGGTTGTAACGAGTGGTTATTTCAATCAAAGTTGCTCTTCTATCAGCTTGAATCAGTCGGCCCATTCTCCTCTGACCTCTAGCATCAACAAGGCATTTTCGCCCACAGGACTGCCGCATACTGGATGTTTTTCCCTTTTCACACCATTCTTTGTAAACTCTAGAAATGGTTGTGCGTGAAAATCCCAGTAACTGAGCAGATTGTGAAATACTCAGACCGGCCCGTCTGGCACCAACAACCATGCCACGCTCAAAATTGCTTAAATCACCTTTCTTTCCCATTCTGACATTCAGTTTGGAGTTCAGGAGATTGTCTTGACCAGGACCACACCCCTAAATGCATTGAAGCAACTGCCATGTGATTGGTTGATTAGATAATTGCATTAATGAGAAATTGAACAGGTGTTCCTAATAATCCTTTAGGTGAGTGTATATATATATATATATATATATATATATACACACACACATATAAAAAAAAAACAAATAGATAAAATAAATAAAAATAATTCCTATACACACCCTTAAAAAAACACTCATTCATCATTTAAAGGAGTAGTTCACTTTACAATGAAAATTACCCCATGATTTACTCACCCTCAAGCCATCCTAGGTGTATATGCCTTTCTTCTTTCTGATGAACACAATCGGAGTTATATTAATAAATATCCTGACGCTTCCAAGGTTTATGGCAGTGACGGGGTCCATTGAGTTTGAAGCACAAAAAAACTGCATCCATCCATAATAAAGTACTCCACACGGCTCCAGGGGTTAATAAATGCCTTCTGAAGCGAATCGATGGGTTTTGCAAGAAAAATATCCATATTTAAAACTTTATGAAGTAAAATATCTAGCTTCCGGCGGACCGCATTCCGTATTCAACTTACAAAGAAAGTGTAACTCCTCTCGCAGTTCAAAACGCTTACGCTACGTCTGACGTCATCGTCGCGCCAGTTACGCTTTTTCCGTAAGTTGAATACGGAAGGCGGTCCGGCGGAAGCTAGATCCCCTGGAGCCGTGTGGAGTAAGTTTATTATGGATGGATGTGCTTTTTTGAGCTTCAAACTCAATGGACCCCATTATAAAGCATGGAAGCGTCAGGATATTTATTAATATAACTCCGATTGTGTTCATCAGAAAGAAGAAAAACATATACACCTAGGATGGCTTGAGGGTGAGTAAATCATGGTGTAATTTTCATTTTAAAGTGAACTACTCCTTTAACATTTTGACAGATTGTTATGAGGTATTAATTCATACTCTGTATGTAGTACATCAGCTAAGATTTTATGTGCTTCTTCGACTGTAGAACAGACTGTAAAAAGGGCAGTGCAAGCGAACAGGACGGGATGAGCTTGATTTTTTCCCCATACCAGTTATGCACAAGTTAACCACAAGTTATCCGCAGCCATTTAAGCGCAAGTAAATACTGAAAACAAGTTAACCGCAGGCGTTTATTGGTTAACTCAATCACACAGTCACCTAAAAACTTTGGTTTTTGTGGATTCAGTTTAGAGTTCAGAAAAATCATGGATGGAGCAGATTGTGACATACATTAAAGCTATCTATCAGGTTGTGGTACCTACTCTATACTAAGATTACATACATACACATAACTCAGCATGTCCTGATTCATGGCACCATTATTGTCAGAATAACAACTGCTCATTACATGTCTGTTAAAGCACTTAATGGTTCTTTTTTTTTATTTTTAAACTTAATTAAAGTGCTAAAAACACACCCTTTTTTCGCCACCCTCAATATCTATTGTTTTTATAAAGGAGCATACAGTTCTTGAAACAAAATGAATTGAGGTTAATTCATGTATAATTTTATATAATACTTACATTTATTGTATAATTACAGCAAAAATACCCAGAGGAAATATCTTAAGCAATATAATGGGGGGCCTTTAAATAGCTTTGGACATTGGGAAGGGAGAGGGCTGGGGCTGTGGTCAAAAAGATTGAACAAAGAGTCAAAAAACTCAAAAAGATTGAAAAGCACTGATTTTGTTTTATTTTTAGAAACTCTTCACTGTAATAATAAGATTATCTTAAATGTCTTGCTTCTGAGATCAGTTACCTGTAGGAAATGTATGTGATTGTCTGTGTGTGAAAGCTTCTTCATCTCAGCGTCACTCCTCCTTAGATCTTCAATCTCCTGCTCCAGTCGCTTGAAGTGTCCTTCAGCTCGACTCACTGCAGTGTTTTCCTGATCTCTGATCATCTGTGTCACCTCAGATCGGCTTCTCTTAATGGAGCGGATCAGTTCAGTAAAGATCCTCTCACAGTCCTCCACTGCTGCCTGCGCAGAGCGCTGTTAGGACACACACACACAATCAGATGGTTCACTCACTGAGCTTCAGGGGGACTGGGCTCCTCAATGAGTCCTTAAAGAACCTAAAACATTTCTGACTCCCCTTAAACTCACCTTATGAGTCTTCACAATCTCTTTCAGCTCTTGGAGCTCTTTCTCTCCCTCCTGGATTCTCTGCTGGAACTTTCTTTGTATGTCCCACAACTGTTTCTGTAACAGTAACAG
This sequence comes from Coreius guichenoti, assembly GCA_039654105.1. NCBI lineage: Eukaryota > Metazoa > Chordata > Actinopteri > Cypriniformes > Gobionidae > Coreius > Coreius guichenoti. The sequence goes on from CM077175.1 coordinate 7,295,666, forward strand.
ATAACATGTCTTACTGAATTGCATCATAAATGTGTATGTTTTGCAGATTTGCTTGCTAAGATTTGCTTTTCTTACCTGTTTCTCAGATCTCTCTGCTTCAGCTGGAACAGTATCATGATTTGTGTGTTTGTCCATCGTACATAGCAAACAAATACAATGCTGGTCAGTACGACAAAAAACCTCCATCAGTCTGTCATGTTTAGGGCAGATCATCTGCTGCAGTCGTCCAGTAGCATCAGTTATCTTGTGTCGTCTACCTGAGTGAAATTCCTCATGTCGCTCAAAGTGAATTTGACAGTAAGACTCCAGACACACCAGACAGGACTTGACAGCTTTATATTTTCTCCCAGTACAGACGTCACACTCCACATCATCAGGTCCAGCGTAACTGAGAGCAGGACAAGTTTGGATTTTGATTTTCTTCAGATTCTCCACCATTTCAGCAAACATCACATTCTTGTTTAAAGCAGGTCTTGGAGTGAAGGTCTGTCTGCACTGAGGGCAGCTGTAAACTCTCTTCTGATCATCTTTATTCCAGCAGTCTGTAATGCAGCTCATACAGTAACTGTGTCCACAGGGGATGGTCACTGGATCCTTCAGTAGATCCAGACAGATCGAACAGCTGAACTGATCTTGAGCCCACAAAATACTGCCGTCTGCCATTTTACTGCACGTAGACACAGACAGAGAGAAACATACAACTAATCAGCACTTGAGCTTGAGAAAGGTGTAAAAGGTGTGTTTTAAAGATAGGACTCAACTGTAGAATTACAACTCCAGTGACAGCTTCTTCGCACAGAGAGATCATTACTTACCTAAAAAAGTTTGTCAACTTTGATCCTTATTTGAAAATCTATTTTGAAACGCTGTACCTACAGTGAGTAAGACAATTAGCCAGAGAGAGAGAGAGATAGAGACAAACAGACAGACGCATATATTTCTTTTCTTTTTCAGGTTTCCTGCATGATTCTGCAGTTTCCTGGTTCTGCGTTTGAGAAACTGAAACAAGCAGTTTGTGAAAATACGAAGTTAAAATCGACCGATAGAGGGCGTTTTAATGACTGTGTTGTGCCAGATCTCTCTCTGTAAGAAATGACTGTTTTTTATAATAAAAATTGTTGAAAATGGAATGTTAAAACCACTAAATTGGTTAATTGTGAGTCAACTAAGATAAAATATTTTATAGTAAACCGCATTCATATTATGTGGAATATCGTTCCCTAAAGTGTTTATATAGACTGACGTCACTTTCCCGCCGGAACACGCCCCCTCAGCCAGAGTGGCAGAAGAGCTACTGAGACTTTTTTTTTTTTTTTTTTTACCCCAAATGACGTTTGCTGAAAAAAACAAAAAACAAAACCCTTTCATCTAAATGGCATGGATTTTTTGGTTGACACTTGCCAGCTCTACAAAAAAGGAAAAAGGAATGATATATTGTAAGTAGGTAGGGTTGTCGAGTTACTGATGCATTCAGGTGTTAGTGCACCTGTCGTTCATACCTTTTAAGTTATTGCGCTATATGGGTTTTCAGGCTAGATTCAGGCTATAGAGTAGCCTACGTACTCTTTAAGCGCTCGCTAATACTTAATGAAATTAAGAACCTACTCCGTGAGTATGCTGTTTCGAACGAAGCCAATGTCAGGTTTTTCTCCGTGTTTGCCTGAACTACACGCAGGATGTCATTTCATATAGGCTGGCATGTTCAAATGGCACTGGACTGACAGGAACATTCAGCACAGACCAGAGCTCCATTTCCACTAGTGCACCAATAACTGTGCCCTTTAACTTAAAGTGGCTGGTGAGTAGCTCAAGATGAGTGAACATTAATATAACAAATATTAATATAACATATATAATATGTATAGCATGCTACATGCATCCCAACGGTGTAATACCCAAGGTGTATTATGCCATCATGACCCCTGCTGTTAGATGTCGGAACTACATCTTCTGGCTGCAAAAAGCATTTTTCTCCATTGACAGTCATTCTAAAAATATCTGTTTATTCTGACTGCATTTTGCAGGCAACATATGGATTGTGAATATTTCATTTTATATATTTGTATATAGTATATATTCCCTTAAAAATACAAGATGCTTTGCCAGTTACCTTTTTGAGGGCTCTTAAAAGGTTAGTTCAGTACAAAAATGACAAGTCTGTCATCATTTACTCACCTTCATGCTGTTCCAAACCCTCTTCAGAACACAAATGAAGATCTTTTTGATGAAATCTGGAGCTTTCTGTCCCTCCATTGACAGCTACACAACTACCACTTTGACGCTTCAAAAAGTTCATAAAGTGATTGTAAAATGAATCCATATGAATTGAGTGGTTTAGTTCAAATTTCCTGAAGAGACACAATCGCTTTATATGATGAACAGATTGAATTTGCTTTTATTCACATGTAAACATTCATGATCGCACACATCAGTTGTGGTAAACAGAATCTCAGCAGGTTCATTCTCGTGTTACGCAGCACGTTTGAGCTTCCAAGAACCAATGAGGTTCATTCTCGTGTGTCAAGCACGATTGAGCTGTTTATGTTCACTGATCAATGTTTATATATGAATAAAAGCCTAAATTCAATCTCTTCTTACAATTAGTCATTTAAGAAAGTAAATGTAGTAATTTTTTAGGACTATACTTTATGCATGTTTTGCCTTATACTCTTGAAAATAAAGTTTCTTTATTGGCATTGATGATTCCATGAAAAACTTTTACCATCCATGACACTTTTCCATTGCACAAAAGCTTACAATTGTGGAAGGGTGTTTGAATATGCTTTTCCTCATATGCTGCCCCCATATTATGTTTTTCAAAGTCAAGCATCCAGAACAAATTAAATATAAGAAACAAAATTTACCAAACAAAACAGGAGGACTATATACACACAAGACAAATGGGTCAGCATGATCAGTTAACAAGAAACACCTGTGATCGAGCATTGAGGTCCATACTAAACTTGAGATGATAAATGTGATTTTAAACAACAAAAAGACACATGAAGTTCAGTATATGCAGAAAAAGAAAGACAACAAAAACAACTTTATGACTATAGTTTTCAAGCACATTACACTATACATAAAAATGAACTTTACAATATGTAGCATAACATTTAAGGTTTAAAAAATATATGTTATAGATATAAAGAAGGAAAATTAATAAAAATCACCACACAGACACCTCTTGAGCAAATCCATTTTGTTTTATTAAGGTTTTTTTTTAATTCATAACAGTAAGAGTCAATTCTAACAATAATAAATGTGCATAAAACAAGTCTTTTAGAATGCAGCACAATATCTTACAGCAACTATAAGCAAAGGGCAGGTGTAAGATTCCATGGAGGGCGTTAAGCATCCAAGCAAGTGCTTTCAGCAGGCAGGACCACCTGTGGTTTGGCCGTTTGGAACGGCCGACCAGCTTTTAGGCATTGCGTTTAGTGAAGGAAAGTGATGCTTTGGTTTAATAGCTCTTGTGCAGCAACCTCGAATGAGTAAAACGCTGACCTCAGCGGAGGATTTGACAGTTACATTCATTTTGTTTGTTTTTTCCGTGTGTGTGGTTGGTGTCCTTTCCCTGCTGAAGGCACGTTACAAATAACAAAGCAACTCTTGTGTTGTCGTGTGTTAAGTGGACGTCTTTTGCTAGCATCTAGAGTCGGTTTGAAGGCCTTTTTTATATAATTGTACTGTTCTTACGGTTATACTCAGATGGATTACCGGTGAACGCGCCGCAATTCAGGCTCAGATATCGATCGAGATACTTGATTTACACTATGCTGTGGCGATGATAGTTACGGTACTGTGAGAAATTAACTTATCTACGTACTTATCTATTATGAGAATTTTACTGTTCATTTTTATTCTTCATGCAGTTATTTATGTCCATCATATGACAAATACTGTTTTTGAAGGTGTATCTATTTGTAAAAAAACAATTTCCCACAGTGGAAATCATGACGAGGCGGAGTGTACTGCCAATTCGGACTCTCTGTACTGTGCAGGCAACGCGGAGCTTTATTTTTATTTTATTTTTTTCTGAACGTGATGGCCGGAAATGATAATAAAAGAGCTGTGCCATATTTCTGCAAGCATCATTTGTTAGCTGGACTATTATTCTAGTTCTTAAATTATCCTAAGAAAATTTCTCATAGTTATAGAATCTTTTATTATTCAAAATAAGATCTCAATATTATACATGTTCCTTTTCTTTTCTTTATATTGACTATGTACAGAAGTGCAAAAAGTCAACCTTCGTCCCTTAAGTTATGGCTCTCTCTTGTTTGCAGCTCGAGGCCCGACCCTGTGACCTCCCTCCTTTGTTTTTCATCTTTAAATATATTCAGAAATCTCTGATGCTGCTCGTTTTGGCCTGACATTGAGGGATTTTTTTTTTGTTGAAATATTACAAGACGATTTTTCAATTCTGAAATGCATACAGTAGAAAATAACTTCTTTTACTCTAGCACGTACAATTGATACTTTAACCAGCTAATTGTAGACGTGGTCTTGATTTTACACAAAATAAATGGTTAAAATATCAACCTTACTAAAGCTACAAATAAACTCTTTCTTTGTCGTTTTCACTCTCTTTTAAGACAAGATAAAACATTTTGTTCAACAAATTCAAAAACCAAAATCCTTAGAGCTGAAATTTCAAAAATTCTACCATGAAAACTAACATGAAGAATTAAGAATACAACACTACTATAGCTAAACATTATGAACTTAACATGATGTAAAAGAAAGTGACAGTAAGAAAAACAACATTTCATTTCCTACATTCTAAAACAGTTCTATGACAATATTGTCAAATACAAAAAAAAAAATCTTTATAGTATGCCAACAATAACACAATATATTTCTAACAAAGGCTTTGAAACAGAGTGAACGTTAAGTGTAACATGATTAATAAACACGTAAAATAAGAGTGAAGAATAAAATCTCATCCGCTGTCATTTTTCATCTGTGATTGAGAGAATGTTTGTGTGGGTTCAAACACTGAAATATAAGGCTTTAGTGAGGAAACGGCAATGGCGTGCATCCTTTTAAGTCTGTGCACCTAAACCAGGCTGAAATCCAGACTCAAGCGAACGCGAATTTCCAGCCAGATGAGCCGAGAAACTCACGTTCATTAGTTTAATCTTGAGTCTGGTTGTGGCGCAAAAACCCTTGTTTTCCTGGTTTGCAAGCAGCCTTGTACGTAAAATGAAGCTATACAAATTATTCACCTTCCGTAATCAGTATACCCAGTCAAAACACATTTAAATAAAAAATAAAAAGAGGAAAAAAAAAGACTTTGGCACAACTTAATGTTAAAAACGTCTCATTATATTCTCCGTTCCTCTTTTCCGCTGTACAGCGGCAAAACTACGGTGTTTAGAAGTCATGAAATATTCGAAAAAAATCGAAATCAACACAAATGAGAACTGAAGACAAACCCTGACCCAACACTAACCTCATCTTTCCGTGTACCTAGTCTCAAACTCGCAATCTGTAACGAAATACTCAAGCAGTGCTTTTCCAGCATGAATTTTAGAGTCCTCACAAAGACTGGAACGCAAGCGCGACTGGCGACTCTACGCTCTTGACGTCAACCTCCTAAAGACACACGGTGACTCTCGATACCTTCTCCGTTCCGCCGCAACATTCTCTCGATCAAGGCAATTTAAAGAAACAGGGCATTAGGAACAAGGCAACCCTGTTCTCGTAGGAGTCAAAAAGGCTTCATAGTTCTACAAGGCCTAATGGATGATCGACAAATAAAAATGGCACGTTTCATAAAAAACCCACACTTGTGAAATTATGTATAAAAACAAGCGCTGTAAAAAACATTAATCTCTGGTAAACATAATAACACTGTTGATATAACACTCTAGATCTGTGTCTGGTATTCAGCCGGTGGTTATGGTACATAAAGCTTGCAAGAATGTGCTTTTGAAAGGTCTCAGGTGATCAGTTTCTACCCAAAACATTCATCTGTCAATCTCGACTCTGCGCTTACAATCTAGTTTGACTAGAAGCCAGAACTAAAGATACAGAAAACTACAAACATTTAATTATTTCGCTGGATGTTTTTGTGCCATATCGACTTTTGATTCGCTTTTCAATTCAAGGTGCACCTTTGTAAACCATCAGACAAATTTCGAGGAAAGATAATCAAGGTGTGAATCACAAAAAATATCTCTTGGTCTACTAACATGCCAAAACGGTGTTAGGTCAGACATGAAAATAACTTTTCCTACTAATCCTGGCTTGAGAGTAAAAATGCCGTCCTGTCTGACATAATGATGTAGTTCACTCAAATTCTACACATCATGTGGAAGGACACTCAGTTTCACCCCAGCAAAACCCTACCATCATGTATGACCAAATTCTAATCTTCATTGTATATTCTATCCGCCGGTGATCTTGATGTTAAAATTTTGAATTTTGTTTGCCTTATGTCCAGGACAACAGCACATTCCTTTGATCTGAGGAAAAGTAGAAAAAGTATAGATTTAGAACACATGAGAATGAGCATTAAAGGAATTATTTGACAGCCATATATAACAATTCTGTCAATATTTAAATTTAGAATTTTGAAGAATACAATTTTCTTTTCCATACAATGACAGTTAAAGAGGCCTTAAAGAGACAGTTAAAGTCTTGTGGTGCATCCGAAATTGCGCACTGTCTGAGTAGGTACTACATTTGAATTTGAACTTACTCCGTTAAAAAAGTATGTTCTATATAGTATGAGTGTGTGTAGTATGAATGAAATCCAGGTGTACTACATCCGCCATGTTGTCATTATCATGTGACCTACCAGCGTCAGTTGCGTCCCTTTACCTCTATTCATAAATTCTGTCCCGTGGCCTCATGAGATAGTAAATGTCCATCGAATGCGTACTTCAGAATCTCGCCGGAAGTAGTAGGTCATCCGAAAATTTCAAGCCCCTTACCATAACCGCGAGTTTCAACACACTACTAACGCAACTCAACCAGTCCTTTGCGCATGCCCTTGGCGGGAATTATTTAAATGAGGAACATTGTGATGTGTTCGTTCCCAGAAGAAAACTCAAGACTACAATGAAGGCGTTTCAGGGAGTTCAGAAACAGTGCTTAGTGATATAGAGAATAATTGCAATGCGTCGCAAGTGTTTTTTGCTAGTTTCCGCCTGACGCAGTTATCATTTTCACGTCCAGCGCCACGTTGTTTAAATAGCAAAAGCATTTGCGCACCCATGGCCGTGCTGGTCTGAAAACGAGGTGTGTTCAGGCGCATTGTTAGCGCGTTGCTATTTTGAGGCAGCTGAAATCGACTGCGCCATTGACCAACTGAAACCTGGTCTAAAGTCAATGGCGCAATATTTTTTTTGTTATTTAAAGAGCGCGTTAGTAATATGCGCCTATAGGTGGATCCACAATGAGCGTACACTTTGCTTATTACACACACAGGGACGCGCAGCAGCACACAAAAAAAATTTAAATATTAAAAATAAAAGTATTCCTCTCTGGAGAAGCGTTCAGTCTTTCTGCTCACAAATTCTGCCATGTAAATAGCAAATCCGCCATGGCGCGAGCGCAACTGGCTTTTAAAGGGAATGGGAGATGAGACTCTGATTGGTTTATTGCACGTTACGCCCAAAACACACCCATTACTCATTAAGAGAATAGGGACAACCCTTTTAGACCATGCGCCTGGCGCGTCGACCGTTTTTCCTGTCGTTAAACTAGCAAAAGTGGATTCGGACACGCCCTAAGTGCACCTGCGCCGTGTGCTTTAGACCATGTGCTTAGATCGTTAAAATAGGGCCCAAACTCCCTCTGGAGTGGCTTTGTAACTTTGCAGATCTTTTTCATGCTCAAACAGCAACATTACACACTAAAGAAAGTTGAAAAAGTTGAAAGTTGAAAAACATTACAGGTCCTCTTTAAAAAAAAAAAAAACACCATTAAAGTAATTCATGTGACTTGATCATTGTATTCTAAGTGTTCTGAAGCCTTGTGTGATGAACAGCCTGAAACGTGAACAATAGGTGCCATATATTTTCTTTTTGGAGCTTGACACATGTGGTCACTACAAACTGTAGTTGTATAGAAAAGAACTTCTTCATAATTGTCCTTTTGTGTTCTAACCAAATACGACATTACTTAAAATTTTTAGAATTTTTTTTGGAAAGTTTGAAAGTTCTTTTCCATTTAATGACAGTTAATATGTCTTCTTCAACTGTTGATGTTTTTTTGTCATATTTGGACATATGCGATTACTAGGAACTGTAGTTGTATGGAAAAGAACTTCTTCAGAATTTTCCTTTTATGTTCTATGGAAAAAAACAACCACATGTGGGTATGAAATGACATGAGGGTAAATGAGAGTAAATAATGACCAAAACTGGGTGAGCTTTTGCTTCAAATCAAACATTTAAATTTCAATTTCTCAGGCAGGCAGGGCACAAATCCAGCAGTTTCTTGAAACAATGAAAAATAGAAGAGAAATGTGTGACCACTCACTGTTGTGGACTGGAACTACATCTGCGTCAAGTACTTGTGACTAGTCAGATGCTCCGCAGATATTATTGGAATCTGAAGATGAACAGGGAGAAATGCATGAAACGATTCAGTGTGACCTTAATTAATTTTTTTTTTTTTTACAAAAAATCATTTCAAAGACTAAAATATTCTCCCTCACCCTCACTCCCTCCCCATGACCGTTAAGAAGAGAATAAATCAAACACAACACAAATTAAGAAATGCCATTAAAGAAAACGACGAACCATTGCTTATTATTAGTATAAATCTTTCTCACGTGAGGCAGGGAGAAGTCAGTGATTTCCCATGCACATTCCATTTTTTTCCAACTTGTTGACCTTCACTTTTATTTCAATGATTGAAGGTATTTGAAATAGTCTCTACTAATGTTTCAATCTATGAAGAACCTTGTCATATTTGTAAATTGTATCACTTAGAACAGACTATTATGTCATGGCGGCCTGCAACGCTTCTTTGTATTGATCATACGAGCAGAATTTAAGCTGGTGGAAACTCTTTTCTGTATCTTGATCAGCAACAAAATGAAGCAGGAAACGATGAAGCCGGCAAAGATGTACCCGAAGCAAAACACTAAGAAAAACTACCTCATACATACCAATTGCATGTATTCGTTGGTAGTCAGCTTTGATAGAGAAGAGTCCTCAAAATAAAAAAGGACAAAAAAAACAATATTAAAATGCTATTTATAACCGTCCAATATAACATGAAATGGTACTGTAACGGTGCTTTAATAGAAATTACAATTCTTATTTGAGCTTCAATTACATTTAACACCATTTTCACAGCGCTCAGGCAATTTCAGACTAATTTTACTGTAGTTTGTGTGTAAACCCTGTACAGAAGGTACTTCAAACAACTCAATTTACTTGGTTTTCCCTCAGCCAGTGTCTGTAGTGAGAAAATTACAGGTCAAATAAACATTTTTCATTGTGATTCTGTTGTTTGAAGCACCATAAAAAGTTTACGCCTTATCAAAAACCTGTGTAGGCCAACAAGAGGGAGAGATCACTTTGGAAGGACCCCCATCCCTCAGACAGAAAGAGAAAGATAGAGAGAGTGTGTATATGTGTGTGTGTGTGAGAGGTAAAGAGAGAAAAAGCCATAAAAGAGCAAACCTGATTGGCTGATGCAGATGCGAAGGGAACACTTGTGGCAGATGTGGTTGCTGCGGACACAGCGGCCGGGGAAGCGCCGTGCATCATGGGAACTTTTCAGAGGGAAAATGGTATAAGCACACATACAGGGAGTGTGGCCAACAGGTGCACAAACATGATGAGTGAGTGGACACAGAGGGGTATGGAAAGAAAAGTGAGCATTGAAGGTGATATCAGCAAACGGCAAACCAAAAGTGGTGGCAAGATTGTTCTAAAGAAGACATAAGGGCAGGTAAAGTGTCATATGAGCCAACACATCAAGAGCTACAAGAAGAAGGAAACAAAGGCATGGCATAATAAACTTTGCATTTAGGTTCCAGCTTCCATCTAATATAGTACGTTAACATTTAACCCCTGTCATGTTTTCTGTTACTTGAACATCATGCTCAACACTGATTATCTGAGCTACAAACAAATGCAGTGAAAAATAGTACCAACTACAAAGTGTTAAATTAAATGTGAGGAGATAGTTCACCCAAAAATTAAACTTCTGGCATTATTTATTCACCCCCAGTTCTTTCCAAACACATAAAAAATCATGGACATGTTTCGAAAAGGTTAAATGGTCCTGAAGAAAATAGTCAGACTTGTACTCCTCGCGGTCAAAAATGAGCGCATTGGAAATAAATGGGAGACGAATTTCCTCTAGTGGAAACGTTTGGTACTGCGCCCAAACAAAATCTTGCTGAAAGCTCATTTGAGATATCAAGCTAATATTTGGAACACAGCTTGTTCAGATTTATGGCTTTGATTTTCTTGTAAACACTGTTTTTGAAAATATATATTTCATATAAAAATTGAAAATAGTATTTTTGTGCATTTTTCATAACAATAAATGTACAAACCCAATTCCAAAAAAGTTGGGACACTGTACAAATTGTGAATAAAAAAGGAATGCAATAATTTACAAATCTCATAAACTTATATTTTATTCACAATAGAATATAGATAACATATCAATTGTTGAAAGTGAGACATTTTGAAATGTCATGCCAAATATTGGCTCATTTTGGATTTCATGAGAGCTACACATTCCAAAAAAGTTGGGACAGGTAGCAATAAGAGGCCGGAAAAGTTAAATGTACATATAAGGAACAGCTGGAGGACCAATTTGCAACTTATTAGGTCAATTGGCAACATGATTGGGTATAAAAAGAGCCTCTTAGAGTGGCAGTGTCTCTCAGAAGTCAAGATGGGCAGAGGATCACCAATTCCCCCAATGCTGCGGCGAAAAATAGTGGAGCAATATCAGAAAGGAGTTTCTCAGAGAAAAATTGCAAAGAGTTTGAAGTTATCATCATCTACAGTGCATAATATCATCCAAAGATTCAGAGAATCTGGAACAATCTCTGTGCGTAAGGGTCAAGGGCGGAAAACCATACTGGATGCCCGTGATCTTCGGGCCCTTAGACGGAACTGCATCACATACAGGAATGCTACTGTAATGGAAATCACAATATGGGCTCAGGAATACTTCCAGAAAACATTGTCGGTGAACACAATCCACCGTGCCATTCGCCGTTGCCGGCTAAAACTCTATAGATCAAGCCATATCTAAACATGATCCAGAAGCGCAGGCGTTTTCTCTGGGCCAAGGCTCATTTAAAATGGACTGTGGCAAAGTGGAAAACTGTTCTGTGGTCAGACGAATCAAAATTTGAAGTTCTTTTTGGAAAACTGGGACGCCATGTCATCCGGACTAAAAAGGACAAGGACAACCCAAGTTGTTATCAGCGCTCAGTTCAGAAGCCTGCATCTCTGATGGTATGGGGTTGCATGAGTGCGTGTGGCATGGGCAGCTTACACATCTGGAAAGGCACCATCAATGCTGAAAGGTATATCCAAGTTCTAGAACAGCATATGCTCCCATCCAGACGTCGTCTCTTTCAGGGAAGACCTTGCATTTTCCAACATGACAATGCCAGACCACATACTGCATCAATTACAACATCATGGCTGCGTAGAAGAAGGATCCGGGTACTGAAATGGCCAGCCTGCAGTCCAGATCTTTCACCCATAGAAAACATTTGGTGCATCATAAAGAGGAAGATGCGACAAAGAAGACATAAGACAGTTGAGCAACTAGAAGCCTGTATTAGACAAGAATGGGACAACATTCCTATTCCTAAACTTGAGCAACTTGTCTCCTCAGTCCCCAGACGTTTGCAGACTGTTATAAAAAGAAGAGGGGATGCCACACAGTGGTAAACATGGCCTTGTCCCAACTTTTTTGAGATGTGTTGATGCCATGAAATTTAAAATCAACTTATTTTTCCCTTAATGATAAATTTTCTCAGTTTAAACATTTGATATGTCATCTATGTTGTATTCTGAATAAAATATTGAAATTTGAAACTTCCACATCATTGCGTTCTGTTTTTATTCACAATTTGTACAGTGTCCCAACTTTTTTGGAATCGGGTTTGTAAAATTCTATAACTTTTTTAAAACATTTCACTTCAGCAATAATCTGAAAAGTGTCTTCTTTGAAAAGAGATCAAACTTAAGTCTGTGCTCTAAAACATTCAAGATTTACGACAAGATTTTTAAAGGGTTAGTTCAACCAAAAATGAAAATTCTGTTATTTATTACTCACCATCATGTTGTTCCAAACCCCTAAGACCTTCATTCGTTCGTCTTCGGAACACAAATAAAGATGTTTTTGATGAAATCCGAGAGCTCTCTGACCCCTCCATAGACAGCTATTTAATTAACACTTTCAAGGCCCAGAAAGGTAGTAAAGACATCATTAAAATAGTCCATGTGACTCCAGTGGTTCAACCTTAATTTTATGAAGCGTCGAGAATACTTTTTGTGCACAAAAAACAAACAAAAATAACGACTTTATTCAACAACTTCTTCACGTCTGTGTCAGTCTCCTACGCTGTTGATTCTCGTTGCTTCATAAAATTAAGGTTGAACCACTGTAGTCACATGGACTATTTTAATGATGTCTTTACTACCTTTCTGGACCTTGAAAGTGGTAATTAAATAGCTGTCTATGGAGGGGTCTGAGAGCTCTCGGATTTCATCAAAAATATCTTAATTTATGTTCTGAAGATGAACGAAGGTCTTGCGGGTTTGGAACGACATGAGGGTGAGTGATTAATGACAAAATTTTAATTTTTGGGTGAACTAACCCTTTAAGTTGGGAAATTTAATTTTCAGGTCTATGCTCAAAAAGTGAATAAATGGATTATAACTATAGCATAAATATAATTTAGTACCATAAAATCCCCTAAAAATACAAAATATTAAATAAAAAACATTATCAAACTAAAATATAGTACATTGACTGCCACGAGAAGAGCACAAGATGGTTTAAAGGTTCCTAATTTTGTTTTGGAGGTCTCCTACAATAGGTTTAAATGCATCCAAGGTCAAAAAACACTTTAATTTTCTCATAATATACATTGCACATCACCTCTTTTCTCACAGTGTCTGAAACGGTTCGATAAAGGATTCAGTCTCTCTAAACTCCTCCTTTCTGAGAGCCTACTCTGCTGATTGGTCAGATGGCCCAGTCTGTTGTGATTGGTTTATCGCTTACAGTGCTTATGGGCTGGCATTATGCAAATTTGTTACAAACCTAGGCTGAAATTCCTAATGACTCGTTTTAGCAGTTCAGAATCGATTCTTTGTTTTAGGAGACAATAACTTTATTTGTCGTGCACTTTGACCTTTAACATTCACAAACAGCTATATTACACTACATAAAAGGTAATATCTGAAAAAGCATAATAGGGACATTTAAAAAATCACTCAAATTTCATTCTTCATTCAGCACATTTGAACATGCATGGTAAGATTAATCAAAATTTCTCCTTTTGTCATCAATGAGGGTGAACGAATAATGACAGAAATATAAGTTTTAGGTGAATTATCTTTTTAAAAAGCCACCAAAACCCACAAAACGTCACACAAAATGCTAGAATTGCAACTCACAGTGAAAGAAAAGTATTTGTGTATATTTAAAGTCAACATGGAATCAAAATGCTTCCTATTTACTTTCTTAATATGCATGATGCAATGGTGCACATTAATTTTTTAAGATTATTTTTCAGCCGCCCCATCCAATTCACTATTCGAGTGTCTAAAAGCCACTTTTCACAATCGCATGAAATTCCTGATGGATAAAATCGGGTTCTGCCCCTATTTATCTTCTTAAATATTCAGTTTCACTTGGAAATATGTCATATTAAGGAAGTAAAATGTGTTGCAAATGCCGTTTCATGTTGACTTTAACTTCAAATCACAGATATATAAATGCTTCATATGTGAAGAGCTAACAAAGATGCCCAGTTATCAATGCCAGGTTTTCGGCCATGTGGATTTTGAGGGCGTTACAACAACTAAGAGGACGAAGTCTAGAAACCTACCCACGCTTGCTGCAGGGGTCATGCACAATATTGAGCCTGCCCATCATGCATTGCAACAGGAAGTGGATTGGAAAGGGAGAAGAATCACAACAGCCCATCACAAGGTTGGTTAGAGTGAAGAAATCATAATTAAAGGAAGACAATAATCATTACAGTGATACAGCATGATGTCCATAAGAGACCAATTAGTTGACAAAACCATGAACTCAGGAAGGGAAAATGTGTATTTGTGAGCTAACAGAAACGTGTATATGTGATTATCATAGTCATCATAGCAGACATTAGTATGACTGAGGGGCATCCCAGGGTTATTGCCAACTGTATTTTGCAGTGAAAGCCATGAGCCCAACTAACAGAGTAGTAATGTGATACAATGATGAGGTGATACAGAGAAACTGACAGACAGCCCCATTTCTTATTGCTCAGTTTACTGTGTGCATAATGCAAGGCTCCCACACCTTCTGACCAAATGGTTTTCAATAATCTTTCCAGGAGTTTGAGAGATTATTATTATTTTTAGAATTCATTTTAAAGGAGAGACTACTTGCACCTGGTGTAAACAGCATAATATATATATATATATATATATATATATTTAATATCTAAAATAACAATAAAAAATAATGTATACAATATCAATATATACAATAATATACAAAAAATATTGTAAAGTAATAATTGTAATTGTAAAGTAATATTCACACGCATTATAATATTTGTATATTACAATAAATTATAGCATACTATAATGCTATATTATGTTTATAAAATGTTACTATAAGTATACTATATAATATTTACATTATTATTATTATCATAAATATTATATATATATATATAATTATATATATAGTTATTTTATTTTTAATATATGAAATAACAATAAAATAATGTATACAATATCAATATATACAATAATGTATCAATAATATTGTAAAGTGAAAATTGTAATTGTAAAGTAATATTCATACTTTATTATATTTGTATTATTACAATAAATTATACCATACTATAATGTTAAACTATATTTATAAATGTATACTATAAGTATACTATATATTATACCATTTATATTATTATAATATATTTTATTATTACTAGAATATTGTTATATAAATATATTATTATATTATATAATTATTATAAATATTACAAATATATTAATAAATATTAAATATATATATAGTAAAGAAAAAAATACATATATAGTGAAGAAATATTTACAAATATATATATAAATATATATGACAATAAAATGTTTATTATACATTTATATTATTAATGATCAAATACTGATTATATTTTACAGTAGCATTTACTATATAAAATGCAAATACTCTATGTTAGTATTTACAGCAGAGTGCAAGAAATTTTCCTGATATTCACAAATTTTTTTATGGCTGTGGGAACCCTGTCTCTGTAAAAAAACTAGAACAATAAAACAAAAAAGGCATCCCATGTCTTTGTGCATCCCTCATGGTGTAGTAAGGTCAAAGGTGAGATCAAGGGGTGGTCAGGGGTGACGGGAAGTCCTACCTGACGGAATAAAGGCCTGCTGCTGAAACTGCATGTTGGCCAAAGCCTGCTGGTACTGGAGCATGCCAGTACTGAACATGCCAGTGGCACCGTTGGCTTTCTCAAGCGCAGGCCGCTTTGGTAAAGGTGGCATGACACTGTGAGGAATTCCCTGCTCCGATAAGACCACAGGGAAGGGGGGTGGAGGAAATGGGGAACAGGTTGGGGCATGTAGAAGAGAGTAAAAACAGGAAAGGAACAAGAAAAAGACAGAATTATCATCAGAGGGCAAACACATCACAGGGCTTGATTCTGACAAACAAGCAAGCAAGCGGCAGCTAATACATTTCTACGGCACAAGCAAAAGCCAAAGAGCCAGTTTCTCTCGCTATTACTTAAATTAGCACTGAGTATCTGTGATATACATTATTAGTTTTACATCAGGAGAATATTAATTAATTAACACTACAACATCCATACTGCTAACTCAATGCAAATGAAGCAAGCGTAGCACTACTCAAATGTTTTGCAGACAAAAGTGACGGAAAAAAAAAGAAAAAAAAAAGAGAAAAAAAAGGAAAATAAACTGCACTGCTCACTCCATGATAAGTGTGAGAAAGAGACTAGATCTTTTCTGTTGCTTTGGTGGTGGAGCTTTAGTATTCTTCTGCTGCTACCCCTCCCAAAGACACATGCACTATACAGAGATACTAAACATGCACCCTATCAAATGCTGTATAGACATATAGAAGCCATGTGACTAGAGTTTAGAACATCTGGCCCTGTCCTCACGCCCTGGAATAACACACGTGTGATGATCTGATTGCGGCAGACTCGCATATCTTGTTCCCGGTTAAAGCCGAGCATATGCTCGCCACAGTCAGTGGATCACACGACATGGTAACATAGAACACAACAGAGGCATTAAATAAACACATAACAAAAGGACTATGCTTGCAAATTATCTTTCTTTTTTTTGTTAATTAAGACACTACAATAAAGCAACATGCCAAGCAAAAAGGTGAAAGGTCATAGTACCAGGTCAAAGGTGGCTTCGAGGGGTCGCTTCAGTGATTTGACAGCCGACTGAGTCTTAATTAGCAGGCAGCGAGCACATGATGGCAATGGGCCAATGGGGTTCAAGCGCATTAACATAAACAGCAAGCAGAGGTGCATCATGGGGGCAGCAGTGCATTTTGGGTAGGTGAGAAAAAAACAAATAAAAACAAATCATTGGAATGCAGTATACAGGGGGATATCAGGACTAAGGCATGCAGAAATACAGTCCATTCTGTTTTAGGAAACTCTGTACTGAGATTAAGATTAACAAGTACATCAATTATCGTAACATTTACAGGGTTTCATTGACAATAAACAGTTGTGTAATACATCAACAGTGGATAACATTGCGCTGGATTGCAAACATACATTTAATGTGCAGAAATGATCAAATGTTACATACAAATAAATATGACACTGCTCTCTGCTTGACAGGATGATGATTACATATTTATGCAGTTTAAATGGGAATGGCAATAACTTGAGGTATAGAGCTCTATCAAAAATATAATGCATAAGAAACATTTCTAAAATGCTCATAAATCCTTATTTAAAGACTCCTGATTTTTCTTTTAAATGCATACTTTACAAATGCCACAGAAATGTCACCTAATATAGGGATAGAATAAAGGGATAGTTCACCTAAAAATTACCCCATGATTTACTCGCCCTCAAGCCATCCTAGGTGTATATGACATTCTTCTTTCAGACGAATACAATCATTATATTAAAAAATGTCCTAGCTCTTCCAAGCTTTATAACGCCGACTGTATTAGTCTGAAAGAAGAATGTTATATACACCTAGGATGGCTTAAGGGTGAGTAAATCATGGGGTAATTTTCATTTTTGGGTGAACTATCCCTTTAACTTGAGATCAAATAAATACCATCTAAGAAAGTGTTAATTCTACATACAGTATGATGAATGGGATACAGTACTATATAACTGTGTGTGCATGTGTGTGATGTACAGTAGAGGACGTGCTCACCATGGCAGCGGCGGCCGTGGCCTGATTGACCTGGTGCTGGGCTGCTTTGATCTTGGCCTGCAGATGTGCAGGAGGGTGGAAGTATTTGCACTTGTCTCTGGAGCAGCGGCCCTTTATGTAGTCCATACACACCGTCACTGTGTTGTCACTGGGGTCGATCATTGTGCTGTCGGCAGGGTGGGCGAACCTGCAGTCCGTCTCCCCGCGAGAGCAGTTGCCACGCTGGTATTCACGACACACCTGAGAATACACACAAGCATGATGCATCACATTCACCGTTTGCATATTGAGAGATCGCAAAGTTTTGTGTAAAAAAAGTTTTGCTAAAATGTGCACTAATAAAGTTTAATTAATGAAGAAACCCTGTAATCTTACATTTAATTTAATTATGTTCAAAATGGCACGCTACCACTGAAACAAAATAGTATGCAGTATGTACAGTGTGTGCATAATATGTGAACTTTCTGTATGCATGGAATATGGAATACTTGAATGGTGAAGTACATTGTGCAGAATATCACATCGCACAATGAAATACTACAGATTTTTCTACAGATTCTGTCTTATTATTTGCCAAAAGTGAAGACATTTTCCACAAAAGTGTATTACATTGCAATATTGCTAAAATGTGTAGTACACTGCATGACATGCAGTCAATGCACTCAACTAATCCACCTTATGTCATTTTATAATAATATAATATAATATAAAAAATGTAACCCATATTTTATACCAACATGAACCTACCTTGTTGTTTTATAGGCAAATAACATTTTTATGATATACATTATAATACACAATATAGTTCATTTTAATTTATTATATATTTAAATTAATTTAATATATTAATTTAATAACAACCTTCCATTTCCATAGTTATGATGAAAGTAATATCACCCTTGATTTGTACTGCAATCCTCTTCTTGACTTTTTATTTGATTACTTGATTAATTGCATTAAAATGAAAAATAAACCCTTATTTATTCCCAATAAATGTAGCAGTGTAGCATACTACAGCTTAAAGGCAGGGTAGGTGATTTGTTCCAGAAACATTTTTTGTTATGCTGGTTGAAAGTCTCTTCACATCCTGATAGCAATCACTAAGTTAAGAGGTCTAAATGTATTTACAGTGGGGAGAACAAGTATTTGATACACTGCCGATTTTGCAGGTTTGCCCACTTACAAAGCATGTAGAGGTCTGTAATTTTTATCATAGGTACACTTCAACTGTGAGAGACGGAATCTAAAACAAAAATCCAGAAAATCACATTGTATGATTTTTAAATAATTAATTTGCATTTTATTGCATGACATAAGTATTTGATCACCTACCAACCAGTAAGAATTCCGGCTCTCACAGACCTGTTAGTTTTTCTTTAAGAAGCCCTCCTGTTCTCCACTCATTACCTGTATTAACTGCACCTGTTTGAACTCGTTACCTGTATAAAAGACACCTGTCCACACACTCAATCAAACAGACTCCAACCTCTCCACAATGGCCAAGACCAGAGAGCTGTGTAAGGACATCAGGGATAAAATTGTAGACCTGCACAAGGCTGGGATGGGCTACAGGACAATAGGCAAGCAGCTTGGTGAGAAGGCAACAACTGTTGGCGCAATTATTAGAAAATGGAAGAAGTTCAAGATGACGGTCAATCTCCCTCGGTCTAGGGCACCATGCAAGATCTCACCTCGTGGGGCATCAATGATCATGAGGAAGGTGAGGGATCAGCCCAGAACTACACGGCAGGACCTGGTCAATGACCTGAAGAGAGCTGGGACCACAGTCTCAAAGAAAACCATCAGTAACACACTACACTGTCATGGATTAAAATCCTGCACGCAAGGTCCCCCTGCTCAAGCCAGCGCATGTCCAGGCCCGTCTGAAGTTTGCCAATGACCATCTGGATGATCCAGAGGAGGAATGGGAGAAGGTCATGTGGTCTGATGAGACAAAAATAGAGCTTTTTGGTCTAAACTCCACTCGCCGTGTTTGGAGGAAGAAGAAGGATGAGTACAACCCCAAGAACACCATCCCAACCGTGAAGCATGGAGGTGGAAACATTCTTTGGGGATGCTTTTCTGCAATGGGGACAGGACGACTGCACCGTATTGAGGGGAGGATGGATGGGGCCATGTATTGCGAGATCTTGGCCAACAACCTCCTTCCCTCAGTAAGTGCATTGAAGATGGGTCGTGGCTGGGTCTTCCAGCATGACAACAACCCGAAACACACAGCCAGGGCAACTAAGGAGTGGCTCCGTAAGAAGCATCTCAAGGTCCTGGAGTGGCCTAGCCAGTCTCCAGACCTGAACCCAATAGAAAATCTTTGGAGGGAGCTGAAAGTCCGTATTGCCCAGCGACAGCCCCGAAACCTGAAGGATCTGGAGAAGGTTTGTATGGAGGAGTGGGCCAAAATCCCTGCTGCAGTGTGTGCAAACCTGGTCAAGAACTACAGGACATGTATGATCTTTTTAATTGCAAACAAAGGTTTCTGTACCAAATATTAAGTTCTGCTTTTCTGATGTATCAAATACTTATGTCATGCAATAAAATGCAAATTAATTACTTAAAAATCATACAATGTGATTTTCTGGATTTTTGTTTTAGATTCCGTCACTCACAGTTGAAGAGTACCTATGATAAAAATTACAGACTTCTACATGCTTTGTAAGTGGGCAAACCTGCAAAATCGGCAGTGTATCAAATACTTGTTCTCCCCACTGTATATGTATATATATATATTGTCTGTGGAAGGCGTAGGACCATAAAACGTTAATATCTAATCATTGCATTCGTTACGATGTCCTACCTGCCTGTCAATGTATGTATTTTCATACCTCCGCGCACCCTGCTCTCACAGACATCACACGTCATCAGCGTTTCATGCTATGCATAGTTAGACAGACCTCAGTCACCGAGCACTGCAACTAAAACAGCAGCCACCTTTTACAATTCCTCCTGAACCAAAATAACCAGCCATAACTACTGTCTAACTATTAACTACTACATAACTATTTATATATATATATATACTGTCATTTGGAAGAAATGGAAACCCATGACATTATACTCGGAGCGATTCAGTGGCAACCCTATCAACGCCGAAATGAATCTGCAGCAGTCAGGTAGTACAGGTCAGTGCTCTGTAAGTTGTTTATGTTCATCATTATTGTAATGTTATATGCTTTGAGACATGAGGTAATTTAACGGCGTCTCTCGTGATGCTTTTGTTTGCTCACTTCTGTGTGCGTTCATGTGTTTTGAAGGAGGTGTGGCTTTGGAAACGCTCTGAAGGGAGGGTGGGATCTTATGCTCACAGAGCTAGCGCGCTATTGCTAACCTCTCCAAAAAATTGCCTACCCTACATTTAAAACATTTACTGGTGCATACTTCATACTGCTGCATATATATATATATATTTAAAACAAAACAGTAGGTAGTATATAGGAGATACTGTGTAGTATAAGGTGTGCAGTATGTCATTACTTCAGAACATAGCCAATATATATAGCACTGTCTCAGATGGGGAAATGTGTTTTTTTATCCAGTGGTCAGCAGGGGGCAGCAGCCCCTTTATTTCTTAAAAACTACCCATATTGTGGCTGTAACCTACCTGCATGCATACACAGTTTTAACATGTACACCAGGGGTGTCCAATCCTGCTCTTGGAGGGCCACTTTGCTGCAGAGTTTATCTCCAACACACCTGCCTGGAAGATTTTAGTAATCCTGAAGAGCATGATTAGCTGGTTCAGGTGGGGTAATTAGGGCTAGAAATAAACTCTGCTGGAAGGTGGCCCTCCAGGAGCAGGATTGGACACCCCTGGGGCCAGTTACATAAACATAGCCATTATGTTAAGACTGTTGCTGTGTCCCAATTCGCCTACTTATACTTTTTGTGAAGAAAAAGAACATACTTTTGAGTGTGTAGCAGAAAAGTATGCAAGCTTTGGGACGTACTACTTCATCATCTTTAACGGACTCTGTCGCTTAGTTACGTGCATCCTGTCACCGTTTAAACTGCCCTGTCAATCATCTTGTCACAGTTAAAATCCTCCACATTCAATTTAATTTAATTTCCTGCCGTTTCGGAGAGAAATGTAGTAGCATTGATCTGCCATTCGTGGGTTTTTCATGCGGAGACTCTCCTCATGTGTTTGAAATTTAATGATGCATTTAAAAGTTAATGACCAAACGTATCATTACAAAAGTTCATAAAGCTGTTGAAAATGAAATATAATGAGGATAACACTGAATAATTATCTTTTCGTCAATTTAGACACTGATAATTATTCACTCAAACCCCTTTATCTAAACTTCTCTACTTAACCGTCGACTCGCACATCGGTCATGTTTGTAGTTTTTTAACACTTTTATCCATGTTTGTAGTTCTAATCGAATCCTCCTCCAATTTGCAATGGGTTGTGGGTAATATCAGCCGTTAAGAGTGTGCACGGATCTGCACTTCGAATTCTAACCGGAAATAGTAGACCATCCGGGTATCTTTGGAATACTCATTTCAACATATTACGATTTGGGACGTACTAATTCTATTTTCAAATACTATTTAGGACGGATAGTGTGCGAATTGGGACGCACCGTGTGTCTTAAGAACTGTGACCAACTAGCAGTTAGTTAGGAGTAATCAGTCTTACTTTTTGGTATAAAAATAGACTAATCTACATTTTTATGTAACTGACTTAAAAAAGATATGAACAGAAGAAAATTGATGACTAACTTGTAAGACTAGTCTTAGCAGTTCATGCAACCGGCCACTGGTGTATATGTGTGAAAGAAAAAGATACTGATTTGGTGTCTCAGTAAGGCAGTGTGTTATGACGTCATGGCTCTCTGATGACCTCATACCTCCAGGCGGTCTGTTCTGAGGAGTTTCTGGGCTGCCACTGCTGAAGCAGCAGCAGCTGCAGCGTTGGCAGCGGACGGCATGGATGCCACTGCAGGGTTGCCCGCCATCAGCACAGGTGCGCTGGGCAGGATCTCTGCAGACATCAGCCCAGGTGACACTGGGCCCAGGTACGGATTAAACGCAGCCGCGGCAGCCGCTGCGGCAGCTGCACTGGCGTTGGTTGCAAGGCTTGGCGTGACCGAAAACATAGGCTGAAACAGACAATAAATAACAACAAATTAAACTTTATGTGACTTATGTAAATACAACTAAGAGTCAAAAAAATAATGATTATTTGACTATTATCCATGCTTACAAAAAAAGTACTGTGGCAGTACAGAGTTACCATATTCATATTATCATCATGACATTGTCTTTTTTTTGTTAATCATTTATGACATCAGTACATATCAATATAATACATTTGATATAATATAACATAAATGATTATAGCTTATTACATTAATAAATTATAATACATTATATTAATAATAATATTAAAAAAACATATTACCCATATATTATACTACAATATTGTCAGGAATGGTTGTTGTAGTAACACGCACGACGAAAGGAGTAGAGAAAAAAAAACAGTCTGTAATAAAGCCTGATGTTCAGGCAAACTCGGGTAGATGGGAACAGGGAAAACAGAACCAAACACACTATACACGTGACAAATATAATATACGTAATTATCATTTATTATATTAATATAATAAATTATATTAAGAATATTTAAAAAACATATTTCACATGATAAATTAACTTAAATAATACAATATAATTCATTGCAATTGAAAAAATTCTTAAGGACGTTTACACCAAGCACAATAACTATAACAATGACAATAAAGGTATAGTTCAAAAAATCATTCTAAATATGAAAGAATAGCAGAGTCCACACCACAACTATAACGATCACGGCACAGAGAAACAATATAGTTGGAATCACTTTCAGAATGATTTTTTTTTCAGCTGATGAATGATAAAGCACTGACAGCCAATCAGAATTCATCCATAAATAGATCGAGTATTGAAAGTGGCAAAACCGCAGCGCGCACTTAGAATAAACAGTATGATATTGTCAGCTGGTGTGGACGCTAATACAGTTATCATTATATTTATTGTTCTTGGTGTGAACGGGCCTTTATACTCCAAAAGCCAAAGGTCTCTACCTTTTGGGGCCACTGTATATATATCATAATACAAATCATGCTTATGCTTATTTACAAAAAAAAGTGCTTATGTGTAGAAATGGCCTGTGGGTAATCTCTCTGGCTTTTTAAGGGGGCAGGTTATAAGAACTGAGCCTCACCATTGGCTGAAGCTGACTTCCAGGCATGATGGCATTGGCTAGCTGCATCTGCTGGGCGAGCATTGCCATGTTCTTCTGCTGGATCAGATTGTTACGGCCATTTATCTCCAGCTGTGTCTTCAGGTGAGGAGGAGGGTGCAGGTACTTACAGTTCTCTCTGGAACAACGACCCTGAGACAGAGGAAGAACGCGAGGAAAAGAAAAGAACATACAAAAATATTAAACCTCATGTTTATTTATTTAAAAAAAAAATTAACATAAAAACAAAAATTAAACATCTGAATTAAAATATAACAAAAATTACAATGCATAATAAATATTCTGTCATCATTTAATCACCTTCATGTTTTTTCAAATCCATATGACTTTTATATTATAATTTGTTTATTATTATTTACATTTATACATATACATATAAATATACATTTTGTGGGTAAACTAACTTTTTAACATCTTGTTTTCCCCTAACTTCCTCAAATGTTTTTCTGACCCACTGAGCAGATATTATTGAATCTTTATCCCTCTATACCCTGGACCACAAAACCAGTCATAAGTTGCACGGGTATATTTGTAGCAATAGCCAACAATACATTGTATGGGTCAAAATTATCGATTTTTCTTTTATGCCAAAAATCATTATGATATTAAGTAAAGATCATGTTCCATAAAGATATTTTGTAAATTTCCTACCGTAAATATATAAAAAATGTATTATTAGTAGTAATATGCATTGCTAAGGACTTAATTTGGACAACTTTAAAGGCAATTTTCCCAATATTTAGATTTTTTTGCACCCTCAGATTCCAGATTTTCAAATAGTTGTATCTCGGCCAAATATTGTCCTATCCTAACAAACCATACATCAATGGAAAGCTTATTCAGCTTTCAGATGGTGTATACAATCTCAATTTCAAAAAATCAACCCTTATGACTGGTCCTAATATTGTGTTGGTCCCCCTTTTGCTGCCAAAACAGCCCTGACCCGTCGAAACATGGACTCCACTAGACCCCTGAAGGTGTACTGTGGTATCTGGCACCAAGATGTTAGCAGCAGATCCTTTAAGTCCTGTAAGTTGCAAGGTGGGGCCTCCATGGATCGGACTTCTTTGTTCAGAACATCCCACAGATGCTCGATTGGATTGAGATCTGGGGAATTTGGAGGCCAAGTCAACACCTCAAACACGTTGCTGTGCTCCTCAAACCATTCCTGAACCATTTTTGCTTTGTGGCAGGGCACATTATCCTGCTGAAAGAGGCCACAGCCACCAGGGAATACCGTTTCTATGAAAGGGTGTACATGGTCTGCAACAATGCTTAGGTAGGTGGTACGTGTCAAAGTAACATCCACATGGATGGCAGGACCCGAGGTTTCTCAGCAGAACATTGCCCAAAGCATCACACTGCCTCTGCCGACTTGCCTTCTTCCCATAGTGCATCCTGGTGCCATGTGTTCCCCAGGTAAGCGACACACCTGGCCATCCACGTGATGTAAAAGAAAACCTGATTCATCAGACCAGGCCACCTTCTGCCATTGCTCCGAGGTCCAGTTCTGATGCTCACGTGCCCACTGTTGGCACTTTCGGCGGTGGACAGGGGTCAGCATGGGCACCCTGACTGGTCTGCGGCTATGTAGCCCCATACGTAACAAATTGCGATGCACTGTGTATTCTGACACCTTTCTATCAGAACCAGCATTAACTTCTTGAGCAATTTGAGCTACAGTAGCTCGTCTGTTTGATCGGACCACAAGGGCCAGCCTTCGCTCACCACGTGTATCAATGGGCCTTGGCCACCAATGACCCTGTCGCCGGTTCACCACTGTTCCTTCTTTGGACCACTTTTGATAGATACTGACCACTGCAGACCGGGAACACCCCACAAGAGCTGCAGTTTTGGAGATGCTCTGACCAGGTCGTCTAGCCATCACAATTTGGCCCTTGTCAAACTCGCTCAAATCCTTACGCTTGCCCATTTTTCCTGCTTCTAACACATCAACTTTGAGGACAAAATGTTCACTTGCTGCCTAATATATCCCACCCACTAACAGGTGCCATGATGAAGAGATAATCGGTGTTATTCATTTCACGTCAGTGGTCATAATGTTATGCCTGATCGGTGTATATATATATATATATACATACATACAAAAATTCATAGAAACTGCCTGTGAGTAATCAAGGGTGTATACCAATCAGACAATGTTTGCATCTGAAAATGAATTGCATTAACACAGTAAATGGCATGCAACTGGCATCTCCTGTTCTGGTTCATTCACACTGTTAGGGTTAGTAGATAAAAGGCACACCCTGTTCCCATTCTAGCTGACAGTATTGAGCGCATGGGAAAGCCCTCTGCTCTAATGCAACTTCGCAGCTGCTTTCAGCCCATGTGGAATCGGCCCTGACAAAATGTCACTCAATTGATTAGCGGACTATTGATTAACTAGCCACATCAGTGCGAGAGAAATTCATCTGATGAGTTTATGGATCTACAGTAACCCAGTGTGACCTGAGATGATGAGTGTCTGTATGTGGGCTGCGTTGGCGAGAGTATGTCCAGTGCAGACGATCATTAACCTGCTCTTATCTGACGCTGTCATCATGTCTGTCTGCTGTGACCAAAATAAAGCCCTTTTGCCAATTTCTGTGGTTAAATGTTCAATTATCTCAGAA
This sequence comes from Coreius guichenoti, assembly GCA_039654105.1. Classification (NCBI taxonomy): domain Eukaryota; kingdom Metazoa; phylum Chordata; class Actinopteri; order Cypriniformes; family Gobionidae; genus Coreius; species Coreius guichenoti. The sequence goes on from CM077175.1 coordinate 7,322,191, forward strand.
ACCAGCACTTTAGGAGAGAGTTATACAGTTGTGTACTGTGCAGACCAGTGGATGTATCCTATCTGGATGACCACACACGTTTTTGGAAATGGAATTTACTTCTCCCCTAAACTCACAAAGCCCCCACCCCACAAAAAAAACTTTTATGCAAAGTATTTACAATCACTAGAAGAGAAAGCAGTAAACTGAAACTAGATTTACATAAACCAAAATAAAAACACTAAACAACATTTATAACTTTACTAATATATTTAATTTATTTCATAATGTAAAATTACATTCTACATTTTTTTTTAAATGATTGAAATACAGGAAATTTATTTGTGGCATCACATTATGCTGCACAACTTGGTTTATATATTTTATAAAGCAGAAAATAACCTAGCCTGCTTTGATTTTACACTAAAGTTCTGAATGCAGTATTTTATTATAAAATACTGTTAATTCTTGTAAAATTACTGTAAAATACAGTGTAGTTGTTTATTAAAATCAAACAAATAAAAAATTAAGTTGTTAACAATTGTAAAGCAATGGACAAACAATAAAACAAAAATATGCAATACCATTCAAAAGTTTGGGGTCAGTAATATTTGATCATGTTTTTGAAAATCTGCTCACCAAGGCTGCATTTATTTGATCAAAAATATAGTAAAATGATGACATTTTCAAAAAGTTTGAGGTCAATATGTTTTTTTAATAAATTAATGTTATATAATATATATATATATATATATATAGCAGGCGTCTTTACATTCACAACACAAACTGAATAGTTTTGAAGGGTTTATTTCCTCAAGAAGTTTAGTTGTTTACTGTCAAATTATGAATTCCTAAAATAACATTAGAACTGATTACTTTTTATTAAAAAAGGGTGGGTTACACTTTATTTTAAGGTGTCCGTGTTACAGTGTAAGTATACATTTAAGTATAGTATAGTAATATTAAGTAACTACATGTACTTACTATAGGGTAAGGGTAGGATTAGGGTTTGGTTTAGGGTTAGTTGCATGTAATTATGCATAATTTATAGCTATTACTATAGTAACTACATGTAACATATGTAACAATGACACTGTAAAATAAAGTGTTACCAAAGGTTTTTACTTTTTAAACTATTATCTAAAATCCACTGTCCAGCAGAATTTAAGGTTTGTTTATACGTCAATAATGTGCTAAAAACAGATGACAACGTTGTCAAAACGATCCCTGCTCACACAAATCTGCGAAAATGACTAAAAAGGTTGTATTATGCATGCCAGGCCAGTAGTTGGCGATGTCACTTTGTCAAGAAACACCCCACGAACACGTAATACACATGCGTATGATGTCACTGTTTTCATAAATTCACGTTTTTGTTGTTTACTTGGAGACGGTAAAGGCATCGTTTTCAAAACTTTGCACTTTGAAACCCGTTTTCAAAAGCTTGTGTTTTCAGGCCGCCAAAACGCTGTTGTCGTGTAAATGCCAAAACGCATAAAATTTTTTCCGTTTTTAGTTGAAAACGGTGTCGTGTAAACATACCCTTAGCTCCAACCCTAATTAAACACACCTGAACCAGCTAATCAAGATCTTCAGACTCACTTGCTGTGTTCCAAATCGTCCCCTATACACTCATTCCCTACATTACTGCACTAATATAGTTCACTTGAGCGAGTGAAATGAAAACAAATGAGTGAATTTGGACACTGAATCCGCCGGAAGGGCTGCCGCTTTTGCATAGTTTGTGCTTGCTATTTAATAATTATTTGAAACGTATACTGGCAGTAGTAATGAAAAGATTTATCTTGAACTCTGCCATGGAAACTAGCATAAACTGTAATTAAACAATTTAAAAATCAATTAAAAATGAATTTATACCTGTATGATATGCTTCATTCAGCACGCGACTCTCACAGTGCATTATGGGTATTCTCTAGGCGTTGAGCGTACATCAGTTGTACACTCGTTATTGCGGTGCACTGTGGGATTGAATGAGTGCACTCAATAACGTTCACTATGGTTTTGGACACCACTACAAATGGCTGTCCCCTCAAATAGTGCCCTATTTAAGGAATCGGACACAGCCACTAAGTAGAAACTTCCAGGCAAGTGTGTTGGAGCTAAACTGGGACGTTGGCCCATCAGGAGCAGGATTGGACAGCCCTGAGCTAGATCAAGTCCATAGTATGTGGGAGACATGTTAGACAAACATTGTGAACGAGAGGTCAAGTCAGTTAATTCGAGGGGAAAATAGCAATGAGTCAGATGTCCCCCACAGTATCACACACACAAACACCCCCCTAAATGTTAAGCCCTCCCTGGGTTTGTCTTCCTCCACTGTCACACGCTGACAGGCATGATCGATTGATCCTGGTCACTGATGATGTCACAAGTGAAGATCTCCACAGGCTGCAAATACTATAAATGAGGATTTCCCAACACAAATAAACTGGGAACTTTTCTATAACAAGTCTCGATTTGGCTAAAAACCTGTACAATAATCACATTTACACAACACATTAGCAGTTTGGTAACATATAAACTCCAAAAAAAAACATGTTAGAGGATTAAGAATAGGCTACGTCCATTAGCCTTTTATGTCTTATTGGAAATGATTCAGATTGAATTCACTTCCTAGAACCGGTCAGCAATACACCTGAGATAGCAGATAGCAGAACATTCTAGAACTGTGAAGTAAGTTTGCTCTCCTATCTACGCAGTATGTAATAAATAAATAAAACACGCATGTCCTCGGCTGTGAGCTGGCCAATCAAAGAGTGTCTGGCTGGTATTCTGTGAGCTGAAGTTTCTACCATCTGTTTAAGACATTAGGGAAGCTGGCCTCTGTGAAACAACACTGAGTTATGAGTGGATGAACACTCAAATATATCTTTCTCAAAACTCTCTGACTTTATTTCATACTGCATTTCTGCAAATTTGATGCAATTCAAATGAGAGTGACAAAGTGTCTCATACTCAAAAATCAGAGTTTCGTAATTCAATTGAGCCTTGCTAAACCCCGACTTCAAATGTTACTGACCAATTCTACAACAGCAACTGTTGCTATTTGCCATGTTTTTATTATCATTATTTAATTCATTTTCCAATGTAAGTCTCCTATGTGTTTGGATCATTTAAAGGTCCAGTGTGTAATATTTATGAGGATCTATTGACAGAAATGCAATATAATATACATAACTATGTTTTCAGTGGTGTATAAAGACCATAATGAACCGTTATGTTTTTATTACCTTAGAATGAGCCATTTCTATCTACATACACCGCGGGTCCCCTTACAGTGAAGTCGCCATTTTGCGCCGCCATGTTTCTACAGTAGCCCTAAACGGACAAACTGCTCTATAGAGTGCTAGCTACTCTCTGATGTCTCAGACGACGTCATCTTTGTCCTGTGTTGACCACCGTAGCTTCTCTATGTGCTTTGAGCGGTGAGGTTGCGATTTGCAACCGTACTGACCAATCCTACATTAGCAATTGTTGCTGTCTGCCATATTATTATTATTAATATTATTTAATTCCTTTCCCAATGTAAGTCTCCTATGTGTTTGAATAATTTAAAAAACAGTGATAAGCCACAGTTTTGAATCAAATGTACTACATTTTACACTTTTTAAAGGAAAATTGCAGATTAAAATGCTTCATATCACTTCATTTCAGCCTATTGTTTTTTTCTTTGATAATTAAATTTTTTTTTTTGATTTTTAATTTTAAAATAATTATTTTAATTCAATATAATAATTATTCAATATTTTATTCTATTATTTTATTCAATAAATATTGTTTTTATTAAATTGTTTAATCAATTATTCCAATTTATTTGCCACAACGATCCATTAACCATCTCCAGCCTGTTAAAAATGTTGTAACAATCTTTTTTTTTTCATGTAAAATAGTAAAAATGTCCCTGCATGCATGGACATTATTATTTCCAGACATGGAGTCACTGACACTTAATATTTGTCAGCACAATCAAAAATTGGATTAAAGTCAGATTCAGTTGTGAATGTAAGCAATGAAAGTGATTATTGGATCACAATGTGTGTGTGTGTGTGTGTGTGTGTGTGTGTTTTAAGCGGGTTAGTGCATGTAAAAGGGTGTGCGTGTGGGGTGAGAACATTCTGTGAAAGGTGTGACACGGCCCTACTGAGCACGTGCGAGAAATGTACTGTACTCTCACTGACCTGCCGAGAGGAAGAGAAAAAAAAGAGACCTCAGAATGAGGTTGAAGAAGAATAAAATAAAGAAGTGTTTAAGGGAGGTGGGTGAAACGGGGCGAGGCGTGCGTGTCAGGGCTGACAGAGTCGAGTTGCACTCACCCCAGCTAACCCCACTCGCCTCTACCTGTAACCTTCTGCAGTACAGCAGCATAGGGGCTCAGGTCACATGGCCGACACATGCAAGGACATGCTGCACATTCAGTGATTTTTTGACATATTGTGTTGTTTTCAAACGATTCATATAACTGAAAAGTCATTCAGTGGGAGAAAATGAGTTCTGTAGTGAGATCTGGAGTTATGGAGTTCCTAACCAAACCTTTAGTTAACCTACAATTGTAGATTTTCTCTCTAAAATAACTCTTTCTTTTATAGTTGCAAACACTGAATCAATAGAAAATGTTCTTTTTTATGTTCACAATACTTTGTGAATGATGTTGAGTGGATTAAAAGTGCTAGAAATAAAACAAACAGTGGACCCCAAAAGTATTTGGACACTAAATATGAATATTCAACAAGGAATGTTTTTTTTTTGAAGACCCAACCTTCTTCTTTTTTTAAACATTGTTCAATTATTCTGGTCTTGTTTGCATATAATATATATATATATATATATATATATACACACTTCATAATATGGTTTCATTTGTTAACATTAGTTAACTATATCAGTTAACACGAATTAACAGCATTTAATCTTTACCTTTACCTTTACTAATACATTATTAAAAATCAAAAGTTGTATCTGTTAACATTAGTTAATGTATTGTGATCTAATATGAACAATGACCAACTGTATTTTTATAAACAAAGGTTAATAAAAGCTGTAAAAATATATTGCTCATAGTTAGATCATGTTAACTGATACATTAACTAATGTTAACAAACAAGACTTTATTGTAAAGTGAAAACTTTAATTCCATTTTAGTGAATATAACTCTGTATGGCAAGTTCATGAAGCACCTATCATAAGTGCTAATATAACATTTTGTTTTTTTGCATGTGTTTTGGTAGTTTTTTTTTTTTTTTGACGGGTGAAAAACCTTCAGTTGCGCACGGCAGGAAATGCATTTGAAACAGGATCCTCAGACAGAGTGCATTATAGACCGCGCTGTCAGTGAAATCAGAGAGGCTACAGAGAAAGTCATTCCTGACCGTCACACGGCCTCCCAACAGCTGAGAGAGAGAGAGAGAGAGAGAGAGAGAGAGAGAGAGAGAGAGAGAGAGAGAGAAAGAGAAAGAGGATGCACTCTTTCCAGCACTGGTACGGCAGGTCGTTTAGGTCACTGCTTGCATATGGCAACATATAAGCCCTGTTCCAAAAAAATATAGGGTGCATGCATCACCTCAGTTGAGGATAAAGAGATTGTAAAACTAATCCATGTGAATTGAGCAGTTTAGTCCAAATTTTCTGAAGAGACTTGATCGCTTTATATGCTGAACAGATTGAATTTAGGCTTTTATTCACATATAAACATTCATCAACTCATACATCAGTTGTGGTAAACAGAATCTCAAGCATGTTTGCTTGATGTGCGAGAACCAATGAGGTTCATTCTCGTGTTACGCAGCACGTTTGAGCTTCAGCAAGAACCAATGAGGTTCATTCTCGTGTTAAGCAGCACGTTTGAGCTTCAGCAAGAACCAATGAGGTTCATTCTCGTGTTACGCAGCACGTTTGAGGTTCAGCAAGAAACAATGAGGTTCATTCTCGTGTTAAGCAGCACGTTTGAGCTTCAGCAAGAACCACTGAGGTTCATTCTCATGTTACGCAGCACGTTTGAGCTTCAGCAAGAACCAATGAGGTTCATTCTTGCTGATCAATGTTTATGTGAATAAAAGCCCTAAATTAAATCTATTCATCATATAAAGTGATCGAGTCGCTTCAGAAAATTTGGACTAAACCACTCAATTCATATAGTTTTACAATCACTTTATGAACTTTTTGAAGCGACAAAGTGATAAACTGTCAATGGAGAGACAAAAGCTCTCAGATTTCATCAATAAGATCTTCATTTGTGTTCTGAAGATCAATGAAAGTCTTACGAGTTTGGAACGGCATGAGGGTGAGTAATTGATGACAATTTTTCATTTTTGGGTGAACTATCCATTTAATATAAATTTTGTACATTCATGTTTTAAGGTAATTTTACCGTAAAAAAAAAGAAAAAACAATTAAAGGGATAGTTCACCCAAAAATGAAAATTCAGTCATCATTTACTCACCCTCAAGTTGTTCCAAATCTGTAAGAGTTTCTTTCTTCTGTTGAACACAAAAGAAGATATTTTAAAGAATGTCAGTAACCAGACAGTTGATGGCACCCACTGACTTCCATAGTATTTTTTTTTTCAGTCAATGAGGCCCATCAGCTGTTTTGTTACAGACATTTTTTAAAATATCTTCTTTTGTGTTCAGCAGAATAAAGAAACAGGTTTGTAACAACTTGATGGTGAGTAAATTATCCTTTTGGGGTGAACTATTCCTTTAAGAAATGAGTTCTCTTTTTTTTTTTTATTTCACTGTAAATTATTTTTTAAAAGTGTCTGTGTCATTAAAGGGTTCTTGCATCAAAAAATGATTTAGTTCTTAGCTATTTAGTTTTATGTGACCATTTCCTCTTACCCTTTAAATTAAACAAATAACAAGAAGTGTCCTCTCTTCCTTGTTAAACTGCTGACGTTTCCTTTTACAGCTGGACTAAAATTCCAGAAAAAAACTCAACTCAGCCCATCTCAAGTTTCAGAAAGTTTAGCTGACTATACAAGGATAAGATAGAAATCTAGAAGTCTAAAGGCTTTTTTTTTCTGACTTATATCATCTGCCCATAGTCTATACCATGATATAAAATTAGTTTAGCTTGAAGTTGACAGAAAAAATAGTTATATTGCATTGCTCACTTGCAGGGTAAACATGATAAACAGCTAGTTATAGGCAATCAAATAATGTTCAAATGTATAAATACAATGTATAAATAAATCACTGGCATGTGGATAAAATTATTAGCACAGATTAAATAATGTTGTGTGTGTGTGTGTGTGTGATTTTAAGGGGATAGAGGAAGGTTTCATCCTTGTGTATAGTGTCAGCCGCTGCTGTCCCTCAGCAACAGAGTCCCTTTGTACTTGCGCTGACTTACAGTTTTCTGTCGGGCGTGTTTTACAACGTGTGCGCGTGTCAGAGCTCAATAGCAATTTATTTCCCCCTCATTTTGTGTGTGTATATACTGAAATAAGTCCTGCTCTTCATTTTCACTAATGAAGTGAATTCATTCTTATGGAAACTGTCTTCCAACACATAAGAAAAAAAAAATGCTTTGGTAAATCATAATTATGATGGTATAAAAAGTCAAAATTATGAGACACTAAGTCCTAATTGTGACATAAGTCATAAGATGTAAAGTTGAAATTGACATAAATCAAAATTATGAGATATAAATATGACATTAAAAAGTCAAAACGATGAGGTACTAAGGGATAATTTCAACATACAGTAAGTCATAATGATATATAGTCGAAATTGACAAAAAACAATAGACACATCAAAATGACAAAAGTCAAAATTAGGAGATAAAATGGCTTAATTTTGACTTTTTATCTCATTATTGACTTAATATCTCATAATTTTAACTTTTTATCCCATAACTGTTTTTGTCATAATTTACCAAAGCACGTTTTTTTTCTTATGTGACAGAAATGGCATTCCATAAATTCAGTTTTTATGCAATTACTATTGCTCATACTTAGGGCTAGTGATTTAAACAGACCCGTTTAATTGAACTCATTTAGTTACACCTTGGCCGGCGTGTAACTAAATGAACTAACTGTGTGCCAAGTATATGAATGATACCTCAAATCATGCAGCTTTTGAAGAAATATGTGCTATTGCTTTTGTAAGCAATCGGCAGGTTCAGATCTGTGGACAGTTTTTGCATTGGCAACCACCCACAACAGTGTTGTGGCATTATGGTAGCAAGTGAGTTTTACACCATATTGTTTAGAAAATTGTATATATGCACGGTCCACCTCTCGCTCCATCTCTGACTACAGTTAAAGAAAGAGAGAGACAGAGTCAGATCTTAGTCAGCTGTGATGTTGGCTGTGCCAACTCTTTTCTCGTTAACAGTTTCTTTGCCTCTTTATTTTTTCCTCGCTGCACACCCCCTTCTGACACTGCCAAGAGCTCTCATGGTGCGCGTTTGTTGTCGTTGTCTCACGCCTGTCAAGATTTACTTACACATTTCTCACGCGACCACACGCCTGGCTCATCTGGAGCGAAAGGGTGGGGTCAAAGGTCACAGAGCTGTCTGCAGTAATTAATGTCATTCGGATAAGTGTACTTTCACACACAGATGTTTGTTTGGTGACTTTTCTATTGAGATAATGATATTTTCTATCCCATAAACCCAATACCATGGGTTTCACACAAAAGTATGTTTACATGTTAAGACATGAAGATCATTGGCTGGTCCCTCATGTAGGCAATAACTGGCATGCACATACACATTTAACTCTATGTATGATTACTTTATCAGCGTGAGATTACGTCGATCTCAGTAACAGGATTAACAGTGTTCACAGTGGCTTTAGGGCGCTACAGCCGATTAGCAGCAGTGTGAGCTGTCCAGTGTGACATAGGATTAGGATTATAATCCCGGGATTATCCGTATAGTCTCCACGGGATTATCTGTTCCCCCCCTTTACCCTCAAAGTCGGGGTGATCCATTTCAGGTCCTGTGTAGGGCTTCTTAAATGCAGCTTTAGTCTATTCTAAATACTTTCTATAGTTATTATTATTGGATATGGTTCATAAAATGTGTGTGTGTGTGTATACAGTTAAATCAGCCAATTAGAATGATTTCTGAAGAATCATGTGACACTGAAGATTGGAGTAATGATGCTGAGAATTCAGCTTTGCATCACAAGAATAAATTACATTTTGAAATATATTCAAACAGAAAACTGTTATTTTAAATTGTAATAATATTTCACAATATTTTTGTTTTACTGTATTTTTGATCAAATAAACGCATTTGGTGAGCATAACAGTCTCTTTACAAAAACTTAATTATTCAATACTTTTGACCGGTGGTGTGTGTGTGTATATGTACTGCATCATATATATATATTCATATTTATACTACGGGGCTGTTGAATGCTTGAATCTGATTGGTTGACGAACGTTCTAAGGTGTGCAATTATTTTCAGGGAAACGCACAGCTAAAATAGTCCCAGGCAGGTCTTGACCGCATTACAGTTCTATATCACTTCACCAAATGATTTCAGTTATTTTAAATGTCTTTACAGCATAGAACAGCAAAAGAACCAAAACCCACAACAACACTGACCAAGCAAAGAAAGAGAGTAAACAATATGATAAACCAACCAATTATTTCCATGTTTTTCCCACAAAATTACGTTTAATTATGTACAAAATGCACTCCCGCTCTGCTCTCCCACTCAAACACACACAAATACACTACGGACACACACTCGCACAGAAACGCGTTGTCAGCGCTGCTCTGACGATTTTATGAGTAAAAAAGTTTAGCAACTTAAAAGCTACATGACATTTCTCACTAGCAAGGTAATAACGCCACTGTTCTTGAAGCAGATAAACTTACAGTTTCGCTATTAGTAGAGCTATGACGAACACTGTTGAGAGACGCACAGACTCAGGTAATTCACACACACACACACACACACACACACACACACACACACACACACACACACACACACACACACACACACACACACACACACACACTCTCTCTCTCTCTCTCTCTCTCTCTCTAATAACTGCATTAGTCTGCTATCAGTGGCTCAAGTCTCCGTTAGCTCTAAAATTACATTTTGGAATTATCAACGGAGGCTTGGGATGAGATGCGTAAGAAATTAGTCCTACATACAAGAGCGTTTTAAGGACAAAAACCTGACAAATGTTTTGAAATACATAATCTGAACAATGTTTTGAGGTGTGGTAACCGTAGTATAAATGGAATAATTGACACCGGTCCACTGAATTATTAGAAAATAATGCACACCTGAAGTGTAACTTTGCTTCACTTTTCTAATTGCTAATTCAACAGCCCGTTATCAATTATTCCTTACATATATGAATGGAAGTAAATTCAAATTTTACTCATTATGTCATCAGACTGACAAAATATCATTTTTAAACAAAACAGGACAAAAAGAAGATAATTTGATGCTATTTGCTGGATAAAATTAGAATAATATTAATGAGTGTAATGTTTACTGTTGCATACTGCATACAATTTCACATGCTATTTAAAAAATTGTATGCAGTATAAATTGCTAAGTATACAGTAAACACTGCTAATATTGCATTTCAAACATAGCTCCTATGAGACAACGTACAGACCGCCGGCCATTACCGCAAAATAAACATCCACAGGATGATCAGGGAGCAGAGGGATCTTGTTTCATCCTGAAGGAGTTTATTTTGGGATAATGTCCAGCTGACTGTATATTAACCGGTGTCTTCTTAGCAAATAAAGAACTGAATGGATTAAATAGCGATTTGAAATGATTTCATACAGTCATGTGATACGAGAGACATAAAACCAGCACAGTTATTAATAAAAACCCTCAGATGTTAAGTTTAACAGATATTATACAAAAATGATTTACTGCAGAATGCAGTGAATGACCAATCAAAATCAAGGAGAGTATAATCAATAACTATATACTCTGTAATATACATATATTATCAGAATTTGTGAACATAAATAAACAACAGATTCATTTACAAAGATAAAAGCATTAAAAGCGGACTCCTTTCCTCTCTCTTTCTTCATTATTCAAGGGCTTTGATAATTGAATTCAGTGTGTTTTCAATCCTTTTTCATAAATACACATCAGAATGAGCTGGGCTTAGATGGAGGGCTCTGTTGCTAGGATACCATGACCACGACAGACACAAGGTTTGAGCAAACAGTCTGTGGAGGGCTAGTCACATCTGTACCACCGCTTGTGTGTGTGTGTGTTTTTTAAAGAAACCCACATGCACAACCTCAAAAATTTCTGTAATTATATGTATTTCACTTATAATATGCTAGTTCACAAACACAAACTGCACATGATTTGCTTATTATGGCACTACAAACATAATTCTGTTTGCTTATGTGATATGAAGAATTTTATCCCCAAAAAATGAAGTGCATCATGTGTACCGTCTGTGCGTTACGGTCACCGCACTAATGAATAATGCAGTTCGGTGACCCCTCCCTCTTAATGACTGATGCATCGGGGTTGATGATGCATTTCCTGTCAGTCAGAGCTTTGATGACTCAGCCTGTTTAGCTCTACAGGAAGTGCAGTGTCCACTCCCAGAGTTCACTAGAAGCTGAGTCACGCAGCGATGAAATCTCTCTTTCACAGCAACACACACACACACACACGTCTGGTTTACTATCTTTGTGGGGACTCTCCATAGACATAATGGTTTTTATACTGTACAAACTGTATATTCTATCCCCTTACACTAACCATACCCCTAAACCTACCCATCACACAAAACTTTCTGCATTTTTACATTTTCAAAAAAAACTAATTCTGTATGATTTATAAGCTTGTTTCCTCATGGGGAACTCAATTTAGGTCCCCACGGTGACACAAGTCCCCAAGAGTCTGCGTGCATTCAGGCTGAAGTCCCCACCGGGATAGAAAAACATGCACACCCACGCACACACACAAGCGCGCGCGCACATACGCACTGAAGTAGGTCAGGGTCAGGGTGTTCCTGATAAGCTGTCTATCCAACACTATCAGGGGCCAATTCAGGTTTAAAGTTTTTAAAACTAATACACATGTCCTCCAGTACACACACGACTTCCAGAGTGTTTTGCGCTTGCGCTTGCACTTTTTTTTCAGTGGGACAGGAAATTTTGGTGTGTGATCAATTCTTTACAGTATTTACCTTACAAAAAGTACTATACAGAGAAAAAGGGTGTCAAAAATGGTACCTTTAGGGGTACAACAGCTTGTCACTGGGGCAGTCTTTGTACTTTTTTTACTCCTAAAAGGTGCATATTAGTACCTTGGAGTACAAATACGTACCTTAAGGTACTACTATGAACCTTTTTGTGGTAAAAAAAAAAGGTACAAATATGTCCTTTTAAGGGTACTGCCCCAGTGACAAGCTGTTGTACCCCTAAAGGTACAATTATGACAACCTTTTTCACTGTGTGTAGTATCAGATGACAATTCGTAATTAGGAGGGATAAACATGACTTCCTCTATTTCCCGACAGTTAGTTTGTACTAAGAACTAATGTACCAAATTCAGAATGCATCTATATATATACACCATTTTCTTTCAGTGTAAGCCAACAGATGTGCCCAGAATAACACAACATGCAAAGTTTCACGTTAAGCATTTTCCCTTACAAAACCATTATAAAGAAAATGCTTAATGTGCAATTTAGCGCGTTGTGTTTATATTCTGGGCGTATCTGCTTTCCTCTATATATAGTATGCATCATCAATAAGGTTTATATTTAATTTGATCTTTTAATATCACTTTCTTAGCACATGAGGGCATGGTAAACATTTTTCACGTTAATCGTTTTAGAATGTCCCGCTGTTTTAGTGACTGAAATACTGTGGCAGTAGCTGTATATGCCCATTGCAGTTTGTTCACATATCTTTGTGTTTCTTCGTTTCAGAGGTGATCTAAATATTCCTGGCTTGAAACTTTAAAAATTGACAGGCCTGTGCTACGGGTCTATGGATGTTCTGCCCTCCAGGTCTCCACAAGTGACTGAAAGCTATGAATACCAAAGATTGCAGTCATTGATATTGGACAGCCCTATGGCAAAGGGGGGCCCACTATTTAGGCCCTTATCATTTTATACTGCGTAATACCATGCTTCTTTGATATCTACCATAGTACTGAATGATTAACATGTTCATGTAGCATATTATTTATATTATACTCTGGGTGATTCAAAGAATACTACCATGGTACATGTCCAAAACTTTTTTTAGTGTAAATATTTAAATATTAAAAAATGAAAAGAGCAAGAGAGTGTAGGGGGGAGGCAGGAATTAAGATGATTTTGTTATGACACATTAGGACAGTATGTCAGATAAACAGTTTTCTCGGCCTACTGGTTGGGTTCATGCTTTGTGTGTGTGTGTTAGATCTCAGTGCTGGTTGTTACTATGGCGTGATCCAGGAATGAAAACGTCCTCTGTGGATTTACTGCGCTCATGTTTATGCTTTCAAACAGTCATTTATTCTCTAATGAATGCCCAGTGTGTCTGTGTTTTCTGTGAGTGTACATTCCATGAGCGTGCGACTAACAGTGGTCCGGCCGCGGTAGGGCATTCGGTGTTCTGTCTCCATACATGGTGAGACTAGTACAGTCCCCTTCTCTAGCGGCTGTTGAGTGTGTTGAGGTGGATTGCATTTGCTGAACATTACTGTAATCACACATTACTCACACAAGACCACTGAGCAAAAGATCAGACAAACAGACAGACAGACAGATAGACAGACAGACAGACAGACAGACAGACAGAATGATAGATAGAATGATAAAACGATAGAACGATATAGATAGACAGATAGATGATAGATAGAATGATAGAACGAAAGAACTATAGAACGATAGCTATATAGATAGAACGATAGATAGAACGATAGATAGATAAAACGATAGATAGATAGATGGATAGATAGATAGATTTCATTAACTTTATGACTGAGTAATCTAACAGATTGAGCCATACATTAGTGTCTCAGAGCACTAAACTGACTTTAGAGTTCAGTAGCTGAATAATGTTTAGCTTTGATTTTTAATCGGTGTTTAGTGTAGTAAAAACCCTGACAAGAGTGTTGTGTGTTTGCCATTACTTAACAAAATGTAAACAGAGCGAGTCACACACAACTAAAAAGACTCTCACCCTTCAGTCTCAGACTCTGGAATGTAAGCTTGGTGTCAAAAATAGCCATATACAGAGAGAGTGAGTGCACACACACAAACACACACACACACACACACACACACACACTAGAGTTGATACAGGGTCAGAGATGATGTGAGCTTTAAAAGCCGTGAGTGTGTGCAACATGAGATTGACCCGGCCGTCATGATGACTTCTGTAGAAGCTGGCTGAGTTTGGCCGAGCGCTGGGGGCCGTATTCCAAAGCGCTGAGGTCTTCAGACGTAGAAGATCAGCTCCTATAAACAGGAGGCTGATGGTATTTGGATCCCAGACTACAAACTCCCTTAAGAAACTTGCAAGCTTAACTAAACAGTCCAAAATAAGACAAGAACAACAATCTATATTGAATGTTGTTCTGCAAGAAATGCCCAGAGGTTGCTTGTTCTGAGTTCAGAAGATCATGATATCTGAAATATGTTTTAGTATCAACGCCTCAGATATTTTCCCAAAGTTCCTACAGTTAACAAATAATTCAGCAGAAGGATTTAAAAATGAATAAAGAAAATTTCAAAAACATAGCTCAGATAATTTGGTCTTGGAAGTAAATAAATGATATCTAGTGTTATTTTAGTATTATTTATATAATAGCACATAAGTCTTTAAATTTAAGTTTTCAATTTAATTTTAGTTTAAGTAATTTTATGTGCTTTTGTCATTTTTATTAGTTTTATTTTTTAAATATTTCCTTTATTTTTATTTCAGTTTTAGTCATTTAGTTTTAGTACTTCAACTTATTTCAGTTAGTTGCCAAGGCATTTATCATTTTTGTTTAAAAAGTTACATTTTTAAATCTAATATTTATATTTTATTTCATTTGAAATTATATGTATTGTGAAAAGCGCTATACAAATAAATGTGAATTGAATTTCAGCAGAATTTCAGCTTTATTTCAAACAGAAAACATTTTTTAATAGTTTGTTTTTAGTTTTACAATAACCAAACTGATTATACATCAAATCAACCAACTATTCTTTACTTTAAGCTAGTAAATAACTACACTGTAAAAAAAAAAAAAAAAAATCTGCCTTAAATTTTTAAGTACAATTAACTTGGATATTTAAGTCATTTCAACTTAAATTACATTAAACTGACTTAAATTAGTTGAATCTTGTGTAACTTATAAAAAAGTTGAAAATTGTTTAACTTATTTCGATGAGTTATAGCAATGAAAAACACTGATCATACAATTTTTTTACAGTGTATATAGCAACCACTCAAAGCACCCAAGGAACTGCACAGCAATGGCCCGGCAACCAATTTTGCAAAGGCAAGCACAATTCACATTTTCTTCAGGAAAAAAAGGTCCCCATTGTTGTCTAGGAAAAACAATCCAGATATTAAAGGTGTGCTGTTTGTATTTTTCTTCCCTAAGAGTATCAAGCTTGTGGGAGAGAACATATTGAACCTATACTGAAATAATCATAGACATTGGGTTGAACTGAAAAGAGGGCAAACAGGAACATTTAGCCATGTGTTGCTGATATATAATCATAGATGCCTTCCTTTAAAAAAAAAAATTGTAAAACCATCTAAGAGAAAAAAAAACCCCTCTGATTTAGTTGCCATTTGGCATCTCTAGTCAAGAAAATCCAGATTAAATCATTTGCTGCCAAGACGGAGTCCATTAGCTGTAAGAAGACTTTGCTAATGGATTTGCCGACGTCAGTTTTGAAGCTGGTAAAGTCATACATAACAATGCAAAGCTCTTAAAAGGCAATTAACATCAGGATCATGTCAAAAAAAATGTATGTAATGCCATTAAGTCACATTGATCAAGCATCCTTAGTAATGTTATGCAATATCACTAAAGTAGCATTTGTCGGAGATTCAGGCTTCCACACCTCGCTATTGAAAACAAATCACATTAACAACATCTTTTCTCAGCATCTAGCCTATGTAAATTCTTTCTTTTGTTGCCCTCATGCTATGCCTTGTTCTATTAGATTTTTCTTTGGACAAAGATCAGTATGTAAGGGCAGGGCAGGTTTGTGATTGATGGATGAATTCTAAGGTAAACCTGAAAGGTCCTTACAGCTAAATCAGTTCAGGTTTAAAGCTGAAGTGTGTCATTTTTTGCAGCCCCACACAGCAACATGAGCTTAACCAATGCTATGAGTTTGGGGCGGGGCTATCTGTTTGTCGACCAATGGCAGATGGGGGGAGTGCTAAAGAAACCTGTTTGAAAACATTCATTATTTTAGCAAGTTTTGTGATGCTAGTTTGCAGAAAATTATACACTTCATTCTTAAAACTCGCAATTTAAAAAAGCTACATTTTCCTAACAACATAGGGCTAGATTTACTAAACAGGGCCTATGATAGTAATTTTTACTAAATCTGGCCAAGGATAGTAATTTTTACTTAAAACAATAATGTTACATTGTATAATGGTGATATATAATGGTTAATGTTTATTCAAATAGCTGAAATTATAATTAAAATGTAAGAAAATGTCTTTCTGCAAACCAGAAGCACCAAGAGCCAGATTTACTAACACCTTCTTTTGGCGTTAATAAACTGTTGTCAGGATTTACTAAAGACAAGCAGTGAAAAATTTGTGCTAAAAAGGCATGGACAGGGTTATTTTTTGCGGCTTATTGCAAAGGGTAGGAGTTTCCCTTTCAGATGCAAAATTTATGGGAGTATTTAAATGATCATGCAAGGTGATTTACTAAGGTTTGCGCTAGTCAGTTTACTGGTTTTTATGCCATTATTTAACACCCAAAAAAGCATAAACCAGACACCACTATTGGTAGATTGCGTTGGTCATTATAGAAATGATCCGGCTGCGTCTGTGTTCTTTCATGTGCGCGCCGTCAATAGATCACGCGAAGAACTTTCCACTCCCATCGACGCTTTTTTGGAACTGCGCTCTCACGCTAATTTGCCCTGTTTAGTCAATCTAGCCCCAAGTTTATAATTATTAATGATTATTATAACAATAAATAAATATGCCACTATGTAATTCAGTTCATTAGACTGAATGTAGTCTGTATAAACAATGTATAAAACAGAATTCAACAGGTGTACAAATATAGGCTATTTTACATCGGCTTTGAACATCCTGTTTATCATTCAGATTTGTTCTGTCTGACTGAACAAGGTGAAAGGAGTGTTCGTTACCAGCAAACAGCGCCATTAAAATGGGAAGAGCCCTCTGGTACATCACATAATTGCACAACTCGAGCCAAAATGGAGAGATAAGCGTTAAGGGGGAGTGCTGGTCCTCTCTACTACTGGTTGATCTCAACTTCACCTCTGTCTTGTCAGATTGGAGCTTGTGAGGGCTGCTGGGAAGGGAAAGCATATTTGACTATATTCAGGCAAATGATTTGCATGATATGCAAATACACCTCGTTGAGAGCATAAATACTTGTTTGTGTTGTGTTTCTGGATGAGTATGTGTGTGTGCGTGTGTGTGTCCGCATAAGTGTGTTTTAGATGCCTGGTCATGTGATACCTGTTCTAATTATATCATCTGAAAGAAGGCCATCCACAGTCTGCTCTAATCATTAAGCTGCGAGCTGCCCTCATAATGTAGTGACATGCATAAAAATGCTCCTTACAATGACTGAAACAGATTTAACTTCCATAATGCGACATACACTACAGTTGAAAAGTTTGGGGTCTGTAAGATGTTTTTGAAATAAGTCTCTTATGCTCACCAAGGCTGCATTTATTTATTACAAATACAACAAAACAGTAATATTGTGAAATATTATTACAATTTAAAATAACTTTTTCTATTTTGATATATTTTAAAATGTAATAAAAAAAAAAAAAACATATTACCCCAAATAGTAATCTATTTGTGAGTAAATCAGAATATTCAGTGGGAAATATTGAAAGACAACTATATATTATGAGGTAATGTGTATATTTAGTCAAATGTACAGTACCGGTCAAAAGTTTGGAAACATTACTATTTTTAATGTTTTTGAAAGAAGTCACTTTTGCTCATCAAGCCTGCATTTATTTGATCAAAACAGTAAAATATTATTACAATTTAAAATAATGGCTTTCTATTTTAATATATTTTAAAATGTAATTTATTCCTGTGATGCAAAGCTGAATTTTCAGCATCATTACTCCAGTCTTCAGTGTCACATGATCCTCCAGAAATCATTCTAATATGCTGATTTATTATCAATGTTGGACACAGTTGTGCTGCTTAATATTTTTTTGGAACCTGTGATACTTTTTTTCAGGATTCAATGATGAATAAAAAGTATTTATTCAAAATAGAAATATTTTGTAACAATATACACTACCGTTCAAAAGTTTTTTAAAGAAATTAATACTTTTATTCAGCAAGGATTTGTTAAATTGATAAAAAGTGATAGTAAAGAATTATATTGATAGAAAAGATTTCTATTTTGAATAAATGCTGTTCTTTAGAATGATTTCTGAAGATCATGTGACACTGAAGACTGGAATAATGGCTGATGAAAATTCAGCTTTGCATCACAGAAATAAATTAAATTTTAAAGTATATTAATCTAGACAACCATTATTTTACATTGTAATAATATTTCACAATATTACTGTTTTTTCTGTATTTTTTATCAAATAAATGCAGGCTTGATGAGCATAAGAGACTTCTTTCAAAAACATTAAAAATAGTAATGTTTCCAAACTTTTGACCGGTACTGTATGTGTTTGGCAATGTCAGATTTGATTTCTCTATTCTTTTCAATTTCAAAAACATGATGCTTTTTAACAGTAGTTCAGCAAAAGGCAAAGCAAAAACGTGCATTAGGTGTTTAAACAGTGTATTTAGCTGAGAATCATGGGAAATGTAGTTTTGTCATAAAAGTGTATAAATTTGCAGCATTTGCAAACTTTTCTCTATTCTTAATGAATAGTAGATAAAATGCATACAAATTAAACTTCACAAACTGAACTTTTACAAATAAAAAAGTAGGTCTAAAAAAGAGCTCCCAGTGGTAATTATGACATTAAATATGTCACACGTTACAAACATAAGTTGTACACAAGCCAGGGACATTTACATAGGGATAAATGCTCTTTGGCCTCATGAAGAGGTGTTTTCATGGATGAGGTTGCACATATTTGGTCTGTTTTGACCCAAACTTAGATCTTCCTGTTTCTCTGTTCCCGCCAAAAGTAGTGCAGTGGCCATCTTGGCTCTGTGGACCATATGGCTGCCTGTTTCTTGTTAGAGAGGAGGAAACTGGCCAGTCGGCTCAAACATCTCTCACCCACGTCAGCTTCACTCAAAAGCCACTTTTCCACTCTATGATCTTCCATTTCACTTGAAGCAAAAGTGTAAAACAACACCAAATTCATAGCTGTTCCTCTCTCTCGCTTTCTCTCTGAAAACCCCTGTTATTTTTACAGGTTCCTTTTTCCTCCATATTAAAGCTCTCCTTTTCTGTCAGTTTTATTTACTTAATTTGCGTCACATTCTCTCTCTCTGTCAGTCTGGAGATATTTATACAGGCAGAGATAACAGATCTATCATTCTGTCAGATAGAAGGATGACAGATAAAGCTGAGCAGTATGTGTGTGTGTGTGTGTGTGTGTCTGGACTTTGGCCCATGGCGGTCAGCGTCAGCAGCCTCACAGTGTGCTTTTCATCCAGCCAGCATGATCCAACACGGTCAACAGAGCTGTTACACACACACACACACACACACACACACACACACACACACACACACACACACACACGCACACAAGACAATGTTCTTCTGTCCACATCTGCACTGAAACAATTTCTTTAGATCTTTACCTCTCTTTCTCTCTCAAACACACACAAACACACAAGGCCAGTGCTAGATTCACAACTCTCACTGACTTCTATTCACAGTAGATCTTCACATGTTCACAGTCTCATCTGTTTTTACTCTACCTCCTTTAGAAAACAGTTCTGTGGCTCTACCAGAGCTGTGAGGTATGACGATATATGTTTTTAATTTAACATATTATCTGGTCCTTTAGTTTGCATTTGAGATTGATTTAATTAATTACTCAAAACAAACACTGGCAAATGGAAATGCATTTAATATATAAACCATTTTTACTTATCCAGAAAAATCATTATGTACACCATTACTGTGAGTAAAAATATTTAATAATAATAATAATAATAATTAATATATAATTAAATTAAATACTATAACTATTGTTATAACAATAGAATAATATTGTATGAGATATATATAATATATATTAAAAAAGTAACATCCAAAAGTTTGGGATCAGTAAGATCTTTTTTAAAAGAAATTTATATTTTTATTCAGCAAGGACATATGGATCAAAAGTGACAGTAAAGATATTTAATGTTACAAAAGATTTCTCTTTCAAGTAAATGTTCGTTGAGCTTTCTATTCATCAAAGAATCATATGTTAATACAAAAATATTAAGCAGCACAACTGTTTTCAACATTGATAATATTAAGAAATGTTTGTTGAGCAGCAAATCAGCATATTAGAATGATTTCTGAAGGATCATGTGACACTGAAGACTGGAGTAATGATGCTGAAAATCCAGCTTTGCCATCACAAGAATACATTATTTTATAATACATTTTAAAAATGTATTAAAACAGGTCTTTAAAAAAAAAACATAAAATAAATGGTATTACTTTCACAGTAATGTCCAAAAAATCTACAGTAATACCATAGTACTTTTTTTGTAAATGCTGTATATTTATTGAAAGTGTCTCTACTACTGGCAATGTCTAACTTAAACAACTGTCTTTGTTTGTGTTTGTTTTTTTGTGTGTGTGTGTGTGTGTGTGTGTGTGTGTGTGTGTGTGTGTGTGTGTGTGTGTGTGTGTGTGTGTGTGTGTGTGTGTGTGTGTGTGTGTGTGTGTGTGTGTGTGTGTGTGTGTGTGTGTGTGTGTGTGTTTGTGTGTCTGCTGTGGAGGGGAACACCTGAAACATTGCCAAGGTTTCCCAGCAGACCTGAGATTTAGCTTGAACCCCCCCCGCCAGTGTGTATCTGTGTGCGTATTTGCTTTTCTCCTGCCGTGTAAAAATAGATGGAAAATTACAAAGTGGCATTCCCTACTGCTCTGAAAGGAAGTGGTCATACACACACACACACACACACACACACACACACACACACACACACACACACACACACACACACACACACACACACACACACACACTCACACACACACTCACACTCACAGTACGTGGAGTTGTTTAAAAAAAGTCCTGGCGATACAAATGAACAGCTAATAAACTCATGACTTATGTTTTCTAATATTTCAGCATATTTAGACATTTTAATAATTTAGCAAATGTGGTCTTTTTAATATTTAAATATATTTAGTTACATCAATAATTTAGTATCTCCACACTAAGCCAAACACTGGACGACATGAACCAGAGTAATGGTTGGAAATTGGTGGAACTTCACAGAAGCTCATTCTAGACAGATGTAACATAGGTCATAATTAATATATCAAAGCTTAAGGTCTAAACATTACTGGAAAAAAAACTTTTAGATATCCTTTTTCCTAGGATATTTTACTGCTCATATGTTGGGAATGAAATTAATTTACTTTTCAAAACTCTAATTTAATTTAATTTAATTTAATTTGAGATACAGGCCCGGGTCAAATCATATCACAAACACTATCATAAAGAACAACCATTACACCTTAGAAACCAACTACCATATTCCTTAGCAACCACTCAGCACACCCTAACAGCAGCATGGCAATGCTCTAAAAACATTGAGTACCTTAGCAACAATAGGAATGTCCTGGAAACCATCCACAATACCATAGCATCACCACCACTCACATTTTCTTTGGAAAAAGTAAAAATGGTATTTAAAAAAAATCAATTTAATATATATATATATATATATATATCTGTGTGTGTGTATACACACATGCATAAAAAAAACTATGTATTAATTTTACATTAATTCTTTATATAAATTTTTTTCAATTACTTAAAATAAAACTTAAGTATGTGTTTCGTTTTTTTGCCAGAACTTTGTGACTTCCGTAAAATAACAATTGTCCACCGCTTCAAACATCTTGTCATAACACAATTATGTCTTTCATCTTTAAACACCAAACAATAGATCTAAAAGGCAGAAAGTTGTGAGAACCCTAGTTTCTTCTGCTAGGCATTACAGACTTTTCTGTCTCTGTTGACTTTCAGAGAGGGCCAATCTTGGGGTCCGCACTGATGGATGTGATTTTTGGTGTTATTAGAGGGAAAAGCAGGGGGCTCATGGATGAGGATCAGATCCCCGTGGAGTTAGCGGTTGGCATCAGCCTGTTCATCATAGAGGATTTTGATTTGGAGAGAGCAAATACTCTGTTCAGAACTTGGGACAGGAAATGGGAATGACGGAAACCCATGCATTAGCTTCTGTGAGCGGCCTCTCTCTATATATTTCTCATATTTTTGGGATTTGTACTAATACCAGTGGCTTTTTGCTGAATAGTCGAAGGGTTTAAAAATACAATATAGCCATATAATTATTAAAATTAAACGAAAACCATTATCGTGAACACCAGATCTCCAAAACCTCCAGTTTTGAGAGCTTAATGTTGTCTTGCTCATCCAGGCTCGGGTTCTGGTGGTTTTAGAGTACATAAGCTGTACTGAGTGTCTCTTTGACTCTGACCAAATGAGGAATTGAACTGAACAACTGCAGAAAAGAGCAGTGATGGACTCTCAGCGAGCAGAAACGCTCACGCACCATCTCACTATAAGACCTCAGCCTTAGTCTTGTCCAAACATAAGAGATTCAGTGTGTCATTACAAGGCAGCAAACCACAGAATAATCAGTTTATGTTTAGTCTTCTCCTTTCAGAGACCTGGATTTGGACATTTGTAGAAATGTTTTGCAACTTTGAGAGTTTGCAGGAACTTCTCCATGCAAAATGCTGAGAATTCCAGTCATATAAAGGCCAAGAAAATGCTCTTTTACTCTACATAAGTCTTCTGTTCTTTATGTGACAATGATCATCACAGTTTCAATCACGCCAGTAACACTGGTGTGTTGCCATTGTGATGGGCTCCTCCCATAAGTCTTGTGGTCTAGACCAGTGGTTCTCAACTGGTTTTTCCCATGGTCATTAAGCCGTGACCCAAATTTTTTGGAATTTGAAGCAAGCTAATTTATTTCTCAAGAATGGTTAACACACATGAGTACTGTCCAACTTTACTCAAAACATAAATTGTAAGAATTTCACTAACGCTGATGAATAAACTGTATTATAAGGTAAGGCTATTAAATAGGAGTCTCAAACTAGTTAGTAAGTTGGTATGAGCCACCACAGCCATCAAAAATATAGAATTGGTGGTATTTTGGGTTAAGGTTACAGAAACATAAACTGTTAATAAAGTATATGGACACTGATCCTGATGAATAGAACGAACATCATACCAGCATGCAAATCCTTCCCAGCTAACACATGACGTACTAATGTAATTTATTGGTACTTTTTGGTAATTTTGGTAATTGACAATGTAACTACGATGCAATGTGAACCAGCCCTAACAAGTTACGAAAATAATGTTTGAATAATGACACTGACATATAGCCTGATCATCTCATCTCATCTTTTTTAAAAGATTAACTTAATTTAACTTGAGTGCTGCGTTTTTACAACGCTGTGTCATGCACAAGACACTGCAAAAGATGCAAGTGCAACAGTCAAACACATCCGTCTAGCGAGTGGTGCAGGTATGAAGTCAATTATGTGTACAATGAATCCTGTGGTAAACATAACTTAACTATACTTTGACGTTTTGCTCTACAGCGTAAATTACACACACACACAGCGAAAATTACTCGCACCCACAGCGAAAACACGTAAAAAATGTACGTTTTTAATAAGTAACTAAATAAGACAGTTTGGGGTGTGAGTGTGTGCAGTGTACATTGTAGAACAAAACGTCAAAGTATTGTCAAGTTATGTTTACCCCAGGCTTTATTTTACTCATAAATTGAAAAACCCCATTATAAAACCCTATAGGAACATCTCAAAGGAATTAGACTTCCAGGTTCTGACGTCATACCTCCACCACTCTTGGCAAATGTAGCGCAGTGGAATTAAAAAAGGCGTTCTGTCTGACAGAAGAGCAAAGTCTTTGCAGCTTTCATACGTCTTTCAAAATAAAAGTCTCGCATCAGAAAAAAAAAACATTTAGAAATAATTTTTTGTTGTTTCTGTGACTACACACTCCATGACCCACTCAAAACGGTCTTCGGTCGCCCCCACCAATTGAGAAACACTCGTCTAGACAGTAAAAGTAAAGGAAAGAAATTCCTGTATAAAATTCCCTGTGCTTTACAGTGCAGCTGATTTGCATTTTTATATACTGTGTGGAATGCTCATGTTAGCATCCAAAGTAAGTAGGAAGAAGGAATTTATGACTAAAGCCTTGTCATTCTAAGCTAAAACACTGGCCCATTTATGCAGCCAGATAATATGGAAACTAATCTTGCTTATTTTCATGCTCATAAAAGTGCTATTTGACTTGAACATGAATAAACTAGTAAAACTTGGTAAAAATCTATAATCAATGAATGAATAACTTTGAATATTTGCTTTAAAAAAGATGCAAAAAAAGTCTACTAGCGGTGAGAGTTCTAGTCTAGTTTGCAACATTTTCCAGTCTAACTTCTCTTCCTGCTTTTCTTTCCTGTCCTTTCTCTATCATGGTAAAAAAAAAAAAAGATGTATTAAAATGTAACAATAAGTAAATTGTAATAATAAGTATTACATTTTTTTTTTTTTTTTTTAATAAAATAATGAAAAAAAAATATATATAATCATGAGACCAAAAGTGAGCATACTCATGTGGGTGATGAGAGTTCTAGTCTAACTTGCAAAATTTTCTAGTCCTTCCTCTCCTCATCTTTTTTCTGTCCTTTCTTTTATGGTTAGAAAATAAAATGTAAAAATGTAAAAAAAGAAAAAAAAGAAAGTTAAATAAATATAATAAAAAATATATAGAAAATAAAACAAAGCACAATACATAATAAAAAAAGAATAAATATAATCATGTGACCAAAAGTGGTCATAAAGATATATTCTTGCTTGGTAAATCTTCCAGTATGGCCTCTCCTTCATCTTCATTTTCTCAACTATGATTAAAAAAAAATCTAAAAGGTCAAAATTAAAATAAAAAAATACAAATAATGATAAAAAAAAAAAAAATATATATATATATATATATATATATATTAAAAATCATGTGAGCAAAAGTGAGCATACTCAGTTAAGAAAGAGCAGAAAGACTGACAGATTTCAAACAGAATTTAAACAAAATTTTGTTAGTATATCTATAAAATACCTGTAAATACCTGTAAACAACAGTAACGTTCTGAGTGTGCGCACTAGAGTTGGAAGTCCGAGGCTTTAAAAACAAAAACTGTTTTTAGTTCCAATGTAACTTCTCTATCATGGTCAAAAAAAGATGTATCAAAAGGTATAAATAAATAAATAAATAAAATTGTAATAATAAGTATTAAAATATATATATATATATTTTAAATAAAATAATGAAAAAAATATATATAATCATGAGACCAAAAGTGGGCATACTCATGTGGGTGATGAGAGTTCTAGTCTAGCTTGCAACATTTTCTAGTCCTGCCTCTCCTCATCTTTTCCTGCCCTTTCTTTTATGGTTACAAAATAGAATGTGTCAAAATGTAAAAAAAAAAAAAATAATAAATAAAAAAGATAGTTAAATAAATATAATAAAAAAAAATATATATATATATATATATAAAAAAAAAATAAAAAGTTAAATAAATATAATAAAATTACACAAATAATAATAAATATAATCATGTGACCAAAAGTGGTCATAAAGTTATATTCTTGCTTGGTAAATTTTCCAGTATGGCCTCTCCTTCATCTTCATTTTCTCAACTATGATTTAAAAAAATCTAAAAGGTCAAAATTAAAATAAAAAAATACAAATAATGATAAAAATGTATATATATATATAAATAAAATCATGTGAGCAAACGTGTGCATACTCAGTTAAGAAAGAGCAGAAAGACTGACAGATTTCAACCAGAATTTAAACAAAACTTTTTTAGCATATCTATAGAATACCTTTAAATACCTGTAAACCACAGTAACGTTCTGAGTGTGCGCACTAGAGTTGGAAGTCCGAGGCGTTTCTTACCTTCAGTGAATCAAAGCACGCAATGACTCGCCCGTTCTCCACCTGGCAGCTCTTGGCAGGATGCGCAAACTTGCACTCAGCATCGGAGCGTGAGCATGTTCCCCGCTGAAACTCTCGACACACCTCCAGCGTCAGCCATTTCGTGTCCCGCATGTGAGCCATATTCATAGCCATCTCGCTTTAGCGGCAAGCAAACTTCGATTCCTTAAAATCCCAAAGTGCTTTGGGTGTGCTTGTGTTTGTCAAAAGCAGTTTGTCCTTTTAAAAATGTTCTCTTTCTTAGATCATTAAGCTCCTCTTTCCTCGTGGATACACACCAGACCAAAGCAAAAAAAACAACAACAAAAAAATGTTGCTGCTAGGAAAAACTGAACTGCAGTAATGGATCCCAAAGCAAAAATCCTTGACTCTGATCGGCTGATTCAATAGTGCCCACTTCAGCTCTGTCTGTTTGAGTAAGAGCAAAAAAGGTGGGGTCGTTCGGGGTCACAGGGATTGTGGGGTTGTGCGGGCAGTCCTTTCACTGATGTGGGCAGCAAGCAGGCAGAAAAGCTGAGGCTGGTACTACAAGCAGCTCCAAGCAGCGGCAGACGCAAGAGAGGGCACAATACTCAGTACCCACCTGCAACAGAGAAAAAGAGGGGGAAAACAGCTTTATAGGACCTTCCTAAAGCGCTCTTCAGCAAACATCAGAGTCTGTGATTAGATTATTTCACTGTGGACGAAGATGTGCACTAAACTTAAATGAACCGAATAGGCACGTTTGACTACCTGAAACCTTGAAAAATGAAATGTCTTCAAAACATTTCTCACAAATTGTGGACAAGTGTTAGACATGCAAACACAACATGTTAGCTTGCAGTCCATTGTTATCTTGTATGTATGCATGCATTTACTTATTTATTTTTTAATTTGTTTAATTTAAATTAATTTATTCATTCATTAAAGTTAATATATTACAGTCTGTAAACAGAGCTGATTTCTTCTGGTTTCTAAAATAAAATAAATAAACATCTAATAAAATTGAACACATACATACAAATACATATCTAATGAATTTTAAGTTCTCAGGAAAAGGTGCAAAAAAGAATTGTCTTTAGACATTTAGAACAGGTTAAAAAATCTGGGTACTGAAATTATGGCAAATTATTATATATATATATATATTATATATAGTGTATACTGTGTGTACGGTGTATAATTATTATGTATATATAAATACACACACATGCATGTATATATTTAAGAAATATTTGCATGTATATACTATGTATGTATATATATATATATATAAAAATTATATTATATATATTTTATATATAAATTTAACACATTTTTCTTAAATATATACATGCGTGTGTGTATTTACATATACATAATAATTATACATTACAGTACACACACATATATTATGTAAACAGAAACTTTTACTTTGGATGTGATTAATCATGATTAATCGACTTGACAGCACTAATATATATATATATATATATATATATATACACACACACACACATATATACACACTGTAAAAAAATTGTATGATTAATAAGTTATGACAACATATGTTTTTACATTGCTTTAACTCATCAAAATAAGTCAAACAGTTTTCAACTTTTTTTTATAAGTTACAAGATTCAACCAATTTTTTAAAGTCAGTTTAATGTAATTTAAGTTGAAATTAATACAATCCAAGTTGATTGTACTTAAAAATTTAAGGCATCAACTTTTTTTACAGTATATATATATAATAAAAAAAATGAAGGCTAACCTTTAAAACTAGAAGGACTTTTTAAATCATCTTAGGGGACACAAAAGAATCACCCATATCGTGTATATTACTTACTATTCTTTCAAAACAGCATATGATATGGAATCCATTATGCAACAATAACCATTTCAAACTATAGCATGCTACATTATCATCACATGAGCTCATCATCATGAGGCCATCACATGACCTCTGTTTATTTCCAGTTATCCTCTCAGAAAATAAACTTATTGTGCTTTTTTGATCCAGTTTTATGTAAAAATAGATCAAGTATTCATGGAATGTCAAGTTGGGTGCATTATATTACTGCATACTGCATATTTTGGCAGATGTAGTAGATTATCCAGGTATTCCATGCATGCATACATAAAACGCATATTCTGAAAAGTCACTGCATGGAATTGTACTAATTAGGACAGACAGCATGAGTAGAATTGGGACGCGGCCCATCTTCCACTTTATCTCACTACCTCTCTGTGTTTCTCACTCGTTCTCTATTAGAATCTCACCAGCTGCATAAATCCTTCACACCCCTAAAAATGCCAGAAATGCACTGAAGTCTGCAGAATACCGTCAGTCAGAGCTTGTCATACCGTTGTCACACACATTCCTGGACTAACACACACCCCACTGACACAAATACACACACTGGTCTCTGTCTTATACAAACACGCACACACACACGGAACATATACAAAGCAACCCTTCATAATTTTAAGTTTCATTCCAGGTTGAGGAAAACTGAACCAAATAGCACATCACAGCTACAGCTAAGAGCCATGACGAATCATTTAACAGAGGCCGAGAAGGTGGAAAGTGAACGACGAGGTCATTTCCTGTTTCTCTAAAGTATTGCGCGACTAGCAGTGAGACAATCATAGGCAGAGATGTAGCAATGTTTCGGCCACATGCCAGTTGAGAGCAGCAGCTCAGTCTGACAGAGGTCGAGAAACGACACCTTTACAAAAATTTACCATCATTTTAACTTGAATGACATAGTTATTATTCCAGTTATTGTTAATTATGTAAGTAACTGGTACTTTGTAAGCTTGGTACAAACTATGTAAGCTTGGTATTAGCTACCAGTTCCATAAAAACAAGAAAAGAAAATGAAAGACATGACTAAATCTCTAAAGTTTCTTACACACTGAGTCATATGTAGAGAGCAGAATAACAGAGACTTGAGAGTGGCCTCTTTTAACTTGGGCCAATATGTAACCACCTAGCAACCAATCAGAATACCTTAGCAACCATCCACAACAAAATGCTAAAAACCTCTCTGAATAGGGTCTGCATGTGCAAGCACCACTCACTGTCTTTAGAAAATGCAAAAATATATTAGTTTATTTATTAGTATTAGTATTTTTCAGTAGTAAAAAGCAAACAAATAAATACATATTTATAATTCTATAATATATTATAAATAAATAAAAACCAAATAATAAATATATTTATAAGTCTATAATATATTATAAATAAAAAACAAATGGTAAACAAATATTTTAAATTAAATATAAACATTTATAATTCAATCACATATTATGAATAAAACATAAATAACACAAATTAAAAAAATATAATTCTATATTATAAATAAATGTAAAAAATAATACAATGAATTGAATGAAATTCTGTAATTCTATAATATATTATAATAAATACATAAAAATATTAAAATAAATTAAATATATTTATAATTCTACAATATATTATAAACAAACAAACAAACAAACAAACAAACATGGTTCCACTAGTGATATTTATCTACATTTATTTCATACTAAGTATAGTACAAATCCATTAACATTTTTACTGACATATCACTTGAGACTTACTGATATAAATATTATAATTAAACTTTATTTGGAGTACTTCTTTATTGCACACTGCACATTTCTTAATATTAAGCCTAAAATTTGTTTTTAATATCACTATTAGTACAGATAGTATGATCTCTGTATAAAATCCGTCTTTCAATGCAAGATATTTACCTAAAGTATACTTGCAATAGCTCCATTTTAGCACAATCAAATATATTTTAGTATATCTTTAGTTAGACCTTGTTTCCAGATAACTAAATTGCATTAAGTACAAAATTAGTTGTTCCAATTTAGCAGTCTTTAAGTATACCAATTTAGTATATCAAAAGCACAACTGCAGGGTATTTATATTAAGTTCATAAATATGCAAATTTATTTGTAGTATACTTAACATAAAATAAATGTATTTTAAATACATTTTGGTATATTTATTTTTCACTAAGGTCTTTGGCAGAAAAACGGTTACCATGGTACATTTTTGTAAGAGCACTGGTATGCTTCCTTGGCCAAGTACATTATAAAAACACACACACATACACACACACTAAACACAGCCCTGTTTATGGAGTGACATATTTTAATCCGATAAGACTTTCAGTGTGGAAGCAAACTGGATCCTGGGAACACTGAATACTCAAAACAGGCTAAATGATTTTGTGAAATGAAAAGTAAGTGATTGCGCTGGATAACGTGAATCCATGAGCCTTGCAGTGTGATTCTGATCTTGCATTAAACAGGCTCATGCCTGCGTTATCTGTGTTTACTGAGAAGAGGAATAATCGCCGTGACAATTAAAGAAAATTCATGCTCAGACTTGGATCCTACATTAAAATCCTCGTCTTCACTTGATCATAACGATGCGGTTTCTTTGGTCCCTCTTTTTTTGGTTAAATGATTTGGCTATTAAGTCACCGTATATCTCCCACAATCCTTTGCGGCGAAATAACAGAATTCTTAGAAGTTGCTGCAAGGTCAAACAAGGAGAGAAAATAAGAACGAGGGAGAGAGAGCGAGAGAGAGAATGATCTGGAAGTATGCCAATCAAAGCCCATTAAAAAGTCAAACATTTTTGCCACTGGGAGGAGAACTGGATGTTATGTTCTCTTTTAAGAAGTGGAAACTATTTCAATGATTTACATGAATGAGATATTAAATGTTTCATTCTTTTTGCACTTTGGCTTATGGCTTTATTTACGTCTGCACTGATGTCTAATATGCTCCTGCTGGTGAAAATGCCTGATTGAACATTTGATTTCCTGTGGTTCTGTTTGTTATTTGGCAGCAATGCAATATTAAAGGTCTGATTTTTAAATGGAGGAATTATAATTAAAGGTCTGAGTTTAGTCTGTTTAGGAAACAAAAAACAAACTCTTCCTGCATAGATCTTTGACTCTTCAAATATGCAGCATATTAATACTGAAACATAAGTGTTTAGTTTGAGACTGGAGATATTAAGTCACATTTGTAAACGTAATAGCTAATACCTAAGAATATGGGAAACTGTTACCGTTTAAGGCTCTAAAAGTATGATATCCTGCACCAACACTTTTATAAACAGAACCATATACTGTAGGAACTAAAACCAGAAACAAGAAGGATTTTTATAGTATGATGTCATAGAACCTGAAAGTTCCACAAAGAACTTTATATTCTCTAGTTCTTAAGAAAACCGTATATAAACTTGAAGAACCCATAAACCAATCCGCTGATCTAAAGAACTTGAATGTAACATCAAGGACTTCTACAAATCTCTAAAGAACCATTTACAACTAAAAATGCCAAAAAATACCAATACCAAAAACTTTATTTTTTTCTAGTTTTTTAGAAAACCATATATAAACTTGAAGAACCCATAAAACCAATCAGCTGATCTAAAGCACTTTATGAATATAACATCAAGAACATCTACAAATCTCTAAAGAACCATATACAAGCAAAAAATGCCAAAATACCAAATATTCAGCCAAAAATGTTTTTTCATAAAATGAAGGTATAGGGCCCTATTTTAATGATCTAAGCACATGGTCTGAAGCGCATGGCACAGGTGCACTTAGGGCGTGTCCGAATCCACTTTTGCTAGTTTAACGACAGAAAAAACGGTCTGTGCGCCAGGCACATGGTCCAAAAGGGTTGTACCTATTATCTTAATGAGTCATGGGTGTGTTTTGGGTGTAACGTGTAATAAACCAAAGCTTCTCCAGAGAGGAATCCTTTTATTTTTAATATTTAAAAATGTTTGTGTGCTGCTGCGCGTCCCTGTGTGTGTAATAAGCAGAGTGTACGGCATTGTGCACCCGCCTATAGGCACACATTACTAACGCGCCCTTTAAATAACACAAAAAATTCTGTGCTATTGACTTTAGACCAGGTTTCAGTTGGTCAATGGCGCAGTCGTTTTCAGTTGCCTCAAAATAGCAATGCGCCAACAATGCGCCTGAACACACCTCGTTTTCAGACCAGCATGCCCATGGGCGAACAGATGGGCGCGAGTCCATTTGCTATTTAAACAACGTGGCGCTGGACGTGAAAATGATAACTGCGTCGGGCTGAAACTATCAAAAAATAATAGGGCCCTAAGTGTTGAACCTAATGTGATGCACATCACCTTTATTTTTATGACCAAACCTTAAAAATAAACATTCAAGAACAAACCTGTAAGTTTATTTCAGAAAAAATCCCAAAACCACATAACTACAACCTTTAAGTACA
The DNA here is from genome assembly GCA_039654105.1 of Coreius guichenoti. Taxonomy (NCBI): domain Eukaryota; kingdom Metazoa; phylum Chordata; class Actinopteri; order Cypriniformes; family Gobionidae; genus Coreius; species Coreius guichenoti. The sequence continues at coordinate 7,354,830 of CM077175.1, forward strand.
GCTCATTTTTCAGAACCTATCACCACAATCTGAGATACAGAATGGATCTTTATGATGTCGCTCTGCAATTCAGAACCAAAATGCTTCTGATTTGGAATCAGGCTAGATGTGAACGCTTTAAAATACTGATTATGTTTCAGCGAAACCCATATCAGCATTTTTTCTATGCATGAAGGAACTGGCCTGAATCTGGGTAGAGATATTGATCAGAAAGGTGTACGGGCAGCGGAGATGGTTATCTAAACCACAGCACATCGTTTGACTCAGATGTGTGTAGGTGATGATTGCCATGTTGGAAAGGGTTGAAAATAGTATCATCACCATGGTTACACAGCACAAAGCCCTTCTACCCAGTAACTCAGAAACATGCACAGTTTATAAACCCACAAACGTTCTGCAAAGCTGTGAGAATCGAAAAGGTCAAAGCAAAGGTTAATAATTTTCAACATAGTATTTATTAACTATTCAAATGATAAAAGTTTAGTATGATAAGAGTTAGAATTTGATTAAAACAAGTATTTATTTTCTACGACGCCCTCTAGATGTTAAGCGCATAAACATCTTGGCACATTCAACATGCAGTCGTCATCAGACATATTTCATTAGTGCCATTAAAGACAGCAGGCATCATTTGCATGCAAAAACACAAAACATTACTAGGCAAATAAAAGTCTAGCATCTGAAGACAACAGAAAAGCAAGAATGTTACTGAGACAAAAAGCAATAAAAACCTAGGATAAGATGTGAGATGGCGCAAACAACCAGATGTGCTACGATACCTAACACAGGTGCAACGCATTTATCATCGCAACAGTCGTATAATAGCTAGCATATGGGATTAAACCACTAACAAGAATCTTTGGTTACACTTTTGTACTTACTCAAATAAGTACCGAGTAATATAAATTAACTACATGTACTTACTATAGAGATACGGTTAGAGTTAGGGTTAGTTACTTGTAATGCATAATTTATTGTTATTACTACAGTAATTACATGTAGTAACGTGTAACTACGTCACCTTAAAATAAAGTGTCACCGAATCTTTTTGCATCAACGTTACAATCCATGATTATTCACTGTTTACATTGCTAATGCAAAATTCTGCCCAAAAAGATTTAGAGCTAGTCTGAACAGAATCGAACTAAAGTGAAGTGTGCTTCCCTATGAAGTCTCCATGTGCTTATTTTCTCGACACTTTCACTTTCTCAACTACAGCGTGCCGTCGACAAAACCCGAAGACTTGGCGCCAGGCAGATTATTTGTTTATTTTTCTTCCTCCCCTTCCAAAAAAACACTATCTTCAAACAACTGAAACAATTGCTTTAATCACACACAACCTTCTCAGCAACGATATTCTTTTCTCATTTTCTGATTTGTAACAGTCTGCAGCACGGTGAAACAATAACCCGCCTATGAAGTGCCCTAAAAGTCAGCAAAACCTGTTCTTAAGCAATCTTTTCTTACATGTTTACGTTTCCCTTTAGCGCAGGAAAACCACGGCGAGCAGCCAACGAGCAGACTTGTGAGAGCTCGAATCCATATGTTTCTCTCTGCAGTGAGAGCGTGTTCAGCGTTTACTTACATGACTGCATGGAAGAGTGACGCACTCAGACAGAAGTGAAAACCTGCGTCAACATCTCTCTCCCCTCTCTTTTCCCTCTCGCAGACAGTTACGCTCTCACACACACGCCCCTGTGCAGTCCCAGGGTGCCTGACTGGGTCCTACCGCTCTGAAATCTAGCACGAGCCATATTAGGAAACAGCAGTTAAACATGTCACACGTAATTTACATGTGGGGGGAGTGGAAAGAAGCTCTCGGGCTCTTACGACAGAGCCCGAGAGCGTATGCAAAAAAAAGAAAAAGAAAAAACCATGCACGCGCTGGTACGTGCATAAAACAAACAGAAGGGAAGTGAGACCCGAGAGGGGGGCTTAAAAAAGGAGAAGTGCTCTCGGGCTCAACAGTTAACCAATCGCACGGTTGCCACTGTCTAAACAAGTAGCCGGTCGCGGAGGGGTGGGGGAGTACCTGCGAGAGGGACGTTTCCTGCCAAACGCACACGCACAGATGCAACCGCAACTTTTTAGAACCAGGAAAAACACTGCTGAGATTGGTTTGCAGTCCCCAAGACATAACAAACTGCAGTTCACCACAAAAGCACCCCATAAAGTCAAAGACAGCCCACACACGCTGAACAACCCCCCATCCTCACACAGCAAGCCTGCAAAAGTGGTGCAATGCTTCAAGCCTCGGCTGTTAGAACTGCGAAAGAGAAGACAGACAGGAACGTGAGAGCAAGACAGTGCGAAAAAGCAGTTCTTACCTCTCACATCATGATTACTGCTGAGTGCGCGTATGTGTGTGAGAGATCAGACACGGGCGGCAGGCCGCGACAGCAGAGCCTCAGGCACCGGGTGGACCATTCTCAGAGAGGAGGAGAAAGAGAGAGAGGCAGATAGAGAGAGACAGAGCGCGTGTGGCTGCTGGTTGCGCCACTGTGTGTGTGTGTGAGCCGAGAGCCTGCAAGAAACAGCAGCACTGCGCAGAGCACTGAACTCGAGCGCCAATCACGCTCACAGGAACCGCCCACCCACATAACCAGGAAGTGCTGCTGCTAATGCTTTGAGTTCCTCACCGAAGAGAGAAGAAAATGAGAAGGGGAGGGGACAAAAGGAAGGAAAGGGAGGCAAAGAAAAGAAAACGAGTGTGCTTGTGAGATTACATCGTGCTTTCCCAGGAGTCTGTCTGCGTTCTACCCCAGACTGCAGTGGGACACGCATACACACACACAGCTGCACACCTGGTGCATTGTGCGGCAAAGTTATCTGCTGATAGGAAAGGCAGGATTTGGTCTTAATTCGACTCTGAATATGAGTTACGGGCATTTCAGAAGAGAAACATATCGCAGTGGCTCTGCATGATGCGTTTCCCCTATAATCCCCTTTGAAAAGCATGATATATTCACACCATAAGCTATTTATTAAATGACAGAGGAGAACTGGGTTGCCTTAATTTATTTCACTGCTGTTAATACTAACAAACTCCCACATGGCCGGGAATTTAGAGTCCCTTTAAACTAAATATTTTCCTGGAGGGCCATAAAGCGTTGAAACTGGGGCATTAATTCATTATCTTCTGAAAAAAAAAAGCTTTATTGCATTATTTGCATACTTGAGCCTCGCCCAGCAACGACTGCGGTTATGACTCCATCCGACTACTGGAAAAATGACACACAGCTCACAATGAAATAATCATAATAATAAAAGACGATCAGCTTTTTTTTTTGCAAAAGTCAATAGAAAAAGGAAACCTTGCTTATGTTCACACGCACTAAACACAAGGAATTTTGTTTCCATGAGAATTGATTAGAGATTCATTACGCAGACGGTTCAAGGATGTGTGAAAAGCTCAAGTGTGTCTTGGGATCTTTTAGGTTTACAGCTTGAGGGCCGAAAATGTCAATGGCATGTGCATGGCAGGAAACTGATAGAAAGAGCTATACACCATTGTTACTTTAGTATTATTTATATATTATTATAGCATTTATTAATATTTTGAGTTTAATTAGTTTTAGTAATGTTATTTGCTTTTGTTATTTTTTTTATTTCATTTTTAGTAATTCTAGTACTTCTATTCTAGTACTGCTACAAGTGTAACCTTGCAGATTATTGCTTGCTACAATGTCGATAGTAAATGAAAAATTTTATTTATTCGCCGTGTTACCTGGACTGAGAAATTCACGTTTATTTGTCAGCAAAAGTCATTTTGACAGCTCCAGTGCTTTTGTGAAAATGGCATTTTCAGATTTTTCATTGCCACATTCTCTCCATATTTATTTTTTGCAGCCTTTAGCCACTGCTTACAACTGGATCCTTCACTGGAAACCAAAATATACTCACTCCCACTAAACGTTTACTCTATGAATTCTTGCACCTGGGAACAATACAAGTCGACATTTTTTTATGAATAAAGTTTGCTAAGAAGTATTTCCTACTAAAGCAAGGCGGTATTTGTCTCTGATAAGTGTATCAATAGCAGATTGTTGGCAGTGGCCTTGGAAAGCAACATGCCCAGTGCATTTCAAAAAAACTTTTTTTTTTCACCTTTCTACTATACAGGCAGCCAAGTTTTATTGAAAGCCCATTTTGCCAGCGGTGGGGTACCCCTTTAAACTTATTATTGACTGTCGACAAGTCTGGTGGATTTTGCAGCTCATTCAGGCCAAATCTGGATTGACCAACCATAGTTTGTTTTGTTTTTAAGTGGCATTTCTGCCAAAATACATGTATATAAATTTAAGGGCGGGTTTATCTGAAAAAAGTTGGTAATTGTTTATCTGTGATAGCTTATATAGTAGTGTTGAAAAAACTCAAATAACTGTAGAGAAACAGAAAACAACCAAAACATTAGCCAAAAAAGCAATAAAGTCAAAACTAAGTGTCAGTCAAAATTTCTTTATTTCCAAAAGAAATTTATATTTATAATATGAGTAACTGATTAGAAGGAAATTATTTTACAGATAAAACAAAGTATAATAAACATAGTGCCTTAAACAAAACCCTAAGTATCATTCAAAGATTTAATGTCAATAATCTGGAAAACTTTGGCAACTTTAAACTAAACTAAAATGAAGGGGACCTATTATGCCAAATTTAGCTTTTACATGGTGGTTGAACATAAAGGTGTGTTGGAAGTGTGTGCACACAACCACCCTATAATGGTAAAAATCCACCCACTCCTTTTTTTTAAATCCCCATAAATCATAAGCAGTGTCTCAGAATAAGCCGTCACATTGCACAGGCCCCGCCCATGACTGCTGACAGACTCCGCCCTATTAGCATAGACCCCGCCCTGAGTGAGCTGTACACAGTCTGCCATGTTTATCTCTTTGCCAGAGCATTTAACAGCAGCATTCAAGTAAAAATGTATTCTTATTAACCCTTTCACGCGTGAGTTAAAAATATTCAAACTGACCACCCAGAGTGATTTTTTTTAAGGCGATGTTATTTCAGAATGTTTCCCCTTATTGTTTCCATGGCGACACATCATGCTTGTCACGTGACACACCACAGCCACAATAACACTGTATGACAGATGTATCGCTTTTATTACTTTTTTCTTTTTATTCAAAATATTCACAAACTTGCTTATCATGTCATCAACTATCTGATTTTCCGATTCTCAAATATGTGTAAGTGAGTGTGTTTTGTCATTTAAATCTTTATAAATTATCTTGATTTTGATCTATAAGCTACTAAAGTTATTCAATCCAGAGCAGGGAGTGATTTTCTGTTTTTTTTTTTTGTTGTTTGATTCATATTAACAGCATATATAGCAGTACTGTATATTACTCTACTTTCACTTTAATACACAGATCTAATATACACATGTGATTTCTTTACTTACTGTTTACGTTCACAGACATAAACGACTGTGTTTATGTGAACTTTGTGTCTTTTTGACATAAACTGTTAAATACACACAAGGTTAAGTACAATAAGTTGTAAAAAGAGAACTTAGTTCAATACTCATGGGACGCGCCGTCTGACATCCAGCTTTTGTGCGCATGCTTTGGATGTGTGCTCTCAGAAAACCATATATCAGAAGTTTAGACTGATATGGCTTTAAATGGATGCAGATAATAATCGTTCATGATGATAAAAAACTGCAATGTCACATGAGCGTGACCGCAATAGAGATGATAATCAAAACCAAACAGATGTTTTTGCAGAGTATCAGAGGCACGACAAGCTGTATAGGCTCCACCCTCTTCTGGAAAGCGGGGTGGGGAGAAGCAGCTCATTTGCATTTAAAGATACATGCGCAAAAACAGCATGTTTTTCCTTCCACTCAAAAATGGGCATTTACAACATACAGTGGGGAGAACAAGTATTTGATACACTGCCGATTTTGCAGGTTTGCCCACTTACAAAGCATGTAGAAGTCTATCATTTTTATCATAGGTACTCTTCAACTGTGAGTGACGGAATCTAAAACAAAAATCCAGAAAATCACATTGTATGATTTTTAAGTAATTAATTTGCATTTTATTGCATGACATAAGTATTTGATACATCAGAAAAGCAGAACTTAATATTTGGTACAGAAACCTTTGTTTGCAATTACAGAGATCATACGTTTCCTGTAGTTCTTGACCAGGTTTGCACACACTGCAGCAGGGATTTTGGCCCACTCCTCCATACAGACCTTCTCCAGATCCTTCAGGTTTCAGGGCTGTCGCTGGGCAATACAGACTTTCAGCTGCCTCCAAAGATTTTCTATTGGGTTCAGGTCTGGAGACTGGCTAGGCCACTCCAGGACCTTGAGATGCTTCTTACGGAGCCACTCCTTAGTTGCCCTGGCTGTGTTTCGGGTCGTTGTCATGCTGGAAGACCCAGCCACGACCCATCTTCAATGCTCTTACTGAGGGAAGTTGTTCGCCAAGATCTCGCGGTACATGGCCCCATCCATCCTCCCCTCAATACGGTGCAGTCGTCCTGTCCCCTTTGCAGAAAAGCATCCCCAAAGAATGATGTTTCCACCTCCATGCTTCACAGTTGGGATGGTGTTCTTGGGGTTGTACTCATCCTTCTTCTTCCTTTAAACACGGCGAGTGGAGTTTAGACCAAAAAGCTCTATTTTTGTCTCATCAGAACACATGACCTTCTCCCATTCCTCCTCTGGATCATCCAGATGGTCATTGGCAAACTTCAGACAGGCCTGGACATGCACTGGCTTGAGCAGGGGGACCTTGCGTGCGCTGCAGGATTTTAATCCATGACGGCGTAGTGTGTTACTAATGGTTTTCTTTGAGACTGTGGTCCCAGCTCTCTTCAGGTCATTGACCAGGTCCTGCCGTGTAGTTCTGAGCTGATCCCTCACCTTCCTCATGATCATTGATGCCCCACGAGGTGAGATCTTGCATGGTGCCCCAGACCGAGGGAGATTGACCGTCATCTTGAACTTCTTCCATTTTCTAATAATTGCGCCAACAGTTGTTGCCTTCTCACCAAGCTGCTTGCCTATTGTCCTGTAGCCCATCCCAGCCTTGTGCAGGTCTACAATTTTATCCCTGATGTCCTTACACAGCTCTCTGGTCGTGGCCATTGTGGAGAGGTTGGAGTCTGCTTGATTGAGTGTGTGGATAGGTGTCTTTTATACAGGTAACGAGTTCAAACAGGTGCAGTTAATACAGGTAATGAGTGGAGAATAGGAGGGCTTCTTAAAGAAAAACTAACAGGTCTGTGAGAGCCGGAATTCTTACTGGTTGGTAGGTGATCAAATACTTATGTCATGCAATAAAATGCAAATTAATTATTTAAAAATCATACAATGTGATTTTCTGGATTTTTGTTTTAGATTCCGTCTCTCACAGTTGAAGTGTACCTATGATAAAAATTACAGACCTCTACATGCTTTGTAAGTAGGAAAACCTGCAAAATCGGCAGTGTATCAAATACTTGTTCTCCCCACTGTATTACATCTTGTAAAAGGAGCATAATAGGTCCCCTTTAACTAAAAGAAACTTAACTAAATGAAAGACTACTGCACCAGTTTAAATTAAATTTTAGACATGTAAATTAAAGTCAGATTGGAACCTGCACTGGCTGCATTGGCTGGCATACATTTGTCGTGTACATTTATACTATAAATAACCTACCATTGTTTCAGCTTTGTGCTTGTATCTTATGTGTAAATAATAGTAATAATAAAAAAAAAACATATCCTTACTTGAATATAAATGGAAATAACTTTTGTAAATTCTTGTAAAAAGTATAATTGTAAAGTCGATTTCCAGATGTCTAGACATGGGGTGGTTCACCTAATAAATGCAATTTTGGTCATTCACACTTACCAACCACAGCAATGTTACTAGTTTCCTATTAATTTAAAACAGTGAATTACACTAGGCCCGATATCAAAATGGTTAGCCTGTTTAGGTACCCTTTGGCTGGCATCACTGATAAATATATGATAATTTATGCCGTTGATGGCAAGACCAAGGGAACAGTCCAACTCTGGTTTATATTAAAAACCAGACACACACATAAACTCTCTTTTCACTCTGCCTACCTCTTTCCCCATTTCCCTCAACTCACCGATTCATTCAGATATTACACATAGGGAAAATATGTCTTATCCAGTAATTCCTGTCTTCTTCCTTTCCGCTCATACTTTCGTGTCCTCATACTTTTAAAAGGTTGTTTAAGTATCAAGAGTGACGATAGTGGCAAAAAAAGTCAACAGTAAAAGAATATGGTCATACTTTCCACTGAAATGACTCTCGCTCACTCTCAACTTGTATGACAAATGGAACTCTATTAGCAGACTGTTAAAATGGCCAAACACTCTCAAGTTTTGCATCTCTCTAAATGACTGTGTATGGGTGAGCACCAGTGTTGAAAAATAACTAGCTAAAAGTAGTGATGCTAGTAACGTGCACAATGAATGCATATTTATGTGGATCGTGTGTTTGTGTTGAATCTGTATGTGCACATGTATTTAACAATGTATATTAATTGATAGAAAAGTGAGTAAAAATACGAGCTGACTGGGGTGACCTGATTTATGTTGGTCTGGCTTCATGAAATCAGAACATTCAGTTGAGCCAAATACACTGACTCACCAAACAGACATCTAGACGCACACATGATCGTCAAACAAGCATTCAGAAGGAATTCTCTTACTGCGATCACACCAATGTGCTCCCCTTTCTCAACCCCTTATACCATCTCTAACAGGTTTCTCTTTAATGCGTCACCATTTACAGCTTAAACATGTCTGAGTGAACAAGTTGAAAAGAAAGGAGTAAAAGTGATCGGGCGTGGCTGTTTACACAGAAATTTAGTGTAGTTTATAGCTTACTGGAAGAGCGTATGTTGGTGTAAATTGTAAAGTAGACTCACCTAGTCAGATGTCTAACTATTGACATAAAGTCTGATACTCAACGCAGTACATTCTGGCAAAAAACAGTCAGTTAAGACAGGAAGAGATTGTGTGACCTACACTAACGTTCAAAAGTTTAGGGGTGGTAAGATTTTAAGTCTCTTATGCTTACCAAGGCTGCATTCATTTGATCAAAATACAGTAAAAACAGAAATATTGTGAAATATTAGTACATTTAAAGTAACTATTTTCTATTTAACTCTTTCCCCGTCAGTGTTTTTTTAAAAAAAAAAGTTGCCAGCCACCGTCAGCATTTTTGATCATTTTCATGAACTCCCCCCCCCCCAAATATATTGTTGTATGAATATCTGAACAACAAAATATGCAATATATCAAAAGAATGAGCCTCTGCTTTTAAACAAACAAACATTTTATTCTAGCTTAATGCATTCTTTTTTTAAATCAACCCTTGAATGTGGGTACGTTTCATAAAAAAAGCAACATTCTGAGCAAAAAGCTGAGAAAAACACGCTTTTGTCAAAGACTACATCCAGATCGGATTCAGAACGATGATCAAAACATAGATGGAGTAGATCGAGTCCATCAATAATGTTTGCACAGTCCTATAGCTCGTCCTGGGTCGACATTTCATTCAGTAACATTAGGCAGTTTTGATTTATATGCTGTTTAATATTGATGATCACGTATATTACATATGCATATGATTACATATGATATTGCTTGTTTCTGCTTCTTCTTCACATGTCTTTTGATCAGGAGATTCCGTACCCTTTCAGAAGATGTGTCATAGCGCCCCGTACCGTATAACAGTGAAAACACGGAAAGTCGGATATTTCCGTTAATGGCGGGGAAGTATCGTCTCATAAATGACGGAAAGTTCTGTCAATGGTGAGGAAAGAGTTCATATATTTTACATTGCTTTCTAAACATGCGGCTCTCGTCTTGTGCGAGACATGAGTGCAGCGGTCAAAGATGTCCGTCTAGCGCATGTTTATATAGAAAACATTAAAAAAGTTGTGCAGAAAATGCATTCTGTGTGAACGGCTTGATTATGGTTATGACTTAACCAAGTCCTTGTCTGCATTGAGCTTCTCTATTTCTGCAATGTTTTGAATGAACAACACAACAGCGCCGCATTTAGTGGGTTAAACTGGATAGGCTAACACAAACATTAAAAACGCAACAACGACTCTTACATCATCGTCACGCGTCTGGCACAAACCTAAAACACAAATGTACCGTTTTTGCATTCGAATGTGGATTTTTATTTTAAATTCGATGAATATTCAAATTTTTCTTTAACAGCCCTAATTGGCGGTTACATAATTGGAGGTGTGGCTCTGAGGCTCCGCTTTCTTTGACATGGAAATTCTCAGGTTATTTTTTTCTGTTCAGTCCATCGAGATCAGATGCGAGTAAAAATAAACACACTGGAGAGCTGCTTTATAGTAGAAATTGACATTGTAATTGAAAGAGACAGGGGATGCACTTAAAGGGATAGTTCACCCAAAAATGAAAATGATCCCATAATTTACTCACCCTCTAGCCATCCTAGGTGTATATGACATTCTTCTTTCAGACGAATACAATCAGAGTTATATTAAAAAATGTCCTGGCTAATCCAAGCTTTATAATGGCAGTGAATGGCAGCCCAAAATTTGAAGCCCAAAAAAGTGCATCCATCCATTATAAAAGTAATCCACACGGCTCTGGGGGGTTAATAAAGGCCTTCTGAAGCGAATTGATGGGCTTGTGCAAGAAAAATATCCATATTTAAAACTTTATAAAGTAAAATATCTAGCTTCCGTTGGACCGCCTTCCGTATTCAACTTACGAAGAAAGTGCAACGCCTCTCACAGTTCAAAAGATATACTTTTAGATATACACTCGCAAAATTCCCTAAGCACTTCCCCTCGGGGGAATCCCTACCACCGTTTTGAAGTGCGTTCAACTTCGTCAAGTGGACAAGAGAAGTTTATCTGGACAGACCCTCGAACCCTCGATTTTAACCGAGGGAGCAAGTCTACTCAATATATACACTTCAGGCACATGCACCATAATGTACCATGATTGTGACGTCACAGGAGGTCGCGTTTAATTTAACCCCACCCCACACAACTCTAGTGAGTGTTTGATATTGGCGATATTTTGACATTTAACCGCATTTAATACTTGTAGCTACCTTAAAGGATTAGTTCACTTCAAAATGAAAATTTCCTGATATTTTACTCACCCCCATCTCATCCAAGATGTTCATGTCTTTCTTTCTTCAGTCGAAAAGAAATTAAGTTTTTTGAGTAAAACATTCCAGGATTTTTCTCCAAATAATGGACTTTGATGGCAACCAACGGGTTGAAGGTCCAAATCAATGCAGTTTCAAAGGGCTTCGAATGGCTTCAAAGGGCTCTGCACGATCCCAGACGAGGAATAGGGTCTTATCTAGCGAAACGATCTGTCATTTTCAAAAATAATTAAAAATGTATATACTTTTTAACCTAAATTGCTCATCTTGCGCTGCTCCGCGACACGCCACGGATTACGTAATCACATCGGAAAGGTCACGCTAGACGTAGGCGGAAGTACCGCCCCAAGCGAACGTGTGAAGACTAATACAAATGGCCTTTACCAAAAAAAACTCCATCTCCAACTTCAAAAACGTCCGACATCGTTGTTTTACCTTTTTTTGCTAAAGGACGTCTGTATTAGTCTTCGCACGTGCGCTTTGTAAACACGGGGGCGGTACTTCTGCCTATGTCTAGCGTGACCTTTCCAACGTGATTACGTAATACGCGGCGCGATGAACAGCGCAAGATGAGCAATTTAGGTTAAAAAGTATATAATTTTTATTTTTTTTAAATGACCGATGGTTTCGCTAGATAAGACCCTATTCCTCGTCTGGGATCGTGCAGAGCCCTTTGAAGCCATTCGAAGCCCTTTGAAACTGCATTGATTTGGACCTTCAACCCGTTAGTTGCCATAGAAGTCCATTATGTGAATGTTTTACTCAAAAAACTTAATTTCTTTTCGACTGAAGAAAGAAAGACATGAACATCTTGGATGAGATGGGGGTGAGTAAATTATCAGGAAATTTTCATTTTGAAGTGAACTAATCCTTTAAGCTGACTGTTTTTTACAGTTATAGTTCATCGTTTGTGTCATTTTCGTTTGTGTATTTTTAAATATTTTATATTTAATATGAAATAAATATATCAATATATTAATATTTAATATTTGTTTATATTAAATTTTGAACAGCCCAAGCATACATACAGGCCTATAGAATGGTGGTAAACAAATTTATAAGGAAAAAATATATAAATAATAAATCAGCTCAAACTTGGATTCCAAGTGATCAAGGACTTTGTTCCATTTAAACCCACTGCAAGGGTTTCGCCAGTAGTGGGCACTCATGCAACATAAACAATGACATACGGTACATCCGAGTGAATGAGACGGAGGGAAGTTAGTGAGGGAAGGGCATAAAAAAATTGGACTGAAACGCAGCCACTGGCAGTGTTTTTTCATGTTAAAACTGTAAAGCTGCTTGCTTTAAAGCAATATATTGTATAAAGTGCTATATAAATGAACATGACGTGACTTAACTGGAGTGCCGAATTGCAGAGCTTGTGCAAACACATCGCTATGATCAGATGCTTTCTTAACTGCTGTTTTCTCGCCACTGTCATTTTTGTTCTGTGTTTATTTTGTTATTAAAAGGAGTATATCAGGGCCTTTACACCACATCCACTGCGTCTGGCTTTGCTCAGGCCGCCACATTAGGCATGATGGTGTGGAGAAAGTCCCTCCTGATGTTAAAAAAACATTACTCATGCGGCTTGTGTGAAAACAGGGCCATTTTGAATCATCCAAAAATATGAAAGTCACACCTGTACATGGTGCAGGGACAGGAAGTTCGCCTTTGAACAGGAAATGAAAACCATGAGGTGACAAAGACAACTGTCAGCACCATCTTTATCAACCTTCATGGGGCAGATTATTGCATGACGCCTCCGTTTGCCTCATTTTCTACAGTAGCTCCCGAATATGTGCCAGCAAAGTACAGATACACACACTGAACAAGGCAGAAATTTACTGTGCACAAAAAACCTCAATGTTTTATAGCGATGCCTGTTTATCTCTCTCTCTGTCTTTCTCTCGTCTCAGCACTGGTATGTGTCAGGATACTGTAAATTGTGCTGGCTGGTGGATGTGAACTCTTGCTGGGTTAGAGAATATTCTCGTTACTCAGTAAGTCTGGACACTTCTGTACAGCTCATCTCGCCATCGAATAACCTCATTTAAACCCTGCAAACCACACCCTTTCTCTTGCACGGTCCCTCACATCTTTTATATTTTATTACATTATCTGCCCAGAGCTACTCGAAGCTAAATGATCTTTTAAATTATTCAGTAAAATCCCTGCTTTTCGGAATATTACGCCGTTTCTCAGCACATTTCACTAGACGTAAAGATGAAGCTTACAGACATCTGAATAACGTAAATGCGACTCAGGGTTCAGAGTTGGGCATCACCGTCTAGCTGCATTGCTGAAAGTCACCGGCGGTGTTTCACATGCCCTTGATAAAAGCAGCATTGTGCTGGCCTACTTTACTGATTTATCGAAGGCATTCAGGCCTGGAGTTACTACAGCACCCAAACTAAAGCAGTGCCCTACATCACAATGCTAGAACCACTTTTCTAGCAGAATTACCTTTGATGATACAATAATCGGTTTGCAAACACTGTTACTCAAGCAGCCGGTTCATTATTTAGCTCTAAATAATCTAAAGCTGTGGCAAACTGAAATGCTAAGACAGCAAAACTTAAGGTGTTTTCCAGGTTTACTGATCTCAGGGGGCCTATCTAATCATTGGTAGCAACACTGATGCTTTTTCTATGGCTGTCTGATTCACAGAGGCATTCTGGGAAGACTATATTTATACATTTTTAAACTATCCGCAAGCTGATTTCTTTCAGAAAAGTAACAGCAAATCTCCACATAAAACCATTAATTTATGTAGCAAAAACATAGTAAAAGTGCTGTCTTATATATCTGTGGTGAGGCTAGTGCTGAGCGATATCATACTGAGATCATGATAAAATTTACATCAATAACAATGATAAGCTCTAGACTTTTTTACTTGATATGGATTAATCTAACAGCCTATCAAACAGCAGAAATAAATGCGACAGCAGCCAGTCAGTGCATGTGGTTTCTGCGCATCTGCGTTGATACACAAACTCACACACGTGACGCTCACAGTGTTTTTAGCATCTGCCGTCTCAATATATCGTCAAATACACACTGAAACTAAAACTGAAAGATCTTCACGACAAACTTTCAAAATAAAAGTCTGATTTAACTTCAAGAAATTATGACAGAAATATTTCACTACTGTATACTAAACTGTACTTCTCAAAGTAATAATAATAATTATATTTCTAAGGAATATCATACAACCAAGATATTTCATGCATGTTTAAATTACAGTTGATTTGATTATATTTTAAAATCTTGATTAAAGCCACAATATGCAATTTTTCGCCGTTAGAGGTCGCTTATTCAAAACAAAGGCGTAGCTTGATGACGTCTTGATTTCGCAGAGCACACGACGGGTAACGCAGCGCTGTTTTATCATATTAGATACGTTATTTGAGTGTGTTGAAAGTTATGTTATAATGCTACTCTGTGCGTTCGCTCGGCGGCTACTATGAGACACGTGTTGCACACTGCAGTAGCTAGATCGATATTAGGCATGGTAAAACATGGTACTTGCGGTAAATCAAGAAAACGAGATTGGAACAATAAGACTAACTGTGTTGAGCTAACAATGATTAGTTTTCTGTCGATCGCGAGCGGAAAAAAACACCAATAAAGCAGACTCCAGTTATCGTGCAGAACGTACATATACACACGAGTCGGTACATGGTTATCGTGTTTATATTGTTTCACATTTTCAAAAATGCGCTCCGCTGACAGACGTTGCAGAGACACAAAGATAACGGTGTTAATTGAAGTCTCTAACAGCACTTTGTGTTTTCTGTTCTTAAACCCTCGACAAAACTTAAAGGAAGCAATTGTCTCGAGATCATTTTACTATCATATACGTTATCTCGCTTTCACTCGGTGAACATCTGTGCTTACCTGCACTCATGAATGCAGTGATGGACCGCTGTATTTCCTCATTCGACTGGTGTTTGGATTTCATGTGATTTCTCATTGTGGTCGTGATATTATGAAAACTCAGTTTCATTAATTCATTTTATCAAAAGTAACTCCAAACATCGCGAGGCAGACGACGACATTATGTGATCAAATACAATCAACTTATTAACCCGCTCCACAGCGCCACCCAGTGGATTTAGTTATAACTGCGAGTTTTAGAGGGATTTATCATGGATTCACAGCCAGCAAAGCAACATAGTAAAATTCGAATAGTATATTTATTTTTCGAATATTAATTACAGATCGAATATTTGACTATTCGTGCACACCCCTAGTCTTTGCTGTTTCCATGGTTTCTACAAAATAAAAAAAATCGGAAATCGAGGGTAACGCAGATATGATGTCATTGACAGGTGACGCACGGACACGGTGTCCTGGTTAAAATTGCTTACTTCTCTGGATTTAAACATTCTTGGAAACATTTGGGATAATGTAAGTACACAAGTCAACAAAATTATATAACATTGTCCTAGTGGTTTTTAGATATTTTCCTCCAAAAATCTTACATACTGTGCCTTAAAATTATTAAAGTATATATAAATTTGTATTAAATCATAAAACACAGAATTTAGGGAAAAATAAAAAAGATTTCATAAATTAAAAGGTAGCTACTTTGTGGAGTTTAATTGTTAACAAACAAGTTTACATGTTTGCATTTATTCTCAAGGTCTAACAAATATGTGGAAAGCATTTCCTTCTCCGTTAATGGTAAACGAATATTGTAATAAATATTGATATCGTATGATATGAACAAAAAATATTGTGATAATACTTTTGGCCATATCGCCCAGCCCTAGTTGAGGCAATAAGGTTCTTCAACAATTTAAATGACATGCCTTCAAGTTACATTTCATTTATTAAATATATCATTCTTTAAACTCATGCAGTGCTACAACATTAAAAGTTAATTTTTATAAAACTTTATAAAAAACTATATAAAAAATATATGTAAATTTCATATATAAAGAAATAAATATATAAAATGTCATGCCTTCATTAAGTTACAATTAATTTATTAAATATATTATTCTCAGTACTACAAATATTTGAAATTATAAGTTAGTCCAGAGACTCTGTACTTACAAAGAAACTTCACAGTTGCTAAATTAGGAAACTAAACTAGTTTCACTCGCTCAAACAGTTAAAGCAGCGAGAAAACAGGAAGTTTATGAGTAACTGTGAGTGAGAAGTTCTCAGTTTGCAAACGTCCTCTTTTAGAACAGTCTTACAAAACCTAACAAAGCCTAACACTGTTTGTCCCAAAGTGTGTTGAGAAAGAAGCATTTCATTTACTTTGAGAGAGGTGTTGAGACTGAGAGAAACAGGAAAAAATGACAACAGCTCTCAATGACTAAACAGAACGGCTGTTCATCTCCTCCCGCCAATTATTATCAGCAGCTACAGATGTATCGCACTAAACAAAAAGCTCCATCTCACGTCACACCTTACATAAACTCCTCTGAAGAGTGTCCTAAAGAAAAAAAAAACAGCTGAATGCACTTATAAAGCAAGATGTTCAGAAAGAAACTGTCTTTTGAAGCTCTCATACATTCAGAGGCAAATTCGCCAATGGCGTTTGGCAGCAGATGCACATCCCTTATTCTTCAAACTAACTTTAAATATAATCAAATAAGTTGTGGAGCAACATCAGAGAACATTGGTAGCTATTACAACAAAGTCCAACAACTTCATAAAATGGAAATTTACAAATTGCCAAAGACACGTACGTAAAAGGCCATGTAAATAGTTTGCATACCAGAACCTGTACTTTCACAAGACAAAGAGACACAAGAGGAAGTGGTCAAGCATGTTAGAATACACACTGTAAAAGTGATAGCAATTTTAACAAAAAAAAAGAGTAAATTTTAAAGCGAACAATAAGTAACCTCACCATGCATATATATATATATATATATATATATATATTATTCAATATATTTAAAAATATGAATAATTATACTAAACGCATCATAGTGTAATGCACTAATTACTAAATGTTTAGTATTTATTATAATATTTTTATGGTTATGTTTATTTGACCTGTAAAATATAAAGTGATCAAAATCCCTAAAAAATATATTACTTTACGGTCAAAATCTGACAAACACAGAAACCTGTTTTTTTTTTATAAATTAAAAAAAATTATTTTACAGTGTACAGTATATACATACTGTATACATATCGCTGAAACAACATTCAAAATTTCAACAAAGTAAGCTAAATAATATTTTATGCACATGGTACACTGCAAAAACGGGTAAATCAGACTCACAATTAAAAAAATATCTACATCGCAGTGTGTAATTGTTAGCATTTCTAAAACATTTATATAATAACCTTATAAACTAATTATGAAACAAACACATTTTTCCAGATATTTCCTCTCAGTCATAAACAATTTTAGAGCAATAGATGCAAACAAAGCGTATCCCGTAAACATGTATATTTGATCTTATTTGCATTTGGTTAGTTCTTACCCGTGTGTGGTGCGAGAGCTGTATCTCCACTGAGAGCGAGACAGGAACTCACACATGGGTCACCAGCCAATGTGGCTTAGCGCAATGCATTCTGGGCCAGATACTAACGTATGCCCCTGGTGTGTCACAGTGCACGACCAAGCAGAGTAGCATGCATGCAAAACACAGCATTAAGATGTTTAAGTGTGTGTGTGTTTTTATGGCTTCAATGTGTGATCACATGATAAAGCACAGACTGAAGAAACTGTGCGTGTGTGTTCAGTGATCATTCTCTCTATCGCCATGGAAACCTGCTTTTATCTTATTTGCATCTGGGTGTACCAGCCGCAGAGAGAGAGAGAGAAAGAGAGAGAGAGAGAGAGAGAGAGAGAGAGAGCTGTGTCATTTTCACCCAGAAAACACCACTGCCCTCCTCAGAGACTTGAGAAGTTTGCCATCAAATCCACACTCGTTTCACACGCGTAAACACTTTCCCTGAGCGACTATAATCCTGGTCCTGATCGGAATCTCATACTGATATACTCGCCCTAAAAGTCAAAGCTTCAAAAAAGAGGAAACAACTCTCATACACTGCTAAAGATAGCAAAGTACTATGCCTTGCACAGGAAGAGACTTGTGTTCGCTTTTTACAGAAGCCACGGAAAACTATTTGACCGCGAGTGACACTTAAAAGTTTCATTGCATCTGATTACAAAACATTAAACGAAGTGGAACAAATGATTTGAAACCTACTGTAACAAACTTTAAAATAAATGTCACTTGGTTTGATTTTCTTTTAAAATGCAAAAAAATGCTTATATTGTTTTAGTATGTAAAACAATGTGCATGTGTGAGCATGTACTTGTGTTTGCATGTGAATTAGTGTGCATGCATGCATTGTATGTGTGTGTGTGAGGTTACTTGAGGTCTGCAGTTCACTCATGCCAGGTGTGTTATCTCAGACGTTCCACATGACTGAGCTGATGGTAGAGTTCCTCTTCTAA
Organism: Coreius guichenoti; assembly: GCA_039654105.1. Classification (NCBI taxonomy): domain Eukaryota; kingdom Metazoa; phylum Chordata; class Actinopteri; order Cypriniformes; family Gobionidae; genus Coreius; species Coreius guichenoti. The sequence continues at coordinate 7,373,427 of CM077175.1, forward strand.
ACTCACTCACCTGGTCCAAAAACACTCACACGTCTCACTAATGCAACCCCTCGGGTGTTATTTACACTAATGACAGTGAGAAAGAGAGAGAGAAACAGATTCAAGGCTAGTATATTCATACAAATAAAACCTTCATCCTAATGCCATTGAACAACCTTTATGTGTTCTTATAGTGTGATAGGAAAAAAAAAAACAAAGTTTTCAGGTCAGCATGAAACAGCATTCCCAACCCAGTTTTCTTCCATAATCTGACACATTCTAAGTGATATTGTGAATAATTGTAAGGCAGGACTTAGTTTTAACCACATAAAATTGATTGGATCGCCAAAAGGGCATTTCATGCCAGACCTAAATGCGAGTTTGCCATAGATTGAGGAGGGCTACTTCACTTCTTCATTTTGAACTGGGACATGGTAATCCAATGGTAACGGTTATGATAATCAATGGATTTCTGTTATAGCCATGAATTTTATTTCTTCAGTGCAGTGTTGTTATTATTAACTAAAACTATTAAAGGGGTGGTTGATTGCCCCTTTTAACAAGATGTAAAATAAGTCTCTGATGTCCCCAGAGTGTGTATGTGAAGTTTTAGCTCAAAATACCCCAAAGATAATTTTTTATAGCATGTTAAAATTGTCACTTTTTGAAGGTGAGCAAAAACGTGCCGTTTTTGTGTGTCCCTTTAAATGCAAATGAGCTGCTTCTCATGGGGTGGAGCTTGAAGAACTCCAGTTAGCAGCTCTGATTACCTCATGCAGACAGGCAATGAAACTGTTCAGCCTTTTATGTTCAAATCGGAGTCGGACAATGATGGAGAGACTCAAGAAGAAGTGACAACATGTAGAATGCAACAAGATGTTCCTGAATGGTTAGTTGATGAATTTATGTAGCTGATGTGGAGTTAACTATCTTCAAGTCATTGATTAGCATATTCTGTCATGATAATTTGTTGTGTGTTCCCGGGGGCAGGGTTTATGTAAATTTCAGGGTTAGTGATGTCACTAACCCGGGAGGAAGCTTGTGTAGTCCCTACCAGCCGTTTATTGTAGTCCTTAAAAAGCAATTTCTTTAAAAGAAAATATCTCCCTTTGCTTTGAACTTTGAGCGTTGTAACTTTGCAGATATTGTTTATGCTCAAACAGCAACATTACACACTAACTAAAGTTTAAAAAGTGAAATCATAATCAACCACCCCTTTAAAAAACATTTGGTCACACTTCAGATTAGGGTCCAATTCTCACTATTAACTATGACTTTTGCCTCAATAAACTCCTAATTACTACTTATTAATAGTTAGTAGGTAGTTGTTAAGTTTATGTATTGGGTAGGATTAAGGGATGTAGAATATGGTCATGCAGAATAAGGCATTAATATGTGCTTTATAAGAATAATAAACAGCCAATATCCTAGTAATATGCATGCTAATAAGCAACTAGTTAATAGTGAGAATTGGACCCGAAACTAAAGTGTTACGATACATTTTTGTTAATTAAAATAAATCTGAAATAAAATGGTAACACTTTATTTTAGGGTTCAATTCTCACCATTAACTAGTTGTTTATTAGCATGCATATTACTAGGATATTGGCTGTTTATTAGTACTTATAAAGCACATATTAATGGCTTATTCTGCATAACCATATTCTACATCCCTTAATCCTACCCAATACCTAAATACCTAAACTTAAACGCTACAAAAAACTACCTTACTAACTATTAATAAGCAGCAAATTAGGAGTTTATTGAGGCAAAAGTCTTAGTTAATAGTGAATATTGTGTTCCCCATACTAAAGTGTTACCAATAAAATATTACATGAAAAACTTAAACTAAACGAACATTTTGAAATTTTGCCTTGGCAACTACAGCTACGTATGAGGTTGCTAGTAGGCGTTCCCAGAAAAAAGAAAAAGAATAAAATGACAAAAGCACATAAAATTACTCAAAATTAATCAAAGATTCAAAGAAAATATGAAAATATAAAAATATTAGCTAACTCAAAATATGAATAACATTTATTTAGTTTAAATAATAATAAAATAACCCAGCTTCAGTGTTATTGCATGCCAGTGAAGGGCTAGTTATGAAAATTCTGTCATCATTTACTCACCCATGTCATTCCAAACCTGTATAAGTTTCTTTCTTCTGCAAAACACAAAAAACAGATGTTTTGAAAAACGTTGGGTTCCAAACAAATTAACTTTCAATGAATCGACAAAAAAAAAAACAGTCTTTCTTCACAGTATCTTCTATTTTATTCCAACGAAGAAAGAACTAACGACATGAGGTTGAGTAAATGATAGAATTTTTGGGTGAGCTATCCCTTTAAATTATTTTATTAAAAAGTAAATAGTGTATATTTGAATTTCATGTTGACTTTAAGTTACTATGACGCCATAAAATAATCTTTTTAAGCTCCTATGATGTCAAAGGAGCAAGTTTGTAAGTTCCAATGATGCTATTTTGAGGATTTTTTTAAAGATTCTCATGATGCCACAGAAGAACTGTTATAAAATTCCATAGAAGAATCTTTGTAAATTCCAATGACAAAAAATTTTCATTTTTGGGTGAACTATCCCTTTAAAGTACCTATAGTCCCATAAGAGAATCTTTGTAAGTACTTGTTATGGAATAGATTAACTTTTTATGTTCCAATGATTCCAATGAACTTCCAAAGAGAAGCAATCTGTGGTTCTTGAAGGCACCAGTACAAAGATGGCTTTCCAAAGAACCATTCGTCTGCAGGTTAAACAGATGGATGGTACTTAAAACCAAACCAATACACTGTTCTGAACCAATGACGTAACATCAAAAATGTATTAATCTCAAAATAACCATACAGCCAACCATATAAAGTATGTACAGCAAAAAAATTACTTGTGTGGATAAAAGAGTTTTCTTTGCTGAGCCAAAGGTGCTTATAAGAACCTTTAAAGTGATGCAGAGAAAGACAGGAGAGGAAGAATGAAAAACGAGGGCATGGAAAGGAAAGGCACACATGAAGAAATGAACCACAGAGAGTAAGAAAGCGTGCTCAACATACAATGCCTCATTTCAAACCTCTCCGTGCTCACTTCTAATCTGGCACGTCGCTGAATATCAGGATGCCAAGTATCCTTAGCTTGTGAAATACCCATTCCAATAGCTTTCCCAAGCCACCGGTGGACAGGAAGTCCTCGTCTAGCCCTCTGAGTAATGGCACACAGACACAGTCTGCGGTCTTACCTGACTCTGAGGCACTCAGATCCAGTCCCGTATGTCCTCTCTGCTGTCTGCCGACAGGAAGCACATTCAGTCCGTCCCTATTTACAGTCCCCTGGCACTGCAGTACGGCTCACAGCTGGTGCATTCCTGCTCCGCTCTGCCTCAGCTGATGGAGAGAGGAGAGATAGAGGAGAGCAGACACGGCAGGCAGGGTAAGAGGGAAAGGAAAGGAGAGAGTCAGAACGCAGTACGAACACGCTGTACAAATCATCTACTGCGAATGTGAGGTCAGCAGATGCTGATCAGCCAATCAGAATCTTGATCTATAACAACTTGAGGTAACTGCATAATGTATTTCTTATTATTTCATCCGTTTAATACGTGAACAGAAGCACTGATTCGAAGCAGAGACATCAGCAGTTATTGACGTCTCGCTGATGATACCTAGAGCGACGACTATCAAGTAACAAGGCCATTTTCTTGTCCTAATGTCGGTTAGACATCACTCAAATGCAATTAAAATGCAGTTAAAGACCAGATGACTTCATAATTGGAGTTTTATGGTCCATTTAGTCCATGTCTGTGAGTTTTGAGATCATGGATATGCTGGATATGCTAGTGTATGGATCATGGATATGCATGGACTGTTTGCATCACAGGAATAAATTACATTTAAAATATATTAAAATCAGTTATTTTAAATTGTAATAATACATTTTAAAATGTGACAATATTACTTTTTTATTTCTGTATTTCTGATCAAATAAATGCAGCCTTGGTGAGCATAAGAGGCTTCTTTCAAAAACATAAAAAAAAATGTTAGCGATCACAAATCTTTGAACAGTATAGTGTAAACATTTAGTATAATATGTGCATTTAAAATGAACCATCTTTCACTTTTAGGAGAATGGCCCAATATATTTATGACTCATTTTGTTTATAGGGGCGATGCAAAAGTATGCAAAATTTGACAAATAAAACACTTTCTTGACCCCCCCATTTATAATTACCACCTAGCATAGACTAGCGATAGTAACTAAGTAGCAAATCAGGGTTGCCCACATTGTGATATTATAAATACATTTGGAATTATTATAATTATGAGATGACAACTCAGAGATTCTTCTATGAAAAGTCCAAACCAGAAATTATTACTTTCTATGGCAATGCCAAAATCGGTACCTATGTGTAGAGATAATTATAGTCATTTATCTGTATTAAAATTAATAAAGAGTTGTAACTTGACTCACGTCATGTGAAGACAAAACTTGTAAGTCACAAAACTTGGGCGTGATGGTAAATGACTAATGAAAAGTTGTAAAAAAGAAACAAACATGTATGCCAGTCCAATAATTTAATAGATTTTTTCCTCTTTTGTTCTTTTTTTAATATATATATATATATATATATATATATATATAAAACGATCAGGCATAACATCATGACCACCTTCCTAATATTGTGTTGGTCCCTCTTTTGCTGCCAAAACAGCCCTGACCCGTCGAGGCATGGACTCCACTAGACCCCTGAAGGTGTGCTGTGGTATCTGGCACCAAGATGTTAGCAGCAGATCCTTTAAGTCCTGTAAGTTGCGAGGTGGGGCCTCCATGGATCGGATTTGTTTGTTCAGCACATCCCACAGATGCTCGATTGGATTGAGATCTGGGGAATTTGGAGGCCAAGTCAACACCTCAAACTCATTGTTGTGCTCCTCAAACCATTCCTGAACCATTTTTGCTTTGTGGCAGGGCGCATTATCCTGCTAAAAGAGGCCACAGCCACCAGGGAATACCGTTTCTATGAAAGGGTGTACATGGTCTGCAACAATGATTAGGTAGGTGGTACGTGTCAAAGTAACATCCACATGGATGGCAGGACCCAAGGTTTCCCAGCAGAACATTGCCCAAAGCATCACACTGCCTCCACCAGCTTGCCTTCTTCCCATAGTGCATCCTGGTGCCATGAGTTCCCCAGGTAAGCGACGCACACGCACCCGACCATCCACATGATGTAAAAGAAAACCTGATTCATCAGACCAAGCCACCTTCTTCCATTGCTCCGTGGTCCAGTTCTGATGCTCACGTGCCCACTGTTGACGCTTTCTGCGGTGGACAGGGGTCAGCATGGGCACCCTGACTGGTCTGTGGCTATGCAGCCCCATACGCAACAAACTGTGATGCACTGTGTATTCTGACACCTTTCTATCGGAACCACCATTAACTTCTTGAGCAATTTGAGCTACAGTACCTCGTCTGTTTGATCGGACCACACGGGCCAGCTTTCGCTCCCCACGTGCATCAATGAGCCTTGGCCACCAATGACCCTGTTGCTGGTTCCCTACTGTTCCTTCATTGGACCACTTCTGATAGATACTGACCACTGCAGACCAAGAACACCTCCAAGAGCTGCAGTTTTGGAGATGCTCTGACCCAGTCGTCTAGCCATCACAATTTGGCCCTTGTCAAGCTCGCTCAAATCCTTCCGCTTGTCCATTTTTCCTGCTTCTAACACATCAACTTTGAGGACGTTGAGGCAAATGTCCACTTGCTGCCTAATATATACCACCCACTAACAGGTGCCGTGATGAAGAGATAATCAGTGTTATTCACTTCACCCCACTTCACATATATATAAACCAAAGTTCAACATTTTACATAATTTCATATTAAAATGTCATATTTAAAATTACTAATTTAAATAATTTCATCAATTTAATAATTTTAAATAATAATTTTTATGGGGGTTCTGGGACCCCCTTTCAATGTCAAATGTCCCACTGAGCTTCTAATTTCAATATGAAAGCACAGCATTTACAAAACAACTTTATTAATGAACATATTGTGATATTCTATACAATGTTGATAAACAACACTGAATGAATAAAATCCTACCAGTGGCAATAAATAAAACAATTGCGTAAAAAGGATGTTTCTTTCCAAATAGTTTTGAGAAATGCGCTAATTATCATAGCACACAAAACTTCAAAGCTCCAGATGGCTGTCTGACTCATCTCAGCTGTTAGGATGCGTTTGATTATGAATTTAATCCTGTGTAAATAGAAAAAAGGATTAGACTCTGAGGGAGAGAGAAACTGAGTGAGACGCAGAATGAGAGGAAGATACCAGACAAGATTAAGCTGTCTCGAGGATACTCATTTTTTCATTCTGACATAATCGTATTGTTCACGGTCTCTTGCTCCCAGACGATCACTCCTAGCAAGTTAATGAATGGTGCAGTCGTATGTGTTACACGTCTGTTAATTCTGAGCTCTCTTCATTCTTAAAATCATGATGGTCTCAGCTCATGATGTCATTTTTGCTTGGCCAATAAGATTAAGGACAAACACACTGAATGATAGATACACTGATGGGCTGCTGTGACTGGTCAGAACAATCTAGTTGTGCTTACACTAGACTTTCTGTTCTTCAGAGGTTTATTTAAATAAATAAATAAATAAATAATAATTAATACACTTATAACACACACACACATTATATTCGATTTTAGATTTTCCACTTTGGAAAGTTGCGTAAATGTACATTGTTGATGTAAATGTCAGTCAGATGATCCGGAAAATGGACCAGAGTCAGAATTATGCAAAATTCAGAATTAAGTGGGACTGTGAATTGAATTGGCCACACCCCAAAGGAAGTTGCATTGGAATGACAGGAAGAGGAATTTACTGGATTGCAATGCAAAGAAATTCAACACAAGTGATGCATTCTAGGAAAATAAGTATTAATCCACCCAAAGTTTATACAGACAGAACGACAGATAGAACGATAGGCAGATAGATAGAATGATAGACAGAATGATAGAACAATAGGCAAAATTATAGAATAATAGAACAATAGACAGAATGTATAGAACGATAGAACGATAGATAGAACGATAGATAGAACGATAGACAGAGACAGACAGATAGATAGATAGATAGATAGATAGATAGATAGATATAGATAGATAGAACGATAGACAGAGACAAACAGATAGATAGATAGATAGACAGACAGACAGACAGACAGACAGACAGACAGACAGATAGATAGATAGATAGATAGATAACATTCGGTAATGCAACGCTGTTTGCTAACCACCACAACAGAAAAAAAGAGCAGAAGAAGAAGAGACGATCAACGCACAAACCAAAAACAAGAGTTCAGATGGCACACAAGAGCTTGCTAGTAGCCTATACATTGAGTTTCGATTCATTTTTGTGACGTGCTCCACAAACTTCACGGAAAGGAAACCAGGACGGCAGAAAACGGCATCCTGTTTGTTTTCTTTATATTACAAAAGCACAATGTTTTGTTTTTATTGTGAGTGTACATGTACAAATGACATCTTACTCTTACTCGCCGTAATCATACGTTAGACCTAATACTGTCACATGGAATAAATGTTGATACCATTGAAATTCTGCAGCAGAGCAATGACATCTCAGATCATTACCTAGTATCATGTACACTTAATTTAGCAAAGGCTGCAAAGCCGTTCCCTCGCTTCAAATATGGCAGGACTATCACTGCTGCGACTAAAGATTTCTTTGTAAATAATCTTCCTCATCAGTTTCATCTCCTCAGCATCCCAGATAGCCTAGAGGAACTCGATGTTGCAACAGAAACTATTGACTCTCTCTTTTCCAGCACTTTAGACACAGTTGCTCCCCGGCGCTTAAAGAAGACTAAAGAAAATAGTCCAACGCCGTGGTACAACGAGCACACCCGGGCCCTTAAAACAGCAGCCAGAAAAATGGAGCGCAGCTGGAAGAAAACAAAACTAGAAGTTTTTCGAATTTTGTGGAAAGAGAGCATGATTGCATACAGAAAGGCCCTAAAAACTGCTAGATCTGCTTATTTCTCGACTCTCTTAGAAGAAAACAAACACAACCCTAGGTATTTATTCGATACAGTGGCTAAATTAACCAAAGATAAAGCTTCACCTTCTGATGTTTGTAAACAGCACAGCAGTAATGACTTTATGAACTTCTTTACTCGTAAGATTGATAATATTAGGAAAAAAATTATAACCATGCAGCCGTCTACTACAGTATCACATCAGACAGTGCATTGTAGTGTCACTGAGGAAAAATTACATTCATTCACTGCTATAGGAGAAGAAGAATTGGCTAAACTCATTAAATCATCAAAATCAACAACATGTATGCTCGACCCTATACCGACTAAACTACTAAAAGAGATGCTTCCAGAGATCATAGATCCTCTCCTTAATATCATTAATTCATCCTTGACATTAGGATATGTACCGAAAACTTTTAAGTTGGCTATTATTAAACCACTTATTAAAAAACCGCAACTTGATCCTACAAAATTAGTCAATTACAGGCCAATCTCAAATCTACCCTTTCTGTCAAAAATAAAATGTGTGTGTCCTCACAATGATGCTCCTTTTTAGAAAGAAATGGTATCTGTGAGGATTTCCAGTCAGGATTTAGACCGTATCATAGTACTGAGACTGCTCTCATTAGAGTTACAAATGATTTACTCATCATCCGATCGTGGTTGTATCTCTCTGTTAGTGTTACTCGATCTTAGCGCTGCATTCGATACTATCGGCCACAACATTCTTTTGAATAGACTCGAAAATTATGTTGGCATTAGTGGAACTTCATTGGCATGGTTTAAATCATACTTATCTGACCGTTATCAGTTTGTAGCAGTAAATGAAGAGATGTCACACCGAACACAAGTTCAGTATGGAGTACCGCAGGGCTCAGTGCTAGGACCATTGCTTTTCACCCTGTACATGCTACCACTGGGAAATATTATTAGGAAGCATGGCGTTAATTTTCATTGTTATGCTGACGATACTCAGCTCTATATTTCCTCACGCCCTGACGAAACTTACCAATTCACAAGATTAACAGAATGCATAGCTGATATAAAAAATTGGATGACTAGTAATTCCCTGCAACTTAATTCAGAAAAAACTGAAATTTTAATCATTGGACAAAAAAACTCCACAAGTAGTAACCTAGAATACTGTCTAACACTCGATGGCTGCTCTGTCAAGTCCTCGTCGTCAGTTAGGAACCTGGGTGTGCTCTTTGATACCAATCTCTCATTTGAAAGCCACGTTTCTAGCATCTGTAAAACTGCATTCTACCATCTTAAAAATATATCTAAATTACGGCACATGCTTTCAATGCAAAATACTGAACAGTTAGTTCATGCGTTCATGACCTCAAGGCTAGATTATTGTAATGCTCTACTGGGTGGTTGCCCTGCTCGCTTAATATATAAACTGCAGCTGGTCCAAAACGCAGCAGCTAGAGTTCTTACTAGAACCAGGAAGTATGACCATATTAGCCCGGTTCTGGCAACACTGCATTGGCTCCCTATTAAACATCGTATACATTTTAAAATCTTGCTGATTACTTACAAAGCACTAAATGGTTTAGCGCCCCAGTACTTGAGCGAGCTCTTAACGCATTATACTCCATCACGTCTATTGCGGTCTCAAAATTATGGCCAGTTGATAATACCTAGAATATCAAAATCAACTGCAGGCGGTCGATCCTTTTCCTTTTTAGCACCTAAACTCTGGAACAGTCTTCCTAGCATTGTTCAGGAAGCAGACACACTCTGTCAGTTTAAATCTAGACTAAAAACACATCTCTTTACTATGGCATACACATAAAACATTTTTAATTTCTATTATTCAAATCAGTTAAATGATTGTTTTAGGCTGCATTAACTAGGTCAGCCGGAACCGGGAACACTTCCAATAACACCTGATGTACTCGTTACATCATAAGAAGAATGGCATCTACGCTAATGTTAGTCTCTCTGTTTATCCCGAGGTTTACTGCAGTCGGCCGGATCCGGGCCGTATCCAGACCAGATGGTGGACCTTAGCCTGGACATGACGACCATATCCCTGAAGTGTCTGTAGAGACAATAGTGTCAATTAAACTCCCCCCTGTAAATGCCGCATCGACACGACATCCTCATTAAACCCGTCCCCGGCGTGACAACTCCAATCTTTCGAATAATCCTACGAATATCTATTGATCTAATATGACTTCTGACCTGTAATGTTGCCAGAATCATAATCATACACTATTTGTTCGTCGGCCAGAGGAGAACTGGCACCCCGACTGAGCCTGGTTTCTCCCAAGGTTTTTTTCTCCATTCTGGCCCTGAAGGAGTTTTGGTTCCTTGCCACCGTCGCCATTGGCTTTTGGCTTGCTCAGTTGGGGACACCTAAATTTCAACTATATTACTGATCTGCCCGCATTGACACTATATGATAATTGAAATGAGCTGGATGACATCACCGTTTTCACCAGAGCGGCTGTACAGCCGAATCAAATTCCGTTGCATTATTTTCCTGTTACCACTGTGAAGCTGCTTTGAAACAATTGCCATTGTAAAAAGCGCTATATAAATAAAGGTGATTTGATTTATCTGTATGACCATAAATGACAGAGTATTTTAAGTTTCCACTGTTATAATGAGACAAAATCATTTGGCATTTTGACGATTTGTTTCGTGGAAGTCGCACTACAGTCCAGTGACGAAATATGTGTGTCCTGGAAATGGGAAGCCTCAGGTGCCGTTTCACTCATCGTCTCCTTGTGGAAGTAGGCTCAGATGTAGATGGCACCTAGGGCTGCTCGATTATGGCAAAAATCATAATCACGATTATTTTGGTCAATATTAAAATCACAATTATTTAACACAATTATTGGTGGGTGATACGTTTAAAGTCTTATTTCATGATATGAGTAATTTTAAATGTCAGTGAAATTTCAAAATTATCGATACTTAAGCAAAAACTAATAGGTCTACTAGTTTAATTAATCTAAGTAAAAAGTCCTCAAAACAGTTACAGAAGACAAGTAAACAGTCAGCAATAAAATAAGAAAAAAGAAACTAATTACAAACAAAACCTACAAAAAGTACAACAGAACAAAAATTAAATTAAACAGTGCTTTAGGTTTTTCAGGAAGATGAACTAACAGTGGTATTCAGATAAGTAATATCCTACAACAGAAATGGAATAAAGTAATCAAATGTAAAATAACACTGCTGTATACATTAAATATAGACTTATTAAAACTACAGTTTATTCACTCAAGAGCAGTGAGTGATTTTATTTTTGTCTTTTCTTGTTTGATTAACATTAATGACTACAGTAGATTTATTAGGGTGCTGTCACTTTAAGAGCTGCACGGACCCAATATACTGTTACACAAGCGCTCTTTCTCAGTGTTTACATTCACTTAAGACATAACCGACATTGTGTTTACGAGGATACTTACTAAAACGGCATTTTGACATATTTGTGTGTAGGCTATTTGATTGTTTCGGCGCGTATCTGAAGCCCACAGTATACTTTGCTTATGCGCGTTCCGCCCCGTCTCAAGAGCGCGGGCGCAGGCGGCCGCCTAGGGCACAGCATCTCTTTCGCGGCTTAATGCGCTTTTAATAACTGTTTATCAAGCATATTCCGCAGTTTAGCAACAGTAGACTGCATTTTACATCACTCACTTATTCAGCTGATTTGGATGTTAAGCGCTGGATGGAAAGCGGCAGCGGCACAATAATTGTTTTACCTCGATTGACTTGTTTTCATAATCGCTGGAATCCAAAATCGAAAACCGAATTTGAAATACGATTAATTGCACAGCCCTAATGCCACCATTTCTCCTTCTCGCTAATCTTTCTGTGATTTCTTGAAAAAGCGTAATATTGAACTTTGTGCATCCGCCATTGTCACTACATGTTAATGAACTCTCACAATTAGAGTATCAATTCAACAATTCTTAACTTTTTTTAATTTAAGCAATCAGGAAAGGGGGGGGGGCATGTAAATGTACCGAACTCATATTGAACCGTAACCCCAAAACACAGTGACCTTTACACCTCTAATAGATAGATAGACAGATAAAACAACAGATAGAACGATGGATGGATGACTGGATGGATGGATGGATGGATGGATGGACGGACAGACAGATGGAATTACGGATAGAAGGATAGAACAAGGGACTCTCTTCCATTTTACTCCAAATGCTTGGCACAAGGCTGCCATCACTTCCAAAAAAGTGCCAATCGAATCCACACACGCAGCCATGCTACATGTTTACAGAAGAGAACTTTTTGCTTACAAAAACAGTCCCTAGCATAAGGAATAGCCTGCTCGTGCATGTTTAGATTTCCCCTCATGTGCTGCGAACTGCAGATCACCCTTTTCGATCAAAGTAAACAAACAAGTTACAAGGTCATTACATTATTCATTATATGCCAGGGGAGTTGCCATTTGTAGCCTAACAACCACAAGATACAACATCACCCGACTAAAAACGAGAGAGAGAGAGAGAGAGAGAGAGAGAGAGAGAGAGAGAGATAGAGTGAGAGAGGGGGAGAAAGTTGCATTCTCTCAGGCACTGGACATAATTATACCCTCATTGAGCCAATCACATGACAGCGCCTGAAAATAGCAGAGGGCCACGCCCAGACCGAGCAACAAACGCCTTCTATTGGGATGTCATTATCTGCTTATAGGATTCACGCGCTAAAAGACGAGGGAGAGAGAAAAGGGAGGGTTAGGAGAAAAAGAAAAGGGGAAAAACAAACTCCACAGACCTGAGTCATCCACTGAAGGAAGGAGAGGGAGTAGTAGCAGGAAGGAAGGATGGAGAGAGCGAACGAGAGAGAGAAAAAGACTTGTCTTGTTTATCTTTTATTTTAAAATTTAAAAACGAATTACTATATACTCCGGGGCAAAAAAATGGTCCACGCTCAAAATGGCTGAACACTAAGCTTTTAATTGTCTTAAGCACAAATTATTGGTCAGGAAATTAGCTACATTTAAGCAGAAGCACTACTTAAAAAGCCATTGCTGTCTCAGAAAAACATTAAAGACAGAATTAAGTTTTTGGCATAATATGGGAAGTTGTGTGTGGAGTGATGAATCACAATGAAACACGAGTTGCATGGTGATGCTACAGAGTGGTGCTGAGAAATATAATAATAAATGCATCTCTACACAGTGAAGCATGGAGGAAGAGTGTCTTTGTGTGTGGAGCCTGTTCAGCTGCTGGTATTTGTGAGCTGCTTCACTGAGAAAAGTCATTTAATGCTTTGGAGTACAGAGAATATTGCAGAATAGCTTGCTTCCCACAAATGAAAAGTTATCTAAAGAGGAATTATCAGATATTTTTCAACAAGACAATGATCCTGCCCAAATTGCAAAGACAACCAAGAAGTGGCTTGAGAACAAGTCCATCAGGCTCATGTTTTGGCCAGATTTGAACCCTATAGTGAATATTTGGTCTCACATTAAATTCAAACGAACTGGGAGACATTTTTCAACTACTCATGAACAGTTTGAAGCCATTAACACTGAGTGGAACAACACTGACTCTTCTTCCTGTAAAAAGCTGTCTGCAAGTTGGAGAAGGCTATTTGTGCAATTCTTGCTAATTTCCTGACCAGCGATTTGTGATTAAAATGGTTATACACCGATCAGGCATAACATCATGACAGGTGAAGTGAATAACAGATTATCTCTTCATCACGGCACCTGTTAGTGGGTAGGATATATTAGGCAGCAAGTGAACATTTTGTCCTCAAAGTTGATGTGTTAGCTGACGTGTCGCTACTGTAGCTCAAATTGCTCAAGAAGTTAATGGTGGTTCTGATAGAAAGGTGTCAGAATACACAGTGCATCGCAGTTTGTTGCGTATGGGGCTGTATAGCCGCAGACCAGTCAGGGTGCCCAACAGTGGGCACGTGAGCATCAGAACTGGATCACGGAGCAATGGAAGGTGGCCTGGTCTGATGAATCACGTTTTCTGTTACATCACGTGGATGGTCGGGTGCGTGTGCGTTGCTTACCTGGGGAACACATGGCACCAGGATGCACTATGGGAAGAAGTTAAGCCGGCGGAGGCAGTGTGATGCTTTGGGCAATGTTCTGCTGGGAAACCTTGGGTCCTGCCATCCATGTGGATGTTACTTTGACACGTATCACCTACCTAAGCATTGTTGCAGACCATGTACACACTTTCATGGAAACGGTATTCCCTGGTGGCTGTGGCCTCTTTCAGCAGGATAATGCACCCTGCCACAAAGCAAAAATGGTTCAGGAATGGTTTGAGGAGCACAACAATGAGTTTGAGGTGTTGACTCGGCCTCCAAATTCCCCAGATCTCAATCCAATCGAGCATCTGTGGGATGTGCTGAACAAACAAGTCTGATCCATGGAGACCCCACCTCACAACTTACAGGACTTAAAGGATCTGCTGCTAACATCTTGGTGCCAGATACCACAGCACACCTTCAGGGGTCTAGTGGAGCCCATGCCTCGAACAGTCAGGGCTGTTTTGGCAGCAAAAGGTGGACCAACACAATTTTAGGATTATATACATATACAAACCCGATTCCAAAAAGGTTGGGACACTGTACAAATTGTGAATAAAAAAGGAATGCAATAATTTACAAATCTCATAAACTTATATTTTATTCACAATAGAATATAGATAACATATCAAATGTTGAAAGTGAGACATTTGGAAATGTCATGCCAAATATTGTCTCATTTTGGATTTCATGAGAGCTACAAATTCCAAAAAAGTTGGGACAGGTAGGAATAAGAGGCCGGAAAAGTTAAATGTACATATAAGGAGCAGCTGGAGGACCAATTTGCAACTTATTAGGTCAATTGGCAACATGATTGGGTATAAAAAGAGCCTCTCAGAGTGGCAGTGTCTCTCAGAAGTCAAGATGGGCAGAGGATCACCAATTCCCCCAATGCTGCGGCGAAAAATAGTGGAGCAATATCAGAAAGAAGTTTCTCAGAGAAAAATTGCAAAGAGTTTGAAGTTATCATCATCTACAGTGCATAATATCATCCAAAGATTCAGAGAATCTGGAACAATCTCTGTGCGTAAGGGTCAAGGCCGGAAAACCATACTGGATGCCCGTGATCTTCGGGCCCTTAAATGGCACTGCATCACATACAGGAATGCTACTGTAATGGAAATCACAACATGGACTTAGGAATACTTCCAGAAAACATTGTCGGTGAACACAATCCACCGTGCCATTCGCCGTTGCCGGCTAAAACTCTATAGGTCAAAAAAGAAGCCATATCTAAACATGATCCAGAAGCACAGGCGTTTTCTCTGGGCCAAGGCTCATTTAAAATGGTTTGTGGCAAAGTGGAAAACTGTTCTGTGGTCAGACGAATCAAAATTTGAAGTTCTTTTTGGAAAACTGGGACGCCATGTCATCCGGACTAAAGAGGACAAGGACAACCCAAGTTGTTATCAGCGCTCAGTTCAGAAGCCTGCATCTCTGATGGTATGGGGTTGCATGAGTGCGTGTGGCATGGGCAGCTTACACATCTGGAAAGGCACCATCAATGCTTAAAGGTATATCCAAGTTCTAGAACAACATATGCTCCCATCCAGATGTTGTCTCTTTCAGGGAAGACCTTGCATTTTCCAACATTACAATGCCAGACCACATACTGCATCAATTACAAAATCATGGCTGCGTAGAAGAAGGATCCGGGTACTGAAATGGCCAGCCTGCAGTCCAGATCTTTCACCCATAGAAAACATTTGGCGCATCATAAAGAGGAAGATGTGACAAAGAAGACCTAAGACAGTTGAGCAACTAGAAGCCTGTATTAGACAAGAATGGGACAACATTCCTATTCCTAAACTTGAGCAACTTGTCTCCTCAGTCCCCAGACGTTTGCAGACTGTTATAAAAAGAAGAGGGGATGCCACACAGTGGTAAACATGGCCTTGTCCCAACTTTTTTGAGATGTGTTGATGCCATGAAATTTAAAATCAACTTATTTTTCCCTTAAAATGATACATTTTCTCAGTTTAAACATTTGATTTTTCCCTTAAAATGATACATTTTCTCAGTTTAAACATTTGATATGTCATCTATGTTGTATTCTGAATAAAATATTGAAATTTGAAACTTCCACATCATTGCATTCTGTTTTTATTCACAATTTGTACAGTGTCCCAACTTTTTTGGAATCGGGTTTGTATATACACACACACTCCTGGGCAACAGTGTGTGTGTGTTCTTTGTCTTGTGTTGTCTATGCTGCCACATGTTTTCTACTGATCATCTTCGTCATGAATTCTCCTGTTTTTGCTTAATAAAAGTACTGCAATTAGATCCTTCTCCTCGTTTTCCCTGACCACACTGTGAAATATATATACATACATACATACATACATACATACATATATATATATATATATATATATATATATATATATTTCACGGTATATATACTGTATGAGATAACTCAACACTATATCACAAAATATCACATTATAAATATTCATGAGTATAATAATATAATTGCATATTATTAATATTATGTCATAGTTTATAATTTATAGTGTGTGTGTATATATATATATATATATATATATATATATAGTATGTTATAGTTTATATAATTTATTTTATAGGTTCGCATTTGTTATATTATAGATTAAAACCCTAATTAGTGTGATTTTATTTTCTAGCAATAAACATTAAATAAATTAAATAGAAAAAATTGTATTATACAATAATAGGTAACAGGGTTGTAAATTTAGCTAAATTAAGCTGTCAATAAGTAGGTAGTTTGAAACCAAATGTTAGTTATAGTTATTGATAAATGTATATTTCCCATGAATTAAAGAAAAGCATTTGTTTGATTAACTTTTCTTAAGATACTTTAGGTAAGAGGGTTGAATGCCTGAGCTTTATGAATGCAAATGGAATGAGATCATTTACTTGTCTTTCCAAAACGCTATTGAAAGGGTCCAAATGATGTTACCTACAAAGCATAAACAGCTTTGCTGATTACAACTGGAGCGATCTAGTAGTTTTATCACATCACTCGCTCTCTGTGTAGAGGGGGTGCGAGACGAAGAGAAGTGAAAACAACAGTCCACAAAATAGCTGAGCTAAAGACAG
Source organism: Coreius guichenoti (assembly GCA_039654105.1). Taxonomy (NCBI): domain Eukaryota; kingdom Metazoa; phylum Chordata; class Actinopteri; order Cypriniformes; family Gobionidae; genus Coreius; species Coreius guichenoti. The sequence continues at coordinate 7,390,602 of CM077175.1, forward strand.
TCATTTGCGCAACCCACACACTGAGACACCGAGGCCTTCATCACACTGTGTCCAAACACACTGAGGGTTTAATAACGCAGTGACATCACCTGTGTGATCAGATGATGCAATGTGTGAAATTTCTACTGTTATCATCCATGCCCGAGGGAAATGAGGTCTACAGATCTTTACAAAAGTCCAGTGTAAAGTTACGTCTAGATTTAACGCTACAATCCGACAGCCTGATATCATAGTAGCACCTTTTAATGTTCCACTAAGAAATGTTTCTCTACTTCTAAAAAAATCTGATATCTAAATATTTGGGTGATATAAAGAACCCAGGAACCTATATGATCTGCAACAAACTATTGAAGTCCAACAAACCATCACTCAACAACATCATACAGCAAACAGTGCAGGATCAGCCTTTTCCTGATCTGATGGGCTGATCTTAAAATGTAATTTTAAACGAATAAACAAATTAAAATAGATAGGCCTAGCTGTTGTGTTCTCTCGGGGAAGAAAATGTATTTTTATACTGACAGAGTTGTTTTTGGCAAATGAACGTGTAAACTGTGGGTGACAAATTACAGTTCCTCCTTAAATAATATGCTTACCTCAAGCCATGTTTTTATTTAGAATTTCTTATATATAATATGACATGACAAGCATGCACAGCAGCCCTAAAATGTATTTGGACAATTACTGTAGGTCAATCTTATAAAGAAAATATAAAACCACTTAAGGGCGTTTTTTTACAACTTAACCCTGGGTCATCATAGTTCTAAACCCAGGGTTAACTTTTCATGTAATTTAGAAATGGGTTTAGCATAGCATTTTACCTGGGATTATGTAACCCAGCACTGGAGCGAGCGCTTTTGCAGTGTTCACCGTGCATTCTGGAGCCAAACATGGGGCGAATTCCAAACGGCGTTTTTGCACCCTTGAAGGGCACTTGGGGAAGGGGACGGCATTTGTAGGAGCACTCCAAACGAAAATGAACAACTGAATCCCTTCATGAAGGGCCCTTCCACAGGTCTGTTAGCGAAGGGAACATGCAATGGTCACTTCTAGGAAGTAATTTAATCATTTATCATGGTCATGTTCTGCCCTTCGGTGTGAGTAGGGCATAGGGATGCTCACTTCCGATTGAAAATTGCCGATGTGCAGTGTGAAACGATGCAGTTTTAGAGCGTAACGCCTACACTTAGCAACAAAGAGCCAATCGCATGCCTCATATTCACAAGCTTTGGCAATCACTGAAACTGTTGTAGAGACAGTATTGGGGAGTAACCAGTTACATGAAACGGTGTTACATAATTTAATAACAAAAACAAATGTAACTGTGATCCGTTACAGTTATGTACAAAGGCGGTTACATCTGATTGTTGTTTTGCCTGTTTTTGATGTGCACGATGCCTTCCTGCCATTTAAAGGCTGTTTAGTAAAGTGATGCTATTCTGACTGATTGGTTCTCTTGTTTGAATTTGCAGCGCACCACGTCTGCCAATTACATCAATCCACATTGCCGCTGAAAGCTTTAGGCTACAACCTGTCTGAGAATTGCCACCATGGTGAGTGATAAAAACGCGTTCCAGTGCTGGACATTTAAAAAAAAAAAAAAAAATGTAAATCTGTATTTAACCTCAGAACGATCTCAAAGTAAAAAAAGGTGCTAAAGTCTGATTTTGTAGTGGCCATGCTTTAAAATTAAATTATAATCTTAATAATTCAAGTGATAAAGGATTTTTAAAGTCTGACAGTAATCAGTGTTGAGTACTACTGTAAGGTTAACCCTGTCTGGTTTAAATGATAAATGAAATGATTAACAGTTGAAAACATTCGTTAGAAATTTAGAAAAGTAATCAAATGTAATCAGTTACATTACTTTAATAAAGTAATTGAAATAGTTACACTACTTATTACATTTTAAATAGGGTAACTTGTAATTGTAACCTATTACATTTCCAAAGTAACCTTCCCAACACTGTGTATAGACAATAGTTTAAAAAGTTAGTTCACATAAAAATGCAAATTCTGTCATTAATTACTCACCATCATGTCGTTCCAAAACCGTAAGACCTTCGTTCATCTTCAGAACACAAATTAAGATATTTTTGATGAAATTGGAGAGCTCTCTGAATCACCCATAGGCAGCAACGTCATTACAACTTTCAAGGCCCAGAAAGGTAGTAAAGACATCGTTAAAATAGTCCATGTGACTCCAGTGGTTCAACCTTAATTTTATGAAGCGACTAGAATACTTTTTGTGCACAAAACACCCCCAAAATAACGACTTTATTCAACAATTTCTTCTCGTCTGTGTCAGTCTCCTACGCTGTTGATGTAGTAAATACAGTGCAGCGCTTCCGAGTTCTTCGCCGGCTTACCATTGGCCAATGCTGTTCACACGAGCACCACAACGCATGCGTGTGATGCTGACGCAGGAGCTAGCCAATGGTGAGCCACCGTTCTGCCGTAGAACTCTATTTTAACGATCTCTTCTCTACCTTTGGAAAGACATAAGGGTGAGTAATTAATGACAGAATTTTCATTTTTGGGTGAACTAACCCTTTAGGCGATTGAGGGAAAAAATGTCAAACGGTGACAGAAAATGTTACAATTGTAGTGAAAAAGTAACCAATTCATTCTTATCTTTATAGTCCAAAAAGCCCATTCAGGATAAACTTAGAATTTACAATATATAATACGAGGATGCGCAATGCTAGAGCCTTTATATAAACATATCTGCGTTTGTCCAATCAATGACACTGACACCACAAATAAAAACCTTAACCCAGAGTTTAGGAATGTACAGTGTGAAACATCAGCTTATGAATACCCAGGATAAATTGTTAACCCGGGTAAATTATGAGCAATGTAAAACGTGAGGCAAAATTACCCAGGATTCCGTTTACCCAGGGTTTAAACTAAGTGTGAAAAGCCCTAAAGTGTCTATATTTAAATTTTCTATGTAGGTTTATCATTTAAAACATCTTTTTGTGAAATGTTTGGCTTGAAAAATGAATGCACTTGATTGGATTTTATCTCATCATTTTTAAGTGTGGCTTTAGTGTCCAGACAGCTACTTTTTAGAGCATGTACCATATATTATCTGTGATCTCTTATCGAACAGGCTCTGCACCTTTTCTGATCTGGCATATCAAAGAATATATCTTTCCTTTTTTAGTAATTCTTGATAGGCTCATTGTTTTAGTAGCCCAACAACTCTTGTATTTTTGGTTTAGTATGCAAAAAATTATGCAAAAGTTTAAATTTTATGATTATTATACAAATAAAAGATCTCTAGCAATTCTGGTGCAAATCAAATCCACGCTCAACTGAATGCTTAGTTTGGTTTTAGCTGTGAGTTCTGTCTGATATTATTGCTTACTTGCAGAATCAAGTCGAGTGATGCACCAGGACAGCCCGTCAGTCACACGGACAGCCTCACTATTGATAAAGCTGACAAATGAACAAGCTTCACAGAAATAAAATCAGGATTCTGTGTTTCTGCAAGGAGAACCATTACACGTGGATCGAAGGCCACAGGCTCAGCAGAAGAGGGATTTGAGAGGGAGTGAGAATGAGGTGTGGGGGAAAGATGCAGTCCGGTGCGTGACTGCTCTCTCTTTGATTTTGCCTGATGGATGATTGATTATCTGTGGAAAGTGCTGTGGAAATTCACAGATGGTCTTTGAGTTCAAGCAAACTGGGATAGCCGCCTGGATCCCAAATTGCATTTGTTTCTTATTCCCAGGGCCATGAATTTGACTGCTACTGACAAAATAAAGTAAAATTCAAATAACACTGTCTCTCAACCTATTTATCCAAGTCTCTTTGTTTTCAGTAGCACTTTTAAACAACAGTACATTTTCTTTTTAGGTAATGTGACTACATTTTAAAGTGCTTATTACGTGAACTATTATTAACTATTATTTTAAATTATGCTTTTACGAATATGTTCCATGCATATATAGCTGTATGTGAATGTAAAAGGTCTACAAAGTTTTAAAGATCAAAGTGCACAACAAATAAAGTTATTGTCTGAAGTAACTGCCAAAACGAGTCTCACTTCCTGTTACAAATCTATGTAACAATGTAACAAATTCACATAATGTCAGCCTATTATCTTCATTGGCTTGCCGTGAACAATATCTACTTTGACCGGCCCTAGTTGTAGCTGAGGCCTGGAAAAGTTTGGTTCCTGTTGTCGACGAGAAGACGCTGTTTTCAGCACTGCGAACCCACTTTACATGCACTTCAAAAGGATGAGGTCTTGCACTGGAATTGATACAGAAAAAGTGACGCCATTGTAACTGGTGCTGAGGAAGCCTCTAGAGCTGAAATTCAGATTATGGTAATGGGTGTTTCATTTCCGACACACACTGTAAGCGGCAGACCAATCACAACAGACCGGGCTATCTGACCAATCAGAGCAGAGTAGGCTCTCAGAAAAGAAGGGGTTTAAGAGGGACTGGATCTTTGAACGAACCGTTTTCAGACTCTTTGATAAATTAATTGATGCTGCAATGTACACTATATTGCCAAAAGTATTGGGATACCCCTCCAAATCATTAAATTAAGGTGTTCCAATCACTTCCATAGCCACAGGTGTATAAAATCAAGCAGCCAGGCATGCAGACTGCTTCTGTAAAACATTTCTGAAAGGATGGGTCGCTCTCAGGAGCTCAGTGAATTCAAGCGTGGTACCGTGATAGGTTGCCACCTGTGCAATAAGTCCATTTGTGAAATGTCCTCACTACTAAATATTCCACGGTCAACTTTTAGTGGTATTATAACAAAGTGGAAGCAATTGGGAACAACAGCAACTCAGCCACGTAAAATCAGAGCGGGGGTCAGCGCATACTGAGGCGCACAGTGCGCAGAAGTCATCAACTTTCTGCAGAGTCAATAGCTACAGACCTCCACACTTCGTGTGGCTTTCAGATTAGCTCAAGAACAGCGCGTAGAGAACTTTATGGAATGGGTTTCTGTGTCCGAGCAGCTGCATCCAAGCCTTACATCACCAAGTGCAATGCAAAGCGTTGGATGCAGTGGTGTAAAGCACATCGCCACTGGACTCTAGAGCAGTTGGGACGTGTTCTCTGGAGTGACGAATCACGCTTCTCTGTCTGGCAATCCGATGGACGAGTCTGGGTTTGGCGGTTGCCAGGAGAACGGTACTTGCCTGACTGCATTGTGCCAAGTGTAAAGTTTGGTGGAGGGGGGATTATGGTGTGGGGTTGTTTTTCAGGGGTTGGGCTTGGCCCCTTAGTTCCAGTGAAAGGAACTCTTAATGCTTCAGCATACCAAGACATTTTGGATAATTTCATGCTCCCAACTTTGTGGGAACAGTTTGGGGATGGCCCCTTCCTGTTCCAACATGACTGCGCACCAGTGCACAAAGCAAGGTCCATAAAGACATGGATGAACGAGTTTGGTGTGGAGGAACTTGACTGGCCTGCACAGAGTCCTGACCTCAACCCGATAGAACACCTTTGGGATGAATTAGAGCAGAGACTGCGAGCCAGGCCTTCTCGTCCAACATCAGTGCCTGACCTCACAAATGCGCTTCTAGAAGAATGGTCAAAAATTCCCATAAACACACTCCTAAACCTTGTGGAAAGCCTTCCCAGAAGAGTTGAAGCTGTTATAGCTGCAAAGGGTGGGCCAACTCCATATTAAACCCTACGGATTAAGAATGGGATGTCATTAAAATTCATGTGCATGTAAAGGCAGACGTTCCAAAACTTTTGGCAATATAGTGTATATTATGAAAAAATTTAAGCGTTTTTAGACCTTGGATGCATGTAAACCTATTGTAGGAACCTTTAAAATAGCATAAAAGAAAGTGACGTGAAGGCCAGGTATGGTAACCCATACTTGGAATTTGTCCTCTGCATTTAACCCATCTAAGTGCACACACATTAGGAGTAGTGAGCACAAAACCACTGCAAACTGTGGACATTGCAGTCATTTTTGCTGTGGCGCCTAGGGAGCAATTGAGGGTTAAGTGCTTTGCTCAAGGGGGCCTCAGTCATTTCCTGCCAGTATTGAGAATCAAACCCGCAACCTTTCGGGTTACCAGTCTGACTCTCTAACCATTAGGCCACGACTGCCCCTAATAGGGGCTTTTGGCTATTTTAACCCTTTCATGCATGAATGATCAAATCTCTCTATGCTGTTGGTTCTTGGCTCAAATAAGCTGACCAGATTTTAAGACAAAATATCTCAATCAATCAAGTAATGTTTTATCAAAATGTAATATTTTTTTCTGCCAACATAATGTAAAAAAAACTCAACTCATATTATTTTCTTATTTTTCTTTTTTGAGTTTTACTTACACCTACTTACTTACTTTGTTAAAATACATTCAAATAAATTGGATAAACATTAAGTACATTAAGCTTAGTTTACTAAAATAACTTTTTTTTTTAACAGTGCATTTTGATAAAACATTTAAGCCCTTTCATTGCATGGACATCTGAGACCTCGCATACTAAAATATCTGCCATGCTAGTGCAAATTTGGTGACATTTAAAATGAAAAACACATTAAAAAACACATTATAGCACTTAGGAGCATTCGTAAGAAAAGAAATTGCCTTCATACCTTCATTAGCGGCCCATGCTGTTTGCTGCTGACCCCTGCACAGAAACGCTGATGCACTCAAAAGTCCTATATTTAGACTTTATTAGCAATATTAAATTCCACCTCAGATGCTTTCACCACAACGTTTGGAAATAGTTCACAGACACTATTAGTGTCACAGTCATGTGTATAAAACAGATAAATAACTGATTTCTCCAAGGCAGGCCATAATTAACGAAGCAGTCATTTAAAACGAGACAGAAATCATTATGAAATATGAATTATAAATAAGTCGTAATGAATAAATCAGTGCATTGAATATATGTGCACAGACCTTTTCTATTTTTGTTGATGATTTCTTGCATAAAAGCACTTTCAGAGGCACGTTTTTATCTTTATACTGACATCCTGACAACGTAAACTGTCAGGATTACTATATGTATAGTAATAATTGATGTGATAAATAATGCATTGTAAATAAGATCATTGCGCTAAGTCAGCTTACTTTTTCCCATGATGTTAAAGAGAAACAATAACAGAGCTGTGAACAATGACAGCCTGAAGGGACTGTCAAGCAATAAATTATATTTCTTTAAGTTGTAGTCTAAGCCTTTGGACAGGTTTATCTTTTTTCCCACCACTATGACTGTGTTAATCTGGCCTGAGGTGGTAGAACTGACAAAACTGTGTTTTTAAACAGACAAATTGCTCATAACTGTTCATAATCGCCCCCCAATTCAGTTTTCCTCTTCTTTTTGAGCATTCTATGAAGGCAACCGAGCTGATCTTCCATCCAGAAATGTAAGACTCCAGGATCATGAGTTACGCAGAAAGCCAAGCACCACGACCAAATCCAAAAATACATGTAGCTGACCAACGTGCATTTGAATATCTAGACATGACCGCATAAAAATCCCCTTCTGCTGACACATTTATCAGACAGTACAGACGCCCATGCAGCCACACCCCATCACTCTCCTGCCTTGTCTTGTCTCTGTTTCATTTGTGTCTTAACTCTTGAGCAACACAGTTTTTACACCTAGGTGTGAGTTTTCCAACATCATTACTCCAAAATGCTTCCTGGAAATGTTTGTTGGGTTCAATGCATGGCAGCACAGCAAGTAGGCCTACAATGACCTACTGAACTGATACAAGTTACTGATACTGATACGATAAGATGATAAGATGTTTAATTTGAACTCAGTTTCATTTAGTTTTAGTTCATTTTCGAATGCTATAGTAAGAAAAAACTTGTGTCAGAGTGCAAGGAAGTGCCGAGAGAGATGCTCAGTATCACCTGAGAAAATCAACTATTTGTGCATGTGTTAGTGGAGAAACTCTTTTTGCGCCAACACATACCAAAGAAGCAATATATATATTTAATTATATCAAACAGCTACCTAGTATTTAAGGTATCCAACCATTTGGCAACAACACTGCATACTTGTCAGCATGTGATTAAACTGCTACACTGCCACCTGCTGGTTGGGATCGGCATTCACAAAACGGTCCTGAAATGCACCTTTGTGGAAATCAAGTCTTTAGCATTATCATCGGAATTAACGTTCATGTAGTCAATGCTAAAAGTTTTATTTTACATTGCAACATAATTTAGCAATCACAAGATTAGCTGTTATAAGCGAACTGCAAATCATTATGAAGGCCCTGCAAAAATAAATAAATGTAACAATAAATGAAAGAATAAAAAAAGAAATACAGAAAATAAAGGAAATTATTATGTTAATTAATAAAGTAATACAAAAAGTATTGGTAACACTTTACAATAAGGTTTCATTAGTTAACTACTTTAGTTAACATGAACTAAGAATTAGCATTTATTAATCTTAGTTAGTTAATTTCAATATTTACTGATACATTATTAAAATCAAATGTTGTATTTGTTAACATTAGTTAATGCACTGTGTGTGAACTAACATAAACAAACAATGAACAGCTGGATTTTTATTACCTAACATTAACAAAGATTAACAAATACTGTAACAAATGTATTGCTCATAGTTAGTTCATGTTAGTTATTACATTAACCAATGTTAACAAATGAGACCTTATTGTAAAGTGTGACCACATTATTTTAGTACTAAATTTAATTAGAAATTAATGTATTTGTTTTATCAAGTCATTTATTCCTTTATTTATTTTAATTTTATTTATTTATTTTTATTTTACAGGTTTGTGCCGCTACATATAAAAACATGATCTTTTAAACCCTTAAAGCAATAGTACACCCAAAAATGAATGTGCTGAACACAAAGAAGGTATGTTGAAGAAACTTGGTAGCAAGTTTTGGTGATCATGGATTTCCACTGTATTGACAAAAAAAAAAGTATTTTCTTGTACATTCCACAGAAGAGAGAAAGTCACACAGGTTTGGAACGACATGACGGTGACTAAATGATGACAGAGATTTCATTTTTTGGTGAACACCCCATTTCATTTCAGAACCATGCATTTTCTATGTATCTTATCAAGTCTACTTATGCATATGTCTCGCATCAATGACTATTCACATGTTTTGTATTTGCATATTGCATTATTTATAGACTAGCAATCATGGCACAGAAATGCAGGAGTTTTTATTAACTATACTAAAGAAATGCATCTAATATTTGTTGCTTAGTAATGCACTAGATTCAAAAATATTCTCATAATCAGAGCTCTCTCTCACAAAGATCATTATAAACAAGCATAATAACTTAATTATTTAGACCACTTCTATTATTGATTGCTATCAGGATGTGAAAAGAGTTTCAACCAGTATAACAAAAACTGTTAAAACAAATTGCCTACCCTACCTTTAATACAACAGTCAAAGGGTGCAAAAATGTAATAAAAGCAAGTCTTCAGCTTTAGCACTCAAACTGCCACTAAGATAAACATCATCTTCATTTCCTAAACATCAGTGCAGTACAAATAACCTGAGATCAGGGGTCCGTTCTTCGTACCTCGCTTAATACATCTGAGATGATTTGATAGATCCCAGATCTTCTAATCGTGATAACTGATCTCTGGCTAATTTGGTTCTTCAAACTAATTTGTGGATTGGATTAAAATATCTGGATTAAGTTGTCTAAGATTACTGCACGTTCTTGTGTTCCCTGAAGAGGGCAGATGCATCGATATTCGAAACCACGATCAGCAATGAAGTGATTGGCTGGCGGCAAGACAGCAACGTGATGACATCATATAATTGAAAAAGCCACCTGGGCAAAAAACTTGACAAAACCCCGCCCCACGAATTTCTGGACCTTTATAAGGAAACAGCCAAGCGACCAAAACAACATAAAAGTTATAATAGATAAATTAAATGTGCACTGTTTATTTTAAACATGATTCCCAATTATTTATATTCACGATTTTATAGTATTTGTACACCCTTTACATTTTTATTTCAATGTTTTAATTAGCAATTCATTTAATTTTTAATTCAATTTGAAGCAGATTTGTTACGTGACAGTATTAATTAAAGTTTATTAAGAGTCAAGATCAAGTTATCTGCTTCTCCTGCGCTGCATCAAGCCACTCCCATAATATCTGTCACCGCTCAAATTAATGCATGGCTCAGATTAACTGTACAGCATGTGTGTAAGACTCCAATAAAATTATAACGTAATTATTCCATCACAAATAAATCTCTCAATCAAGTGGCTGTGTGTATAGTATTATACACAACATTATAATATTATTTTTTAAATACATTTTTATATTATTATTTTAAATTATTATTGCCCGCCTGGTTCAGTAAGGAACTCTTGTAATAAAGTAGCAGTGGCTGGGCCAGATTTTAAGCATCAACGCCGCTTAAAAAGATGCAATCTAATCCTGTTTACATGAAATAAGCCTGCTTCCGAGCAGATTTGAGTTTACGGACCTGTTGCTATGACAGCAAGTCCAAGATGAGCGTCGAAGAACCAAACAATCCAAGATCATGCCAAATCGTCAACAATCAAATCCAGCTAACTGAGTTTGCGACGTACGAAGAACTGACCCCAGATCCTCTCAATGCACCAGAACACCCAACACACTCCAGCTATCAGTGGACAGGAGCCAATAATTAGGAAGGCTATGACTAAAAGAGGCAGGCGGGCAAATTTTGGCTACTCTTATCAAGAGAGGGATTTTGACTGACCAGTTTTACTGACCAAAAGATGGTGCTTTCTTACAGTAAAGTGTTCTCATTACTATACTGGGGCATGAAAACCCATGAAGATCACAGACTGAACACCCCCTGCTGGCCTCACTAACACCTCACCCAGAAACAGCATTAGTAGCTTTAATGGGAAACCAGGCAAAAACAACAGGGTGATCGCTACAATCAACGTAAGTCAACAGGGTTTAAGAAATAGCGTATAATTTACCACACACAGACTGAACTATCAAATCCAAAGCGCATAAGGACCCAGAACATATGGATTTTGTCAGGTATTGTTTGGATTCAGTACTCACAATCCAGCATCCTACGTCTGTGTCCATGTCCAATCATCAGATGCAGATGGTGTGGGCAGAACCTGCAGGGTGGAAGGGTGTTTATTTTACTTTGTACTACACATTAGAAGTTTGTTTTATATTATCCATATTATATATAACATTTCTCAAGAATACTGTAACTGTATACAATTTTCCTATTGCCTAAATTGTGTTACATGATGATAAAGTTGTCAAAAGTCAAGTCAAAAGTGTTCTCTGGCACTCCCTGGCACATTAATTTAATTGCATTATATAACAAAATATCAAACCTAGGAACATCTGTAAACATGAATACAAGAGCTTTTCTCAGAGCTAACCACTATTCTTAGCCAATTTAATTGCTTAATAAACTTTTAACAAACACTTATCTTCATTTTTACTAACAAATTAGTTATTTAACAAATAATATATGTGTGTGTGTCATTTTATTGATCTGTCATTTTTCTTTCTCTTTTGTTTGTACAAGGCTTTGCTTGAAAATTTTGTGCGTTTGTGCTATATAAAATAAAGGCCACTATATTCTATTAAAATAATGCAAATATATTAATATATTTTAAGTGTTGTTTAAGTGTCCAAAACTTTTTGGTCCACTTAATTATTTACATGTTACTTGTCAACTATATCTGATTCAAAACAAGGAATCTCCCGACTCCCGTAAATGACCAGTACATTGCTCGTAATGTTCCGCATTTGTAAGACGCTATGGATAAAAGCGTCTGCTAAATGACTAAACATAAAGGTAAAATGCAAATAATACCAGTTACAGTAATATTAAGAAACAATATTAAAGAAATATTCCCATACTATCAGATGTCATGATCAAACTTCATGACATTTTAAACTACGATACCGGTGAATCCATGAAGGTTGTTCTTTCCTCAGCGCCAAACTGCTGTTTACCACATGTCAGCCCAAGCTGGCCCCCGTTCTCGCGATATTGGATGCATTCCTGTTAGCATAATCACAGTGTCGCGAGATCTCATACAGTCATCCGCCATCGCTGTAGAGACAGAGGAAAAAGAGTAAGCTACAGGGACTGAAACCTGGGGGGGAAAGAGGGCGAGATTTGTCCGTGTTTCCCCTCAAAACACCCACCCTAACATCTATTGATGGCATCGCTCCCTAACCCAAACATGTCCAACCTCAAACCCGGCACCAAGAAGGACACCAAGATGCGGATCCGCGCCTTTCCCGTGAGTATAAGCCGGGTTTCACGCGCCTCATGCGGCCGCGGGGAGAACTCAAGAGCCGTGGATCGTGCAGAGCAGTAGGCCACAGCGGGTTTAGATGTTTTGAGGCTGCGTTTGAGAGATTTAAAGTGACTATGGAATAGAAAATACTTGTAATCATGATAATATTACCTCCAGGGCTTTAAATGTGTTTATATGGCTCGGTTAATAAAGAGATGAGCGATTTGAATTATTAAAACAGCCAATGTAGAAAGTGATCAAAACTCAGTGATTTTTTTTTTCGTCCAGTCCATATGTTTTGACCATAAAGCTGTAAATATGTACAGTAAGAGTAGATTTTGCAGAGAACATGGAGTCTTTCCTACTGATTTGCTTGTTTTCTTTCAGTGTTTTAATCTGATTTTGGGTCTTGTGTGTTGTCAGACTGGCCCTTGATGGTGTGTGTTTTGTTGTAACTGATTGTTGTAACTGATTGTTGTCTGCGGTGTTGATGTTATTGTTATTGTTGCGGTTTATATTGCCAAACTGACTGTTATGGCTGTGTTGCCTGGTTAATTTAGTTTCTTGTCATTATTTGGTTTTGTGTGTTTTGACACTCTGGTAGGTGTTTGTGTAGTTTGTTGGAATGATGGTTGGTGCTGTTACACCGATGGCTCTGATATATTATTGTCACACGGTGTAAATTAGGGGGCTTCAGTTTTTTAGATACCAGGGACCCACAAATATGATCATCCTTGTTTGAGGGACCCCATTCTAAAATTACAAATGCACCTAGGCCTACATATTTGGCCTATATGTTTTCATGTGTAAAGACACAATTTATACTGAAATGTATTTATTGACATTCTACTCATTTTTTTTAATGTGAATTTTTTTCACACTGGTTTTCTCTAGCACTCCCAGTTTGAAAAGCCCTGCTATAGATATTTGTCATATATTATAGGTGTTGTTGTCTAGATTGTCACACTTATGATAGATGTCCTTGGCAGCTCTGCTTTTGTTTCACAGTCACTGCAGCAGCATGACGTGCATCTCTGCAATTTTCTGCAATTTTATGTTCTTTTATTAGCTCCACTCAGATCAAATTATGTGCATCGCAGGATTGTTGGTGATGCTCTGATGGAATGAATTATGTCATAATAATTTGATAATATGCAGTAAAGTGAAAATGTTTGCATGCAGTTATTTTCCTCTCTTGAAGGCCTGGAGTCTGACACCTATCAGCAAGTTCACAGGACTAAACAAATGCCGTTTTGGTTCAGATAAGTGGCAATAAGATAAGGCATTGTTCTCGTGCAGAAGCTGTGTTTGCTTTTGGGATCTGACATGTTACACCCTGTCAGAAGAGTTCATTAGAAATCTCACAGCTGCCTTTACTTCTTTCGTCATAGTATTACCTTCTCAGTATGTGGCCCATGTTCTCATCTGTTACAGTCCACATGCTCTCAGCTCTCTTCTGCATTCAAACTGTCTGCCAAGTTTCTCTTCAGCTTTTCATAGTGTCAGTTGTGGTTTTGCTATTGTTGAAAACCATGCAGTTCATTATTAAAGATCAGACTGACACAGATATACACTATATTGCCAAAAGTTTTGGGACACCTGCCTTACATGCACATGAACTTTAATGACATCCCATTCTTAATCCGTAGGGTTTAATATGGAGTTGGCCCACCCTTTGCAGCTATAACAGCTTCAACTCTTCTGGGAAGGCTTTCCACAAGGTTTAGGAGTGTGTTTATGGGAATTTTTGACCATTCTTCTAGAAGCGCATTTGTGAGGTCAGGCACTGATGTTGGACGAGAAGGCCTGGCTCGCAGTCTCTGCTCTAATTCATCCCAAAGGTGTTCTATCGGGTTGAGGTCAGGACTCTGTGCAGGCCAGTCAAATTCCTCCACACCAAACTTGATCATCCATGTCTTTATGCACCTTGCTTTGTGCACTGGTGCGCAGTCATGTTGGAACAGGAAGGGGACATCTCCAAACTGTTCCCACAAAGTTGGAAGCATGAATTTGTCCAAAATGTCTTGATATGCTGAACCATTAAGAGTTCCTTTCACTGGAACTAAGGGGCCAAGCCCAACCCCTGAAAAACAACCCCACACCATAATCCCCCCTCCACCGACGCTTTGCATTGCACTTGATATAAGGCTTGGATGCAGCTGCTCGGCCATGGAAACGCATTCCGTGAAGCTCTCTACGCACTGTTCTTTAGCTAATCTGAAGGCCACACGAAGTTTGGAGGTCTGTAGCTATTGACTCTGCAGAAAGTTGGTGACTTCTGCGCACTGTGTGCCTCAGCATGCACTGACCCCGCTCTGTGATATTATGTGGCCTACCACTTCGTGGCTGAGTTGCTGTTGTTCCCAATTGCTTCCACTTTGTTATAATACCACTAACAGTTGACTGTGGAATATTTAGCAGTGAGGAAATTTCACAAATGGACTTATCACGGTACCACGCTTGAATTCACTGAGCTCCTGAGAGCGACCCATTCTTTCACAAATGTTTGTAGAAGCAGTCTGCATGCCTAGGTGCTTGATTTTATACACATGTGGCTATGGAAGTGATTGGAACACCTGAATTCAATGATTTGGAGGGGTGTCCCAATACTTTTGGCAGTGTAGTGTATTTTGGTCAGAATCAGTAGTGTAAAGAAGTTTAGTGTTTGCTGTCATTTTCAAAAACATTTTACTGCACATCCCTTAGTTAATTCAGACCTAACCAGTGCAGTTATGATTCTCCTGATTGTTCTTGCTTTGTTCTACCTACAAAACTTCTCTTACTGGAGATAGTCAGATATTTAATTATGTGTATCTGTGTACACGTAATTATGTGTAATTATGTGATTTGACTTGAGATGAGTTTCGTGTTGACCTTCCCCTCACAGTCCCAATGGGTCACTTTTACAGGATACAAAGCTGTTTTATAGTTTATATACATTATCATTCAAAAGTCTGGGGTCAGTAGTACAATTTGGTTTAAAAAAATTAATCCTTTATTTTATTAAGTAGCAATTCATAAATTGATCAAAAGTGACAGTAAAGGCATTTATTATGTTACAAAAGATTTCTTTCAATTAAAATGCTGTTCTTTTGAACTTTCTATTTATCAAAGCAATGTATTAAGGTTTCCACAAAAATATTAAGCAGCAACTGTTTCAACATTAAAAATATGAAATGTTTCTTGAGAAGCAACTCAGCATGTTATTATAATTTCTGAAGGATCATGTAACACTGAAGACTGCTAAAAATTCAGCTTTGCCATCACAGAAATAAATTAAATATAAAAATAAAAAAAGTTGTTTAAGTTGTAATATAAATAATTTGCTGTATTCTTGATCAAATAAATGCAGCCTTGATGAGCATAAGAGACTTCTTTCAAAAACACTGCAAAATAGTACGCATTGTAAAATCTTCTCACCAAACTTTTAAGCAAACATGTCGGTTTAAAGTGTTCTAACCGGCTTTTAAACTCAAGATGCAAACTTGCTTTAATAAAAGATTAGAAGTGCTTTTAGGGTTCCTGTAGCTGAAACAGTAGATCATATGACACTGGTAATACCAAGGTCATGGGTTCAATTCACATTGAATGCATGAGCTGATATAAGGCATTATAAAACTATAATTATCGCAATATAATTTTACTCGATAAATAACGAGTTTGATATAATGTTTATGTGCTAAAAGTGGAATAAAACAGAGCTACTCATTTTAACAGTGCCACATTGGACCATTTATCTGCTCAGCTCAAAGTTCAAACGACAGCACAGCGCGAGCTTACTATCCACCTTTTTCTGAACGCGGAAGTCTCGCCCGACTCGTACTGGAATGATGCTTTACATTTCCTGTCTCCAGTGTTTTTTAGTCAAATTAGCATATTTTTCCGAGCTGATCACGTATTGTTAAACCTATGAAAAACACTTTACAGTGTAGCAATGACTGTCTTTTGTCAGCGCCTCACTCATCAAAGTTTAGTGAGTGCGTAGATGACACAAGCTGTCCGAAGTTAGCTGCTGCCTGCACTGAAAAACATGAACGCTAATATCCTACATGCAGCCCCTGATCGGGATGAAGTTTGTGGGATTTTGTTCTCAATATGATTAGAGCGCACACATACCCTCTTTGGGGAGTATTTTAACTTAAGTGCTGCAAGCCATGCTCATTTTCTCTTCCCAGTCAAGCATAAAATGCAAGGCATACACTGTTGTATACGGACATTCTCTTCCGATTTGCTGGTGCTCAAAACACATACTTTCCAAGAATTTATTTTCCCAAAAACTTTTTTGGGCCGTATCGCCCAGCCCTAAGCTGATAAAATGTATACTTTGAATGCAAACTAAGTTGCTTTGGATAAAAGCATCTTAGCAAATTCATAGATGTTAAATGTGTCAATACTGATATGATCAGGGTTTACTGTTGTGGGTTAAATGTATGTCTCTCTGCTCTCGGCCTTCATCAGTGCCTTTGCATCGACATGACCTAAGCCTACAGAAACCCAGTTAGGAAACCTACTTGCTTGACACACATGCACACGTTTTGCTTCAGGGATTCCTGTTCATGGAAAAACTGGTTCTTCTTCGTGGTTCCTGGTTCCTCTTAGTTTAACTTTTTCAAAAATGAAACAGCCTTCTGCAGGATCCAATGATCGCCAAAGCAGGTATGATTCAAGTAGCCTTTTAGCAAAATGTTGCGCGAAGTGGACGTTCACACTCACACCCATTTCTGCTTGAGCTTAAGTCAGATTTTACCCACCTAAATGGCTTTAATCCACAGACTAGTCTGCACAGGTCCATGAGTATCGAGACCTATCTGTCTGTAGGCTTAGTAGACGGAGAGAGAGAGAGACAGACAGGTGAGAGCAAGGCGTTCTCTGTGTCTGAATCTACAATGTGTGTTGATTTATCACATAGCAAGAGCTGTGTTACTAACACCGTGACAAGCATTATAATTAACGTGAGCTATGCTGAAGTGTTGTTTTGACATGCATAATTAGTCAGTTGTTTAAAAATGTAATTCACACATATGATTAGCTGTCAGACCTGTTCTGTGTGAGATTAGCTCTGCTGAGTCACTTAGAGCTATCAAGAGCTCTGAAGTTGTTGGACTGTTGGTTTGGTTGTAAAAGGAATTGATTTTCTTGGTCCAGTATCTGCCAAAGGTTGAGCGTATGAGCGAGTCACCCGCGGTCCTGTTGGCACATTAAACGCACATTAGAATGTTGTAAGTCAGTTAAGGTCAATAAGGTCTCCTCTCATGTAATTCCAAGGTTGTTATGTGTGTAGACAGTGAAGTGTTTAAAAACTTCAGTCAATATACACTACCAGTCATAAGTTTGGGGTCAGTATGATTTTGTTTTATTCAGCAAGGATGCATTCAATTCAAAGCAACAGTAAAGGCATTTATAATGTTGTTTTACTCATATCAGATTTTATACGTTCGGCATTGACTGAATTCACAGAAAATCGCGTAGTATATGATGGACACAGACTTCAGACTATTCGATTTCGATTCCATCCAGTCGGAGGATATCAAAGCATGTTTGATATTTTGAGCTGATTTTAGAACACACATGTATCACTAACAAATACTGTATATAATACAGTAATAATACACCAAAGACTTTTATTTTTATATATATATATATATATAATGAAGATGGTACAGTCCGATTACTTATGAATGGGAGAAAGTGTAACGCCCAGTATGTCCCACCTTCTAAATGAAAGAGCCAATCGTTGATTAGTAAAGTCATCGCGTCACCTCTGATTTCTATAGAAACAGGCAGTATTCTGAGAAGCACATTTAGGATTGCACATGCGCATTAGCTTTGTCCAGGCTGAAACATTTTTTTTTATCACAAATTGAGCGTTTAGAAACAAAATTTATGAGACAGTTGTTGTCAGATTTCATTGGTGATTTCAAATATGAAATTTAATCGTAAGCTTGGTAAACAGTTTTGGAGAATTTGATGTTTCCTCATTCAAAGAGATAGGATCTGCCCAAGAGGTGTTTCAAAGATGGCCGCCGAGTGAGATGACTTAAAGGGACTTTGAATACGCTGCCCAGACAATGGAATTCAAGGGTGCGAAGTCACAAAGATCAAGGAAAAATGAAGACGACGTACAAGATCGTGTAAAAACAAAAAAAGAAGGAAAAACTTACCATCCAGATCATGGATCACAAGCTTGGCACTTGACGAGTGATCATGTTGAGATACTAGGATATACCGCTTACAGCCGCTAGATAGAACCGCGAGCTTTGCGCATGCCATGCATGAAATAAATGTATAGAAAACACAGAATCTGGCTTTTGTTTAGTAATTGTTTGCAGCAGTTTCAGTATTCACACAGTTGGGTTAATGCAGCTAACGTCGCTCCCAGGTCGAAAAATATGGAAATCCTTATAAATACAGAAAAATCACTCCTGCTGGTCATCTCCTGCATTTGTTTCACCTGTCATGCGTCTCCTAGCAACGAGGCGCATGTTTCTGTTTGTGTTCGGAACGATTTTGAAGTCTGGTAGTGTATGATCCTCAATCGTTTAGTGTATGATGCCCAGCTTTTCTCTGTAATTATTTACAAAGTCGTGTAGTGTATTCCAGCATTAAGGTGCATCCCTCCTAAAACATTTTGTATCAATTTATCATAAGTTTTTATGTTTTATTAATTTGTTGATTTGTTTGTTTTTGCAGATGACCATGGATGAGAAGTATGTGAATAACATCTGGGATCTTCTGAAGAACGCCATTCAGGAGATCCAGCGGAAGAACAACAGTGGGCTGAGCTTTGAGGAGCTCTACAGGAACGCCTACACCATGGTGCTTCACAAACATGGGGAGAAGCTCTACACGGGCCTCAGAGAGGTGGTCACCGAACACCTCATCAACAAAGTATGAGCTCCTCTTGCTCTGAGATCTTTCTTGAAATATGTTAGAGAAAACCTGTAAGGTCCTAGAGAGTAAACTTCTCACTGGCTTTAGCAAGGAGTTGCTGAAGTTGAATGCGGTTTGATAAGCAGTAAGTCACAAGAGATGGTGTGTTACAGTGATATTGCTTAAAAGACCTCCTTAACTAATTTGATGGTGTGAATGTGAATTTAAATTGAACAGATTGATTTGAACAGATCTGAAGGACACTGTCTAACATCTTCACTATATATATATCTATATATATATATATATATATATATATATTTACACATACATGTATATGTATGTGGCTTAATGAAGACTCTGGGGTTTTATCTCCGGTGCTGGCTGTTAATGATGTCAGTTCTGGAGATGAAGCAGATGGTGGAAACCTGCCCGTCCCAGTGGAGTTTGTTCACAGGGTGATGTTACTGTACACACAGGTGGATGAAGGCTGAGGTTTTTTTTTTTTTTTTTTCAGGTACGAGAAGACGTGCTTCACTCATTAAATAACAATTTCCTGCAGACGTTAAATCAGGCGTGGAATGATCACCAGACTGCCATGGTCATGATTAGAGATATCTTGATGTACATGGTAAGTTGTTTATTCAGACTTTCTTTTGTATTGTGTGTGTGTGTGTGTGTGTGTGTGTGTGTATATGTGTATATATATATATATATATATATATGTATATTGTTATATTGTCTTTAGCTGGTTTTAGAGGGTTCAGACAGGAACTCATGGATCACACAACCAACCAAAAAGCTTTAATAATCCTTATCCTGTTTACTGACCTGACCATAAAGTGCTGCAGTGATGACACATTTTTGTAGCCCAAACCTGAAGTTAGCATCACCCTAGTTTTCTTGACAAAAACCCAATATGATTTTTCCATTGGCTTTTGGATTATTGCAGAAAATAAGATTATAATTCTTACACGTTTTGTTCACTATGATAATTTTTAAAAATTACAGTACCCCTGTAGGCAATAATTTTATCCCTTAAAGCTAATCACCAAATTTTTAATCACCAAAATGACATATTTAAACATTTTTTGAAAAATGCCTTAAAATAGCTTGAATGTAACTCTACACCAGGAGTCTCCAAACTCAGTCCTGGAGGGCCGCTGTCCTGCAGAGTTTAGCTCCAACCCCAATAAAACTCACCTGAACCAGCTAATCAGTGTCTTACTATGACCTTGGCTGAATCCGAAATCGCCTCCTAAACCCTATCACTATTCCCTACGTTAGTCCACTAATACAGTTCACTTGAAGGAGTGAATGAAAACGAGTGAGTGAATTCGGACAGCCGTT
Source organism: Coreius guichenoti (assembly GCA_039654105.1). NCBI lineage: Eukaryota > Metazoa > Chordata > Actinopteri > Cypriniformes > Gobionidae > Coreius > Coreius guichenoti. Next base: position 7,411,070 of record CM077175.1, read on the forward strand.
GAGTGTACACGACTGTACACTTGTAATTGCGGTGCAATGTGGGATAGAATGAGTGCACTCAATAATGTCCACTATGGTTTCAGACACCACTACAAATGGCTGTCCCTTCAAATAAGGCCCTATTTGAGGGTATAGGGGGCGATTTCGGATTCAGCCCATGTAAGACACTGATTAGCTGGTTCAGGTGTGTTCATTTGGGGTTGGAGCTAAACTCTGCAGGATAGTGGCCCTCCAGGACCCCTGCTCTACACTCTTGCTTCATTTAGTATACACGGATCCATGTATATGCAAATTAGTCTCCACCTCCACTCACTCACACCAGCTCAGAATACCTGCTCCACTCAGTCAACTTTACTATAGTAAACGCTACACAATGGCAAGTGGAAATATTGGTTTAATTCAGCCGTATATGTTTGACCAGAAACTGATTCAGAAGATGAAGTGGAAGAGCGAATTATACAAGTCAGTGTATCAGAATGGTAATTCATTTTATGTATCGCTCTTTACAACTTCAGACACATAATAATGTGTTGCTAATGTTACACAAACCATGTTCCCGTTTGCCATCTCAGTCACACCGCTGCCTTCTAGAAATCAGCATCCTTTGAAATGCTTTGAACAACTTGAATGTCAGTGGAGAAAGGCATTTAGTTCATCATAACATAATTCACATGCTATATTGCGAATTGTACCCGATTTTTCATATCAACAGAAAAATATACCGGGCTTCTCTTGAGACTCCCCTGCTTCACTGCATAGTTAATGCTAAAGCCCCCCTTGTGATGGGGTTGGTTACAATATATTTGTGACGTAGAGAACAACGGCGATTTCAAACCACGTTTTTGAGACTGTCTTTGGTTCACTGCAGTTTTAAGGACAAAATACCCAGCATTGGTGTTGACTTATGAATTTGCACATGGTTTGTCTTAAAGCATATTAAAAACACCACATAGACATATAAACAATATTAAAAACTTTTCACCACAGGGGGTCTTTAACACAAATCACCAGGAATAAAAAGCACAACGTAGGCGTATAAATGAACTACACCACGGTCGCATGACTTCAGCATCACCACCATTAAGCTTCCTAAACTCTTTCAGTGCTTATTTAATAAAAAAGAAAAGAAAAAAAAAAGCATTTTCCCTGAAAGCTTGATTTAGAATAGTTTGCAAGAGCGTGATGATAAATACAACGAGGCTGTGAAAGCGGACTAGTGTGCAGATGAGTTTAACTGTTCGGCGTGATGACGTTTAATGTCCCAGGCAACCTCTGCAGTCCAATTTAGCCACTTGTTAGCAACCGCCTTTTTAAAGACAAGTAAAAGCTTTAAAAAAACAAAAACAAGAGGGTATTACTGATGTATTTTATGTTGTTGAATAAAACGTGAAAATATCTTGAGCTTGTGTTCACCACAGACCTTATTTCAGGCATTTAACCAATGTCTGGACAATGGAACCGGACGTGCTAAAATGCTAACTCGTTTCTGGCTTTTGTCCTGCAGAAATTAGTCATCCCTGCAACACTCTTTTTCAAAATGTTGTTAATGTAACAAAAGGCATATCATGATTTATAGAAAGGAGAAAATGGGGGATTGGGACGTAACGGAGTCTGGATTTGAACCTTGTGTTTTAAACCTGTAGGAACATTTTTCTTTCTCTCTCTGTCTAGGACCGTGTGTATGTTCAACAGAATAATGTGGAGAACGTCTACAATCTCGGCTTGATCATCTTCAGAGATCAGGTTGTGCGGTATGGCTGCATCAGAGACCATCTCAGACAAACTCTGCTGGACATGATCGCTCGAGAACGCAGGGGAGAAGTGGTCGACAGGTGAGTGACTTCTGTTGTTCCGTCTCTCTTTACAGTGTTTCAGTAAAAAATGAAAGTGAAAACTTCTGGCTGTAAGTAGTAGAGGAATGCAGTTTTATGACGTTTGTGGTGTCATGTTTTGTGGCAGGGGGGCCATCAGGAATGCCTGTCAGATGCTGATGGTTTTGGGGTTAGAAGGTCGGTCCGTCTATGAGGAGGATTTTGAAATCCCGTTCTTAGACATGTCTGCTGAGTTTTTCCAGGTGGGTGCTGCTGTAATACTGATTTAACTCTGCTTGCTTTTCATTTTGGATCATTGTTAAGACCTGAATTGCTCAATTTGCTCATTTATTCTTGACTGGCAAAAAAGTATCACCTGAATGTATTTTAGAATTTCTATCTTGTATTAACCTGAAATGCCTTATGTAGAGCCCAACCGATTTATCGGTCTGCTGATTTTCATCGGCCGATATGAGCCTGTCGCAAATATATCGGCATCAGCGTATATGGCGCAGATATGCCACCGATATGAACGCGCGCCCACGCGTCTCACAGCGCGAATATTCACACGTTGTGTATCGTCGTTAGGGTTGGGTATCGTTTGAATTTTAACGATTCCGATTCTTATCGATTCCTAATTTAGATTCCAATAGGGTAAAAAAAAAACTTAGATATCATTCACATTCATTATTAGGCTATTATTGGAAAACATTTCATTGTAGCTGAATACCATGAACAAAAATCAACAGGCTGGTTTAAAAATACCATAGCAAAAAAAAAAAGCCTAATATAAACTTCAAGCATTATTAAAGACAAGTAAACACTCAGTAATTAAAAAAAAAGAACAAATAAACAAATTAGCAGTTTCACAAATAAATACAATTGAACAAAGATAGGATTGAAATAAACATTTTCAGGTAGGTACAGAAACTGTAATCAAATGTAAAATAACACTGCACTTTATTGATAAAATATAGGCTATACATTACAAATATAGTTAAAAGTTATTCTGTCTAGAACAGCAAGTGAATTTTCTCATCTTTTGTTGTTTGATTAACGTTATCATAGAGACGGCATCAAGAAAAACTGCCATCAACGACATAACCAAGTGTGTTTGCGAGAGTATTTTGACATTTTTGTGTGTATTTGTTCATTCGCGTGCTGTGCAAAAAGACGAGGAAGAGAACTCAGTTCATTATCGTGCACTATTCATTCACTATGAGAAGCCGTTCCGTGCACGTCTTTTTTGTGCTTAAATGGTTAAAAATCACAAATTCGCACACAGTAACCGATAAGCGGAATCGAAATGCGCGTTTCTTATCGAATCACCGGTTCTGGCCAATTTGAAACCAGTTCTCGATACCCATCCCTAATCATTGTAAACGTAGTCGGTTATGTCTTAAGTGAAAGTAAACATGAAATTTGCCAGTCACCACCAGCGTTTTTGGTCATTTTCACAAGTTTCATGGCCCACAGAATATCTTGTTATATGAATATCTGAACATGCAATATATCAAAAGAAAGACCAGACCCTTTGTTTTATTCTAGCTTCATGCATTCTTTTTTTATTAACACTTGAATGTGGGTAAGTTTCATGAAAAAAGCAACATTTTGAGAAAAAAGCTGAGAAAATCGCTACTGACATACAGATGGGATTCAGAACGATGATCAAAACACAGATGGAGTCCATCAACACCCCCAAAGCTTCACAGTCCTATAGCTCGTCCTGGGTCGACATTTCATTCAATAACATTAGGCAGTTTTGATTTATATGCTGTTTAATGTTGATGATCGTGTTATTTTACATATGAATCTGCTTATAAGAGATCGCTCGTTCCTGCCTCTCCTTCGCCTGTGTTTTGATCAGATTCTGTACTCGTTCAGGAGATGTGTAATAGCACCCCCTACCATATAACAGTGAAAACACAGAAAAATCTCGCCAATGGTAGGGAAGTGTTTTCTCATAAAAGACGAGATAACAAAAGACAGAAAAAAAAAAAATCACTCACGGCTCTTGAAATAAGGTTTCATCTATATTTATACACTGAAGATTATGAAGTGATTATACTATTTCTGTACCTGAAAATCTAGTTTAGACCTACATGAAAAACATGAAAATAACTGTTTTTCATTTGTATGTTTGTTCTGTTGTATTTATGCATAATGTATGTATATTATGTATATACTGCATTCTATATACAGTACCAGTCAAAAGTTTGGACACACCACTGGGAAAGTGTGTCCAAACTTTTGACTGGTACTGTATTATAATATACACAAAGAATATCAGCCGATATATCGATAGCAGACTTTTTTTACTCCCTAATATCGGTATTGGCCCCAAAAACCCATATCGGTCGGCCTCTAGTCTTGTGTAGTTTTTTTTGTTAATTGTATGAATTATGTTGTTTATTCTGTTTTCGTCATGAAAATAGCCTTGTTGCTGACATGGCATAAATAAATAAATAAATAAATCATTCTTGACTGCCGTCTTTGATTGGTGTTAAGTATAATATCTCCATTTTTGTGTGTATCTGTGCAGATGGAAAGTCAGAAGTTCCTAGCGGAGAACAGTGCCAGCGTCTACATCAAGAAAGTGGAGGCTCGGATAAACGAAGAGATTGAGCGAGTGATGCACTGCCTGGATAAATCAACAGAGGAGCCTATCGTGAAGGTGGTGGAGAGAGAGCTCATCTCCAAACACATGAAGACCATCGTAGAGATGGAGAACTCGGGACTGGTTCACATGCTCAAGAATGGAAAGACTGAAGGTGAGCAATGAATTAGGAATTAATTAGGCTTTTATTTTTCCTCTTGTTTTGTTTTTAACTCAATTTCTCTCATCTTTTCTTTCTTTCTTTCGCTCTCAGACCTGGCATGCATGTATAAGTTGTTCGGTCGGGTTCCTAATGGACTGAAAACAATGTGTGAGTGTATGAGCTGGTACCTCAGAGAACAGGGTAAAGCGCTGGTGTCAGAGGAAGTAGAGGGCAAGAACCCCGTCGACTACATTCAGGTACACATTCGCCAACGTGAAGTAGCAAAAAAAGAACTACACGGACAATAGTGGCTTGTTCAGTTAATTCAAAACCGACCGGCTGAGTCAGATCTTGAATAAACAAAGAACAAATCTGCCAATGTTTAAGAGTTCAGACTAGTGAGAATGTGTAAATACAACAACCTCAACGAGCTTTAGGTTTGTAATTAGTAGTAATTATGTTTTTTGGGGTTTTTTGCGGATCATTCAGGGTTTGTTGGACTTGAAGTCGCGCTTTGACCGGTTCCTGCAGGAGTCCTTCAACAACGATAGGCTCTTCAAACAAACTATCGCTGGAGATTTCGAGTATTTCCTCAACCTCAACTCCAGATCGCCCGAGTACCTCTCGCTCTTCATCGACGACAAACTCAAGAAAGGAGTGAAGGGGGTAAGAGATTAGCTTTAGGCCATCTTAAGTTCTTAAGATGAAAACTTCCTATAAATTGGTTAAATTCTCTCTTCAATATTTCCATACTTTTGTCCAGTGAAAGTGAAAATATTATGAATATGAGTCATGTTATATATTACATATTATAGATATAGACTGATGGATGAATGTACACCTACATACACAAACAAAAGTGTTGTTATTGCTGACTAAAATTAAAACTAGAAAAAAAAAATTGAAAAATATCTGAAATAAAATGAAAAAAATATTTAAAAAACTTGCACTTTGAAAAAAACGACAAAAGCACTTAACAAAATTCTTTAAACTAAAATTAAAACTGAAAATATAAAAATGAGCTAATTTACAATATTAAAAATAAATACTATAATAGCATATAAATCATTTTAAAATAACACAGAAGCAAAGTTATTACTGATCTCTTAATTGATTCCTTATAATTGTGTTTGTGTTCAGCTGACGGAACAGGAAGTGGAGTCCATCCTGGATAAGGCCATGGTGTTGTTCAGGTTCATGCAGGAGAAGGACGTGTTTGAGCGTTACTACAAACAGCACCTGGCCAGAAGACTCTTAACCAATAAGAGTGTTTCAGATGACTCCGAGAAAAATATGATCTCCAAACTAAAGGTACACAGCATATACTTCTTTACTCTCTTTCACTGTATTCCTCTTATTAATGAGATACTCGTGCTTTCTCTCTCAGACGGAGTGCGGTTGTCAGTTCACCTCTAAACTGGAGGGCATGTTTAGAGACATGAGCATCTCTAATACCACTATGGATGAATTCCGCCACCATCTGCAGACATCACAGGTGCATATGCACACACACACACACACACACACACACACACACACACACACGTCCCTTTGACTTCTGTTGTTCTTAAAATAAGCTAATTGTAATTCCTGCGCCCTGAGGGCCTATTCACACCACATCCAAATTTTCTGAAAAAGAACATTGTTAATTGAAGCGATGCAACCCTTTGAGTCCTTTCACACCAAATGCAAGAATATGTGGTTTGTCTTCATGTCGCAGGTGTCTCTCTGTGGTGTTGATCTCACAGTGAGAGTACTGACCACAGGTTATTGGCCCACACAGTCAGCCACACCCAAATGCAACATCCCACCCTCCCCACGCCACGCCTTTGAGGTCTTCAGAAGGTATGACTCACCTCTACACCCTCATACAACCTTTTCCTTATTTAATTATATGTACGTTTCCTTTTAAGTTGAACAATCATCAGGATTTTTACGTCTGTTGATTATAATCAAACAATATTGTTTTTTTGTAAGTATATGACTGAAACTGTCAAGGTTGAAAATCTCTGTTTGTCGTGTCTTTATCTGAGTTTTTACCACTTGTAGCTTGGTTTCATGTGATTTTTAACTCTGTGCAGGTTTTATTTGGCTAAGCACAGCGGCAGGCAACTCACACTCCAGCACCACATGGGTTCTGCAGACCTCAATGCCACCTTCTACGGTGCCATTAAGAAGGTACAGACACCTTTAATACTAGGGCTGCCCTCAGCTAAAGATTTTTCCAGTCGACTAGTAGTCATTCATTCACTAATTGCAATTGTATATTAATAAGCCATATAAATCATAATAATGAGCCTTTAATTTTCCTATAGCCTAATCAGCGCTCAAATGCACGCGTAAAGCTTGCCACAGTGCACTGGCAAAAGTAATGATTATGAATGTGTTGTGAAAAAACAGCAAGGAGACTGTCTAAACGGTTAACAGATAATGTTTTCCGTGTTTTCGGCTGCCGAGATTGTTGACGATGCTGACTCGTCATCTCCGCATTAGTAGATGTGCCTGTATGCACGTTTCATACAGATTACATTTGCAATATATAAAAAATATTTGTTTTCCACTTGAATTGGTTGACAATCGCTTGACATTTCAAGCTTTCTATAGATATATTTCTCATGTATGTGAGGCAAGTATACACTGGTTTGGTTTATTTTTTTGATACGCTCAAGTTCACAGAGACCGAGACGGCAGAAAGCGCATCCCATTTTGTTTTCTTTATTTTACAATGGCACAACGTTTTCTTGTTATTGTGAGTTTACACAAATAAAAGTAGACCCTTTACAGTTTCGAATGAACAGATGACAGATAAGGGTATTTTAAGTTGTTTCTGCTATTATCAGGAAGAAATGCAAGTGATCACGCCAACACCTCCATGTCATGCAGTAAGAGTAAGCGTGCTATACTTTGGCTTCCACACTCCGCACAAACATTTAGATATGCGTCTAACACAAGCACACATTTATCTAGGTTAACGTTAGAGCGAGCCACCAAGTTACTTGCATGTTTCAAATGATAAGCCATATTTGAGGTTGATGGATGAAAGGCGAATGTTTGGATTTCCTGCCCGACATAATGTAATTACCACAAGGACCTGCTGTTAATCTGCGTGACTTCGCCACTTCCTATGGAGTTTTTTTTTTTTCTGCGACTAACGGACTAATAATTTTTAGTCAACTAACTTCTTTCTATTTGCATGTGTTTTCTTGAGTTGCAGCGTGTTGAGCTCTCTCAGCCACCTTAATATAGTGAGTAAATTGTAAACTTTGAAGCCCACCCTAAGACAGCAGAAAGCATGACTTAATAAATTGATAAAGTGTTCCATCTAATCTGTGTTGTTGTCCTAACCAGCCGTGACCATGAGAAGACGGGTGACGTGATGTCTTATCAGGCACTTTCCAAAAAACTTTTACGTTTTTTTTTTTTTTTTTTTCTTTTTTTTCTATCATGTTGTGCTGAGTAGCTCCACCCACAGTGGAATCTCATTGGTCCCAAATCCATATGAACCTAAACACCAAGTATATTCTGATTGGCTATGATTTTATTGCTTTGTTGCTATTTTTAATAAATGGTTATAATTATTTATAAAATGTTCAAAAGCTGACTTCCTCTCTTTAGGAGGATGGCTCAGATGTAGGTGTAGGCGGGGCTTTGCTAACAGGCTCAAACACACGGAAGCACATTCTGCAGGTGTCAACCTTCCAGATGACCATCCTCATGCTCTTCAACAACAGAGACAAGTTTACCTTTGAGGTAAAACTTCCCATCCACATGTTCTAGATCTGAACTCCATGAAGCCATGCCTACATGATCGGTTTAACCTTTACCCTTGTTGACCTCTAACCCCCTCAGGAGATCCAGCAGGAGACTGACATCCCCGAGCGCGAACTGGTCCGGGCCCTGCAGTCTTTGGCCTGCGGGAAACCCACCCAGAGAGTTCTCACGAAAGAGCCCAAGAGTAAAGAGATCGAAAGCGGCCATGTGTTTACAGTCAACGACCAGTTCACCTCCAAACTGCACAGAGTCAAAATACAAACAGGTATTGTGCTGCCACACGGGGGCGCTGTTGACTCAGAATGAAGGGACAAAATAGAGTTCTTTTCTGAAAGAAATCAGAGTTCAACATTGGACTTTTAGTAATTTTTTGTATGTCATAAAAAGTAGAGAAAATTATGTATATTTTTAGCAGATACATGCGTTTAAAATAGACCAAATATATGAATGATTCATCTTAAGGCATCCACACACTACAAGATAATTGGGCCAATTTTGGGCCCAATTCTCCCCTTCCGAAAATCTTAGGTAAAGTCCAGATTATCTTGATGGTTCTGCAGATTATTTTATCAGATTTTCCTGTGCTGTGATGTGTGTTAAGAGTGATTGAATCTGCTCAGAAGAACGTCGGGCCACACTGATCTCAAATCAGAAATCCTGTTGTTTAGGGGGAACCCCGAGGACAAACGCGCCCGCACTCTGTAGATTGTCACGTGGAACGAAACGAGACCAATGGCGAAAGTGATCTGACGGAAACATAACACGACTTCATCCAAACCTTTGTTTTTCACAAATTTTCTGTAAAAAGCAGTCCAAACACTATTATCGCCATTTCTTCTTGCCCGTCGTCCGCCATGTTTGTTTACTCTTAAGTCACATTTGACCGGTGAGAGATTTTGCAAGATTTCCTGTGTTCATAGTTGGGAATCTGGTTGTTTATGAATGGAATCTGTGTGCTGGTCACGTCGCGACACTCAATGCACTATAGGATCAAAACTGTTAAATCTATGATTTGATTTTTTTTTTTTTAAATCATTTTTATCGAAATCACATTTTGAAAATCTGATATGATTTTAAAAATCTTTCCGTGTGGGTCAGCCTTAAGGGTCGTATACAGGTCTAATAAAGTGCTCTCTAGAACGTTAATTATAAACATTACCTGCCATTTGGTGTTTTGCTATTTTGAATTTTAGTTATGTACTTTTTTTATCATATTATTCATATTTGTATTTTATACTTCTATTTAGCTTTAATTTATTGTTATTTTGGTTTTAGTAATTGTAGTACTTCAACTTTAACTAACTTTTTTTTAATAGCAATTTTTCTCATTTTTAAGGTATTTTAAGTTTTTTTTTTTTTTTTTTTTTATCTATATTTCAAGGTCCCTGTGGGTCCTTTAAAAGTATTAAAGTGTCTTAAATTCCAAATTAAAGGCCATACAAAGTCTTAAATATCTTAAATGTTATAAGAAAAGTCTTAACTATCATTTCAAGAGTTCTTAAATTTGGGGACAGAAAAATGTGATTATTAAACTTCAAACGGCGATGGTTTAAATGTGAGCGCTGCACCTTTCAAAGTAAAAATGCGAGGCTGTTGCACAATCTTAAAAAAAGGATTAAAATTTATTTTAAAAACCCTGTATTTTTTTTTTTTTTTTCAGCTTTACTTCAATTAACACAATTTGGGTGTGTTCACACTTGGCATGTTTGGTACGATTAAAACGAACTCTGGTGTGATTGCTCTGTTAGTGCGGTTCATTTGAACATGTGTGAACACTGCCATCCGAACCCTGGTGCGCACCAAACAAGCGGATTGAGACCCCTGAAAAGATGGGTCTCGGTTTGCTTCCAAACGAACTCTGGTGTGGTCCGACTGAAATATGAACTCAACACAGACCAAAGACATGTAAACGACCCTAAAAAGGACAGAATGCTCACGAATACCTGTTTTCTTCTCGTCATAGTCGCACTGTTGCTCATCACATTTCAGTACAGGCATCAGAACCGTGTCTCCTCGCGACAGATCTTCATTTGTGTGTGTGACAGAGGGATTCCTGCTGCTCTTTTACACATTTTATAAGCTCTTGACGAGTTCTCAGCTGGTCAAAATACCATCATATGTAGGCTACACACATACAGGCACAGCATTGCTTTGGATGTTTGGTAAGTTCTGTCGCGAAATACGTCATAAAAGCTGACCAATCAGGTTGTGAACGTATCCCTATGCCTTTAGGTTCGGTGTTAAAAATGCCAATGTGAACGCTAAGTGGACCAGGACTAGGACTTTTGGTCCAGACTAAACAAACCAAGCAAACCGAACTACAAGTGTGAACACACCCCAATACTTTTAGTAAACAATAACTACACTTTTGGCTTTTTAGAATGAGCTGTTCATTCTATTTCTTGCTCCATCTTTCTTTTTTAATAGGAAATACTCCAACAATGCTCTTGTCAAAGGCCTTTTAATATTTAAACCTCTAATTTGGAGATATACTCTGATTTTATAAAATATTTGTTGTAGATAACTTTTGAATCAGACTTGTTTTTGAGATATTGTACCGGTGCTTCTCCGATGTCTCAAGTAATCAGAATTTAGATGTCTTTAATATCTAAATGTGCTTCACAAACTCCTTGAATCTGTCTTCTGCAGTTGCGGCTAAGCAAGGCGAGTCAGACCCAGAGCGCAAGGAGACGCGGCAGAAAGTAGACGATGACAGGAAACATGAAATCGAGGCTGCCATCGTACGCATCATGAAGTCCAGGAAGAAGATGCAGCACAACGTACTGGTAGCAGAGGTGAGCGCGTGTTCTTGTTCATGACTTTGTATGTTTTTATTTTGTTTATCATTTCAAAAATGATTCAGATTTCTAAATATCTGATTGATTGTCTCCTGTCAGGTGACCCAGCAGCTGAGAGCGCGGTTCCTGCCGAGCCCCGTGGTAATTAAAAAGCGCATTGAAGGACTAATAGAAAGAGAATATTTGGCCCGGACGCCGGAAGATCGTAAAGTCTACACGTATGTCGCGTAGTGGATCACATGTCTGCACAAGGAGACGAGTGAGCAACACAAAGACAGGAAAATTAAAAAGATTCTGGACTGCTCTTCGCATGGACTGGGAAGTTTCTTTTAAACAAAAGATGACCTCTGGGTAGCGGACTTCATTTAAAAGAAAAGCAAACCAAGAAATCATAAACCTTACAATCTGGAGAATAATCGGGAAGCAAAATAAGAAATCCATAATTGTGTTGTAGGTTATTTTTAATTAGATCAATCCCACTCTTATGAGAATCTCAGCTATGAATGGATCCAGCTTCAGTCTCTTCACCGTTTTACCCTCGTAGAGATCAAAATCAAAAGAATCCCTTGGGAAAATGTGAATGCACTGCACATGTTGTTGTTTTTTTTTTTTTTTCAATACTGTATAAAAGGCAGAATTATTAAACACCCTAACAAAACAGCCAAAATGTGGCTACGGAAATAAGTTCAAAAAAGTTCAATAAAAATGTGGATATTGAACCGCTTGCAGCTTTCTTGCAGATGCCATTGAGGTTTCCATGGTAACCTCAAGATGAAACAGATTCTGAACATGTCGATGTAATTTCATTCTTGGTTTACAAATACAAACGTTCCACACTGTCCCAGGTGGCCTTGTCTCACGAGACACGTGAAATAAAAAGCAGCCAAATGACTCAGAGAATTAGACGGTACATCACTATCTCCAATTTCCTGCTATTAAACCTCTAAAATGCCATTACTGCCAAGCTTGAATTATGTGTGGCCCTGGCCCAAACTGAATCAAATTGTTTTCAGAAATGGGCAAAGCAGATATGAGTGCTGTGCACAGCGGGTAACAGGTTTGAAGAAAGAGTTACAACGTCACTGAGACTCCCTGATGAAATGAAGATTTGCCAAAAAGAAATAAAAGCAGCAGGGAGCAAAATCCACAGCTTTGATTTCCTTCTGTGTAAACAGTGTATGTAGTGAAAGACCAACTGATCAGAGACCAGTTGTATAAACATAGCCATTATGTTAAGACTGTGTCTTAAGAACTAGTAAGACCAACTAGCAGTTAGTTCGAGGTAATCGGAATTACTTTTCCGTATCAAATTAGGCCAATCTACGTTTTTATGTAACAGGAACAGTCTTAAAGAAAAAAAAATTGATGATTAACTTGTAAGTCAGTCACAGTTATCAATGTTTATTATCAATGTTGAAAACAGATGCTTAATATTTTTTTGGAACATGTGATACTTTTTTTTCAGGATTCATTGATGAATAAAAAGTTTTAAAAAAAACTGCATTTATTCAAAACAGAAATCTTTACTATCACTTTTTATCAATTTAACACAACCTGAAAAAAAGTATCACGTTATAAAAAATATTAAGCAGCACAACTGTTTCCAACATTGATGATAAATCAGCATATTAGAATGATTTCTGAAGGATCATGTAACACTGAAGACTGGAGCTGATGAAAATTCAGCTTTGCATCAGAGATAAATTAGATTTTAAAGTATATTCAAATAGAAAACCATTACTTTAAATTGTAATGATAGTTCACAATATTACTGGGGGTTTTTTTCTGTATATTTGATCAAATAAATGCATGCTTGATGAGACTTCTTTCAAAAACATTAAAAATAGTAATGTTTCCAAACATTTGACCAGTACTGTATGTATGCAGCACAGCTGTTTTCATCATTGATGATAATAAGAAATGTTTATTGAGTAGCAAATCAGCATATTAGAATGATTTCTGAAGGATCATGTGACACTGAAGACTGGCGTAATGATGCTAAAAATTCAGCTTTGCATCACAGGAATACGTTACATTTTAAAACATATTCAAATGGACAATAATTATTTTAAATTGTAATAATATTCCACAACATTACTGTTTTTACTGTGTTGACCTGCGCTCGTTCTCTTCTGACTTCCGGTTTGTATTTCCACAGCGATCTTACGTATTTATGAATGAACTGCTCGTTTTAATATCTTCCCGGTCTACTGACATTTGTTAAGACATCTGCTTTAAACATTACAATGCTCATAATAACTTTCGTTAACTCTGCAATAAGTAAATCCACTTCACCAGCTAATTATTCTTCTATGCCATAGAAATATACAGAGCTGTCGCAAAAACGGAAGTTCAAAGACAAAATTCTAAAGATGGCTGCGCGCTTGTTTCTCTGGTGCATAAGGTCTATGCAGTCTTGATTAAGCAAAAAACAGAATTTTCCCCCATTTTCTTAGGTTTTAAATTCTTAAAACACTGATATACTGTTCAAAATGAATATCTGGTCACTTTGTCAATATATGCTGACATTATTATATCATAATATGCTGAACTACACCTGCTTACTCTGCTTGGACACTTCATACATCTGCTAAAAATCATCTTAAGAGCAGCTGATTAAAAGTAATTGAAAAAATGGCTTAAGCCTGGTTTCACAGACAGGTCTTAGATTAAGCCAGGAAGGATTAGGCTTTAATTTGGGCATTTAAGTATCTTTTATAAAGACGCCTTAGAAAAACACATTACTGGTGTGCATCTTGAGACAAAACAAAGGCACTGACATTTTAAGATATGCCAGTGCAAGTTGCTTTCTGTTAAAACAGCTCAGACATACATTTTAGTCTGGGACTAGGCTTAAGCCTTGTCTGTGAAACCGGGCATTCAAGATTGTGATAGTTTATTGATTCATATTTGAGCATATATATGAATTCTGAATGCAGACTAAAGCACCTGGGTATGAAAACCTATGAATGTGGACTTTAATCACAGACTTTGATCTGCACAGGTTTGCTTAGGATTTATACAAACTCTTTAACACAGACACAATACAGCAAACATCTGTGGTTTATTACTAAAACACTCTAGCAGTCAGATGATCTGAGAGAAAACAATGGTGTGTGTCGCTTTCAGTGCTCATTTGGCCCGGTAGTGTTTTTGGAATATGATTTTGATGTTTGGTGATGTGAGAGCTTCATATGCATCATACAGTGAGCGTGATGAATAATTTACCAGCACAGGAAATTAAGGATTTACATCCGTTTCATCCTGTCACAGCAACCGCTGGGAGAAACATACTCATGGAGAAATGGTGATGCACATGGATGTTGTTTATTATCAATTTAACAGTCAACACCACAGTTGTATGTGCAGCTTGTTTGTGTTGTGCTAATTTCATTTTTACATAACTAAAGTGTTTCTGGATGTTATGTCACATATCGCATCACCACACAGGATGTTTTCAGCATGACAATAACTGACAAGGCCAAAAGCCCACTTGTTTTTGTTGTATTATTTATGAGCATTTTGCCTTTATGGGATAGTGCAGTGGAAAGTATTGGAGTAGACAAAGGAAAGAGACGGGAAATGGCACAGGTTGCGTACTTTGTAAGCACCTTTTGTGTTCAAGTTTTCTCATCCAGATGGGTTTAAATCGGCATAGGCCAGACATAAGGCTAAATATAAAATCAAAACAGACCCTATTTACTTTTAAATGTTCTGGGTTTAATTGTGCATGATTCATTGATGTATGTTATTCTCATGACAAAAATGTTTGTTTTCAAAATGTTACAACTTCTTCCACCTCTGAAATGACTTTCCTTTATGGCTGATGCCACCTTTGATTCAGACAGAGACCATGGAGTTCTTAAAGAATTAGCTCAATTTAGAATTAAAATTTCCTGATAATTTACTCACCCCCACGTCATTCAAGATGTTCATGTTTTTCTTTCTTCAGTCGAAAAGAAATTAAGGTTTTTGAGGAAAACATTCCAGGATTTTTCTCCGTGGTCTTCAATGGGGTACAACGGTTTGAAGGTCCAAATTGCAGTTTCAATGCAGTTTCAAAGGGCCCAGGTGAAAAATACGTACTATTAAATGCATTAAAAATGTACTTGAGTATGTTTTTAGTACAATACAAATATACTATAATGCATTTTTAATACATTTAATAGTACGTCTTTTTTACAAGGAACAAGGGTCTTATCTAGTGATCGGTCATTCTCATAAAAATGTATATACTTTTTAACCACAAATGCTCTTCTTGCTCTAATCTGTGATGCGCCACGCATTACGTAATCACGTTGGAAAGGTCACGCGTGACGTATACATTCAATGTACTAAATACATTCAATAAAAAACCTAGCATTGGGGATTTGTTGCCTTTTCCTGTTGTACTGAACTCGTATCAAACCGTGACCCCAAAACCAAGGTACATACCGAACCGTGACTTCTGTGTACCGTTACACCCCTACTGTATATGTTTTTTTGACTCTCAAAGTGACGGTAGCTGTAGACTGAATCACCAAGGATCACAGTTTCAGCTAAAAATCTTCTTTACTGCTCAGCTGAAGAAAAAAAAACACCTACATCTTGGATGGCCTGAGGGTTTTTAAGTAAATTAGTAAATTAACTGCAAATTTTCATTTTTGGGTGAACTGTCCCTTTAATGGAGACTGCTTTTCACAGTCCAATCAGTTGTGGATGGATAAAATCATACCCCAACCTACTTTTGTTTCATGTTAACCATATAAAGCCTACTGTATCACATTTCTAAATCCTCGTTATTATAAACATAAACAAAACTTTGCTGATAAACCTGTTGAACACAATCCACTACATGCCTTCTGTCATCTGATTGATAGTTTATACATTTTTAGCAAGTAAAAGGCCTTTTAGTTTAATTCGATTCCGTCCCCATTCAGGTCATTGTACACGTGTCTTTTTGCTGTGAAATCTCCACCGATTATTATTAAGTAAATGTAAGAAACCTTTATATTGTTAGTAATATTTCAAGATGAACACTTACTAGACTGAAGCAACTTAGGGTTACTTGATTATCAATATATCATTATTTTTTTTTAGAAAAATCATGTTGAAATGTATCAAATATGATCAGGCTTTTGAGGAATGTTTACTTGTACATCTCTCAATCATTATATTGCATTGCATTATATGTTTTGCCTCCCTACAATAAAAACTACAAAGCTTATCATATCATAAATCTAAGAATTTAAATATAATTGGGAGATATAGAATGACAACAGATACATTTTGTGCAAGTAGTCTGCTATATTGTACTGCAAAGATATCATTGATTTA
Organism: Coreius guichenoti; assembly: GCA_039654105.1. NCBI lineage: Eukaryota > Metazoa > Chordata > Actinopteri > Cypriniformes > Gobionidae > Coreius > Coreius guichenoti. Next base: position 7,427,525 of record CM077175.1, read on the forward strand.
CATTACAAGCTATCAGCATTTCATCTTTCTGGCCATATACATTACAATATCTGCACCAAATTGCATATTTTTGAATTAAATTGAGGTGTTTTTTCCCTCCTCGAGTATGAGCTCCATATTGTCATATATCATACTACATGAGCCATAAAACCCTGATGTATCAAATATGGTACTCAACAAAACGTTTTTTTAGATTTTGTCTAAAGGTTCAATAAACTTCCATTTAAAAAAAAAAAAAAATTTTCTGACTATTATTACATATGTTAGGTTTATAGCATTAAATATCCTATTTTTACGCAGAAATATATCACGCTTCATGTTGATTTTAGACTTACTTTAGTCTCTGTATGATCATTCTATAGTTAGTTGTTACTGAGAAAAAGCTTCAGATTTCATATCATGGTTATCCGTTCCACATAGCATGAGTTTCATTTGAGTTCTACATACTGTAAAACGTCTCAGTTATCTGACGTGTATAATATCTAACATGCTGATCAAATTCTCACTCTGAGGGTTTGACAGCCATCGACAAAGTCTCCAAACGGCCCATGAATGCTTTGACTTCCTGTCGAGAGCTGTGCGTCCACGCGAGGGGCAAGTGGGCCGAAGCCGACTGTCGATCTGAAACAAACAACCTGTTATGAGGTTTTCTGAGTGCTATTAAACAAATCTAGACACATGAAAGCAAATGTGATCATTTTTAACCAACATGCACACCTTGGAAGAAAAGGCCGCTGGGAAATGCAGTGGAGGCGCGTGACACAGCGAGCCAGATGACCGTGTCGGCTCCCTGCTCCGCCGTACGCAGACGATCACGCATCATCTGATGGAACTGAGGCATCGCCTTGGCAACCGCTGAGCACAACCAGAGCCAGAGATTACAATTGATGAGCTGGACAGACAAGCTTGTAAAAAAGTGCTACAATGGAAACTAAATTGGTTATGCAGCATATATACACTATGAATTATGTTAGCATAGTTACCAATTAGTTAGCGTTAGTTAATGCATTAACTAATATTAACACATTTGTTACAGTATTTATTAATCTTTGTTAAATTCTGCTGATGAAACTGCAAACTATTCTTCAGTAAAATTTCTCCAATTGATTTAACCTCTGACACCAGGTCTTCCTTCATCATATCTGGTCCTTGGGTCTTTAAAATCCCCTACAACATTATTTTCTAATAATTCATCGGACTGAAGTCAATTATTCCATTTATACTACAGTTACTACACCTCAAGACATTGTTCAGATGTTGTAATTTAATGCATTTGTCAGGTTTTTGTCCTTAAAACGCTCTTGTGTGTTGGACTAATTTCTTGCGCATCTCATCCCAAGCCTCCGTTGCGTGAGCCACTGATAGCAGACTAATGCAGTTATTAATGCAGTTATTAGAGAGAGAGAGAGAGAGAGAGATTAAGCGTATGTGGATTACCCTGTGCGTCTCTCAATGTTCAGTGTTCGTCACCAGCGTCTCTACTAATAGCAAAACTGTAAGTTTATCTGCTTCAAGAACAGCGGCATTATTACCTCACTAGTGAGAAATGTCATGTAGCTTTTAAGTTGCTAAACTATTTTACTCATAAAATCGTCAGAGCAGCGCTGACAACACGTTTCTGTGCGAGTGTGTGTCCGTACTCTATGTGTGTGTGTGTGTGTGTGTATTTGAGTGGGAGAGACAGTGGGAGAAAGAGAGTAAGTGCTTTCCGTCAGTGTTGGGGAAAGTTACTTTTAAAAGTAATGCATTACAATATTGCGTTACTCCCTTAAAAAGTAACTAACTGCGGTACTTAGTTACTTTTTAAGAAAAGTAATGTGTTACGTTACTTTTGCGTTACTTTTTCTCACCTGGGCTGGGCTTGTTTATTTTTTGTTTTTGTTTTTATAACAAAAAAGTTCTATTTTTGGGCAAATGTAAAGACCCTTTCATACCCTTTGTACAGTAGAGGGCGCAGCTCAAACAAACCTTTCAGCTGTACTGCTATACTGGATAATGGAAGAATAAGACGCAGGAGAAAAAAGTTTGACACCACCAATAAAAACAAAATATCTAAGGTCAGCAGCAAGTACATTGGTAAATAAAGTGAGATTAAATGCATACAAATATTTGTTTTGTTTAACATATTTAATTATTGGAGATTTGCATAGTATTCTGATTTTGCATTTGACTGATTTTATTCATTTTGAGGAATACTGAAACTTTTTTTGTGCAAGTGACATTAGTAAATACATGCTCACATTTAGTCTAGAACTACAATAACCATCGTTCACACACAAAACGCCTCTGCACTTGATTGCGCATGATTTTCTCAACATTGGGACAGGAGAGCTGTCAGTCAATAAATGGGAAAACAAAGTAACTTATTTGAAAAAGTAACTCAGATATTTTGTTGTAAATTTTAAAAGTAATACGTTACTTTACTAGTTACTTGAAAAAGTAATCTGATTACAAGTAACTCAAGTTACTTGTAATGCGTTACCCCCAACACTGCTTTTCGTACATAATGAAGTAATTTTTGGGCAAAAAAACATGGAAATTGCAGTTGTTGTTTTTATCCTATTGTTTACTATATTTATTTGCTTGGTGAGTGTAGTTGTGGATTTTGGTTCTTTTGCTGTTATCGGCTGTAAAGACATTTGAAATCACTGAAATTTGGCAAAGTGATATGGGCATGAAATTCGGTCAAGACCTGCCTGGAACTACTTTAGCCGTGCGTTACCCTGAAAATAATTGCACACCTTAGAACATTCGTCAACAAATCAGATTTAAGCATTCAACAGCCTGTAGTATAAATATAATATAATACACTGAAAATGTGTTGCTCTTTTACAGTTGAGAGGCTACAAGTCAACACTTGGGGGCAGAAAATTAAACTTAAAAAGTGTAAGTAAGCAAAATCATGCCAAGCTAGCATAACCATGGTGCCAAATGAAATTTGCACATTAAAACAAGCACATTTTGCTTGTTGACTTATAAAATGAACAATACCTGGTGTGTCAGCCCACCCAGGGTGCATCACAGAGAAATTAATTTTGGGATTTGATTTTGCCCAGACCTCTGTCATCACTACCTGCTGCCTCTGTGGACACACACACACACACACACACACACACACAGTCTAAGGTGCACATAATGAGTGATTAGTAAAAGGTCATCATCATTACTGCATTAGATATTGTTTAATGGAGATGCCACTGCTGGCACTCTGTGTCACCTGTTGCTTGGCAACAGCTGAGAGAAAGGTAACCCCGTTCGTCTCAGTTTAATAGAAACTGTTCATGACTTTTAGTCCCTTTTCATGATTAAAATTATTTAATCAATAATCCTTTTTACATGCTATCCTTGTAAATGAATTTCATAAGGAAACGTCTGCCAACACTTGACTGAAAAAAGTCTCATGGTTCAGTCTCAGATGGTAATACTTTGATTACCATATTTATATACCATGGTACTTCAAAAACATAGTATTACCACCCAGGTAGTGGCCAAAAACATGGTATTACCATCATTTTGAATGTTGTACTTTTGTGGTACTAGCACATTTCTGTCAGGAAACAACTGTAAAAGCTTACATTTAACATTTTTTTCATTTAAATTTTTCATTATATTTTAAAATTTAAGTTTAAAGTTTCAATTTTTTAACACTAGGTTTTACAGTTTTGAAAAAGAAAATCTCAGTGGTGTTTGCTTGTGCAAAACACTTATGGGTGGTTGCCAGGGTGTTGCTAACCCTAAAGTCTGCTAAATTAATAAACGCAAATGTAAAGTATGTGCAATAAAAATAGCAATGATTAAAGTAATAAAAAAAATGTAAATGGCAAAATTCTCTAAATACCTTGTTCTGTGCATATACCATGGTAGCATCAAACTGAGCTCTCTCTGTCTGCAGATCGTCTGTGTTTAGTTTCTGTACCAGCATTCCTCCCGATGACACTGTGATCTACCAGAGACATTATTATCATCATCATGACACAATGAACTGACAAACATGGCACATCATGAGAGAGAAACAGGAACATCTGTGGATCTGCACACATTACTGTTATGAAAATATAAACACATTTATCATAGGCTTTGTCAAAAATCACAATAACTGTTTATGTCTTCACTTATGCATTGGGAAAGAATGCAGTCTCAGGCAGACTCTTTTTTTAATAAATTAAGACTTTGAGATCAGTGTTGTTTTTTACTCACAACTCGGGGGTCCCTGCTCTTCTCCAGCAATGGGATCATACATTTAGTGAGAATATAAACACCTGCAGAGGACAAATAAATTACATTTTATTAAATATTACATGCAACATATTCTATTCTAAAACAGAATATATATATATATCAGTCAGTAGGATTTTTTTAAGAAGAAAAAAAAAGATTTTATTGAGCAATAAATTGATCAAAAGTGTACAAGCTGTTCTTTTCAACTTTCTATTCTTCAAAGAATCCTGAAAGAAAAGTATCATGGCTTCCGTAAATATGTTAAGCAGCACAACAGTTTTCAGTATTGATAATAATAATAAATGTTTCTTGAGCATCAAATCATCATATTAGAATGATTTCTGAAGGATCATGTGATGACTGGAGACTGGAGTAATGATGCTGAAAATTCAGCTTTGCATTTTAAAATCTTTAAAATCTAAGAAAACAGTTATTTTAAATTGTAATAATGTTTCAAAATATTACTGTTTATTACGGAGCCCTGCACATGATATATATAAATATATATGTTTATCGTGGCCCTTAACTAACAATTAGTTCCCACGAGTTCTTAATACATCAGCACGTTTTACTAATTCGTTCCCTCATTTTAAGTAAATCGTGCGCACAATATAATAATTTGTTTCCTCGATTTACTAAATTATGGCCATGTTATTTTAGTTATATCAAAACTAAAGTTCAAAGTGTCCACGATTTACAAAAATAAGACAACGAATTAGGAAATAGTGGGAACGAATTCTTAATTCATGGCCACGATTTAACTAAAACAAGTGTATGGCAAGCAATTTTAATTTAATCCTTAAAATGTACTAGTAAATTAATTAGTAATTAACTATTAATTAGTAAACCGGCCATGGTTTACTAAAGTGGGAGAACGGTCCTAAATCTCTCTATATACACTCACCTAAAGGATTATTAGGAACACCATACTAATACTGTGTTTGACCCCCTTTCGCCTTCAGAACTGCCTTAATTCTACGTGGCATTGATTCAACAAGGTGCTGAAAGCATTCTTTAGAAATGTTGGCCCATATTGATAGGATAGCATCTTGCAGTTGATGGAGATTTGTGGGATGCACATCCAGGGCACGAAGCTCCCGTTCCACCACATCCCAAAGATGCTCTATTGGGTTGAGATCTGGTGACTGTGGGGGCCATTTTAGTACAGTGAACTCATTGTCATGTTCAAGAAACCAATTCGAAATGATTCGAGCTTTGTGACATGGTGCATTATCCTGCTGGAAGTAGCCATCAGAGGATGGGTACATGGTGGTCATAAAGGTATGGACATGGTTAGAAACAATGCTCAGGTAGGCCGTGGCATTTAAACGATGCCCAATTGGCACTAAGGGGCCTAAAGTGTGCCAAGAAAACATCCCCCACACCATTACACCACCACCACCAGCCTGCACAGTGGTAACAAGGCATGATGGATCCATGTTCTCATTCTGTTTACGCCAAATTCTGACTCTACCATCTGAATGTCTCAACAGAAATCGAGACTCATCAGACCAAGCAACATTTTTCCAGTCTTCAACTGTCCAATTTTGGTGAGCTCGTGGAAATTGTAGCCTCTTTTTCCTATTTGTAGTGGAGATGAGTGGTACCCGGTGGGGTGTTCTGCTGTTGTAGCCCATCCGCCTCAAGGTTGTGCGTGTTGTGGCTTCACAAATGCTTTGCTGCATACCTCGGTTGTAACGAGTGGTTATTTCAGTCAAAGTTGCTCTTCTATCAGCTTGAATCAGTCGGCCCATTCTCCTCTGACCTCTAGCATCAACAAGGCATTTTCGCCCACAGGACTGCCGCATACTGGATGTTTTTCCCTTTTCACACCATTCTTTGTAAACTCTAGAAATGGTTGTGCGTGAAAATCCCAGTAACTGAGCAGATTGTGAAATACTCAGACCGGCCCGTCTGGCACCAACAACCATGCCACGCTCAAAATTGCTTAAATCACCTTTCTTTCCCATTCTGACATTCAGTTTGGAGTTCAGGAGATTGTCTTGATCAGGACCACACCCCTAAATGCATTGAAGCAACTGCCATGTGATTGGTTGATTAGATAATTGCATTAATGAGAAATTGAACAGGTGTTCCTAATAATCCTTTAGGTGAGTGTATATATATATATATATATATATATATATTTTTTTTTTTTTTTTTTTTTTCTTTCCACGTCATGTGTGGGGCTCCGTAGTTTTTACTGTATTTTTGATCAAATAAATGCAGCCTTGGTCAGCATAAGAGATTTTAACATTAAAAATGTTGATATGCAATGCAACATGGTGCATCGTGTCTTACCAAGAGTATTGGTCGCAAAGTTTTTCTCCAGTCCATCAGAGTTAATTTCCCTCTGGTTCACCATACATCCGGCATTATTGATCTGATAGGGATTAGTGTTGGAGACAGAGGAGAGGATATTTCTCCATCTTTCCTGCACCTGTAACCTCCAGCTAAATGCTGGTATTTTCTTTAATATACTGAAGTATGATGGGAATCTCCAAAAGGAGCTCTCTGACACTCATACCAAAACATTGAGAGACGAGTGCTCCTTCTTAAAGGCCTCTGCAAACTCCCACACCTTTCTCGTCTCAGAGAGGTCCAACACGTGGACGTAAACCTCCTACGGTAGATGCACATCACACAGTGCATGAAACAATACAAATCATTCAAAAACAATACAATATTATAAATAGTATCTCATTTTAAGTTAAACACTGATGCATCATCAGCAGTAATTAAAGGGATAGTTCACCCAAAAATTTAAATTTTGTCCTCATTTACTCACCCTCAAGTTGTTCCAAACCTGTATGAGTTTCAACACAAACACAGAAAAGTTTATATTTTAAAGAATGTTGGAAACCAGAAACTTCATGGTATTTTTTTTCCTGCTATGGAAGTCAATGACTACCGTCAAGTGTCTGGTTACCAACATTCTTTAAAATATATTATTTCGTGTTCAGCAGAAGAAAGAAACTCATACAGGTTTGGAAAAAACTTGAGGGTGAGTAAATTATGGCAAATTTTTCATTTTTGGACGATCTATCACCTTAATGACACTCACGGTATTTCCACTTGCTGAGATGATTTCTTGTCTGGCTCTCTCAGCTCGCTCTTTGTTTCTGCAGACAATATGGACAGTGCCACCTTGGATAGGAGGAAAAAAATACAAAATGAATGAATGAATGAAGGTACCATATTTTTCAATGTTAAATGACGTGGCTTGTTGAAGAGAGGTCTGATTTTACAGTATTTTTACATGCATTCTGATTTATAATTATATAAGGATTTGGGCCCGTAAACAACCACCCAGCAATTCCATAGCAACTATCTGAACACCCTTGCAACTGCATTGGAACATGCTAAAATACACTCAGAACAATTGCAAATGCATGAATGTAGAACACTCAACACTCAACCAATCAACCCCCTAGTATTATAACAATGAGTTTCGCGTGGGCAGCACCACTCACACATCCTTCAGAAAATGTAAAAATCTAGTTGTTATTATTTTCTTTCTCAAACATGGCAGAAAACAACAGAGGAATGCAAATCGCTCAACTTGGCAATGGGTAAACTATGCAAAGAAGATTACTTAACAGCAACTCTGCCACAAAGTGGTAGGCCACATAAAATCACAGAGCGGGGTCAGCGCATATGCGCAAAAGTCGCCAACTTTCTGCATAGTCAATAGCTACAGACCTCCAAACTTCGTGCGGCCTTCAGATTAGCTCAAGAACAGTGTGTAGAGAGCTTAATGGAATGGGTTTCCATGGCCGAGCAGCTGCATCCAAGCCTTACATCACCAAGTGCAATGCAAAGCGTCGGATGCAGTGGTGTAAAGCACACCGCCACTGGACTCTAGAGCAGTGGAGACGTGTTCTTTGGAGTGGCGAATCACGCTTCTCTGTCTGGCAATCCGATGGTCAAGTCTGGGTTTGGCGGTTGCCAGGAGACCGGTACTTGCCTGACTGCATTGTGCCAAGTGTAAAGTTTGGTGGAGGGGGGATTATGGTGTGGGGTTGTTTTTCAGGGGTTGGGCATGGCCCCTTAGTTCCAGTGAAAGGAACTCTTAATGCTTCAACATATCAAGACATTTTGCACAATTTCATGCTCCCAATTTTGTGGGAACAGTTGGGGGATGGCCCCTTCCTGTTCCAACATGACTGCGCACCAGTGCACAAAGCAAGGTGCATAAAGACATGGATGAGCGAGTTTGGTGTGGAGGAACTTGACTGGCCTGCACAGAGTCCTGACCTCAACCCGATAGAACACCTTTGGGATGAATTAGAGCAATGACTGCGAGCCAGGCCTTCTCGTCCAACATCAGTGTCTGACCTCACAAATGCGCTTCTACAAGAATGGTCTAAAATTCCCATAAACACACTCCTAAACCTTGTGGAAAGCCTTCCCAGAAGAGTTGAAGCTGTTGAAGCTGTTATAGCTGCAACGGGTGGGCCAACTCCATATTAAACCCTATGGATCATTAAAGTTCATGTGCATGTAAAGGCAGACGTCCCAAAAGTTTTGGCAATATAGTGTATATACAGTACCTTACTACCTAAAGTACCTTAGACTAACATGTATACATGGCAACACTGATCATTCAGCACAATATGATATTATATACAGTTTTAAAGCATCATTGTACTATTGTACCACCACAATAGATTAGTGGTTTGAAAAATAATACTGAAACCTAAAAAATGTGTTTATGTAACTGTGAAATGAACCTTTTTTTGCTATTGCCATGGCTGTCGCCTTCCCTATTCCGCTGTTGGCTCCAGTGATCATGAAGGAACGCCCCACCATCGACACATCCAGGTCCTTTTCTACAAAGCTCTTAGACGCATACTCAAATCCAGACCTGCTGACGACATCAAACAAATGAAGCAAATCAGAAACATGACCAACATGAAACCTCAGGAGCTGCGCTGTTATCCCTAAAAGTGTGTTTTCAACACAATTCTTGAATTGTTATGTGACCTCTAGTCATCTGAGACAGTGCTCCTAAGATCAGGGGCCAAAGGAGCTTCTGTGTGGGATGACAGGGCACTTGAGAGAGATCGGCAGGGGCTCAATAGGGCCCATTGTGATGCAATGATGACTAACCTTAAACTGAGGGATTGGATGAATGCATGTCAGAGGAGATGACTTGGGGAACTACAAAAACATCATTTGTGCATCAATCTAACAACATTTGGCTTGTCAGGACACAATTTAAGGCTGTGTTTTGTAGCAATAACTATGCTCAGGCCAAAATAATTTTGTGTAAAATGATGAAATGTTCACATCAACAAAACCATCTTATTCCGATTAAAAACAATAACACATTAATTAAAAGCAGTGCAACAGACTTTCAGAGACTCAAAAGTTATCAGCAACAAAGCAACAATACAATAAACTGAAGAATTCAGCAATGAATACAAAAAAAACTTTACCTTGTATACTCCCTCATTCCTTTGATAAACCACACTATATTCCTGTAGAGAGACATTTGTTGCACTGTTGTTTCCTCTCAACTGGACTGAAGTGATATGACAGCTGACAGTTTCATGTGACTACTGTAGTTCCAGAGGGCTCCCTCTAGTGTCAGGTGATGGATAATCAATTACACACCAACAGGGTCATGCAAATCAGGGCCCGTATTTATCAAGCCTCTGAGAATTACTCACAAGAACACTGCTAAGAATTGACTTAAGAGTAAAAAAAATTCTTGGCTCAAAGCTGCGCTTAAAAGTAAGTTATCAAGCATCTCAGTCATACTTTAAGTGAAGTGTAGGACTAATGCTGCGTCCCAATTCGCCTACTTATACTACGACCTAAAAATATGTACTCTTTTTGTGAAGAAAAAGTACATACTTTTGAGTGTGTAGCAGAAGAGTATGCAATCTTTGGGACATACTACTTCGTCATCTATAACGGACTCTGTCGCTTAGTTACGTGCATCCCGTCACTATTTAAACTCCCCTCTCAATCATCTTGTCACAGTTAAAATCCTCCACATTCAATTTAATTGCCTACCGTATCAGAGAGAAATGTAGTAGCACGTTGATCTGCCATTTGTGGGTCTTTAATGCAGAGACTCTCCTCATGTGTTTGCAGTTTAAATATAATGATGCATTTAAAAGTTAATGGCCAAACGTATCATTACAAAAGTTCACAATGCTGCTGCAGGTGAAATATAATGTGGATAACATTGAATAAATATCTTTTAGTCAGGTTAAATACTGATAATTGATCACTCAAACCCCTTTATCTAAACCTCTCTACTTAACCGTCGGACTTGCACATCCGTCATGTTTGTAGTTTTTTAACACTTTTTATCCGCCGTTTGTAGTTCTAATCGAATCCTCGTCCAACTCGCAATGGGTTGTGGGCAATATCAACCGTTAGAGTGCGCGTCGATCTGCACTTCGAATTCTGACCGGAAATAGTAGACCATCCGGGTATCTTTGGAATACTCTTTTCAACATACTACGATTTGGGACATACTAATTATATTTTCGAATACTATTTAGGACGGATAGTGTGCGAATTGGGACGCAGCATCAATCTTAAGTGTCAGTCTTAGCGACAATTCACGACACTTCGCTGTGCCACAAACGGGATTTTGGATGACGACATAGGCATGGACCAATCACTGAATAGATTTCCTTATTTAAAGAATATTCTCAGATAAATTCACATTGAATGGTGAAATTCCTAAGAGGACTTTACATTCAACACACAATAAAGAATTTTCAAGAGAATACATTATGATATACACATTGGAAATGAAAGATAAACACGTTTTCCACCATGTCTTACAAATTACAAATTACAAAACACAACTGTTAACTGACCTGCATATATATAGGCTAGATTTTATGATATAATCCAAAAGAAAACCGAATTGGTGGGAGGGAGAAGCTCTACTGCTTGCTGAATTAGTCGAACAGCGAATTTTTTTTATAAAAGGCAAGTTCAGCACAACATTAACCAGCACTGAAAAAGATGAGGCCTGCTCTGTCCAAACGATACCGTTTGATGCTCGTCGTCAAACATTTCAAAAACATTCTTCCTCACGTCAAAGATTCGCGCACGTCTCAATTGGCACTGGCAACTCCTAACCACTTGAGAGACCTCTCGAGCTAACTGGGAGAGTAAAAGTGATTCTTAGCTTTAAGAAATTTGATAACTTGCTTTTATACTTAAGTTTGAAAGTAGGAGTAAATTTCATGAGTTCTCAGCACTTAAGACTAAAATGGCACTTTGAGAAGCTTGATAAATACGGGCCCGGGTTTTTGCTAGGCCTATAGATTGCGTTTTCCATTATTTAGCCTTTTATGCACAAAAGGTACCTTCAAAATGACCTCGCCCCACAAAAAAACCCTCCAAGACCCACTGTAGCTTGCAAAAACTTTGGAACAAATGTAAGTATACCGTAAGTATACCCCCCCCCCCCCCCCCCCCAAAAAAAATGTCACCTGTCAACCTACATAAATTTTGAGTCAGTGTTTTTTTGTTTTTGTTTTTTTTAAGTCTGACCTTCTTAAAACACTTTAATGGAAAAATAAAGTAAGATTTATCATCAATGGGAATTCTTGAGTCTCTAAGGCAGGGGTTTTCAATCTTTTAGATGCCACGGACCCCCAAATATAATCATCCATGTGTGAGGGACCCCCATCCTAAAATTTATAAGGCATCTGTCTTTTATAAACAGTCAATTTATACACAGAAAATTATAAATTATAATTGTAAATCTAAAATTAGTTTCAGTTACATTATTATATATTTTGTTCTACTCAGTGTAGTAATGTTTTGTTATAGGTTATTTATTATTTATTTCTTGCTTATTTAACTTTAATCTAATTTTTATTTATTTATATTAATCATGTTTTTATTTATTTTAATATAATTTAATTTATTTAATATATTAATAACTATTAATAATATTATTTTTTAATCACATTATTTATTTATTTGTTTAGATCTAATTTATTGCTTTACTCATTTATTTAATCTAATTATTATTATTATTATTATTATTATTATTATTATTATTATTATTTTACAGTTTTTTTTTTTAGATTTTTCCACAGACCCCCTGTCACTCTCTTGTGGCCCCCTGGGGGTCCCTGGACCCCTTTTTGAAAACCCCTGCTCTAAGGGATGATAATATAATAGTATTGATAATAACAAACAATACTTTATTATTTAATATTATTGATATAGTTATTTATATTAATAAATATTTAATTCTTTCGTTTTTATTTGTGTTTTTAAGTGGTTTATCTAACAACATAGTAATTCAAGTCATGTCTTTATTCATAAATGTCAAGTCAGCATTTTACACAAGGCGTTGAGGAAAATAGGTAAGTAAGGGTGTTGTCCCGCCCCTTTCCAAGCCAGGTGCAGTCCTTCGACCAATCAGAGCTCAGATAGAGGAGGCGAAAACGGAGCCGTGAGCTCAGCTACGTATCCGCGCATGCGCAGCTTTCCTCTCCCCACAGTTTGGGAAGGGCAGCGATGATTCCGGCCTTGACCAGACGGCAAGTGAGTTGGAATTTAGTGGATTTCGACACACCTACCTTATTTCTTACTTCAAGATGGTAAGTTAGACAGTACATTCCTTTGACTCGCTAAAAGCACTATTTTAGATCCCATATGTGTTGTGTGACAGGTAATTTATTCCACAGGTTGTGCTCGTGCACCTGTCCGGACGTATACGCGAGTGCACCTGCCGACTTTAAAACTTCCGTCCTTCATGAGCTGCTTGTTTATTACTGACTAAATAAAACGGTGTCATTTAAAGCTGCTGTAATTCACCTAAAGTTGTTTTATTCAAAGTCTGAGCAAATGATTCGGATGTCATGTAAATGCGGAGGGATTTAATGGTGTCGTTTCTGTGATGTCATCTCATCTGTCTGGATAAACTGGTTGGTTGGTTTGTTTGTTTTCCTTGATATCGAACGATCGGATTTTGACACTCTGAAGAAGCCTTTTGTGTGTAGACAACTTGTAACCTATGCAAAGTCCTGATTTAAGTGATTTATAAACTCGTTTATCAGTTGTTCAAACTTCAAATAGGGCCACTGTGTGTTTGACGTTTGACTGCTGCTGAGTGACCGAGGAACTGTTCCTCTGTAAAGTCAATTTTCTGGTTAATGTGTGCAAGAATGAAGAAGAATGAGTAATGAGTACTGTACAAACCAATTACAATATTATACTACAAATGTAATTAGTATTTGTTATTACTAAAATATATATATTTTTTAATATTGAGCATTAATAATATATATTAATATTATTTAACGTTTTGTTTTAATATTAATACATTTAAAAAATAAGTATCCTCACACTCTTTTTCTCTCTCTCATATACATTTATAATAAAAAAAAGTATTACACTTTTTTTTTAGCTTTTAGTTTAAATCTGGTAAGTGTTTGCAAAACCTCTTTGGATTAATACTATACAGCTCCTCTGACAATGCACCATCTTATACTGTCTGTATGCATCAGAGTAATTACAAGTGATGCAGAAGTGGTCCTTTTAATTTCAAAGTGATAACACACTGCAGAATCTAATTTAAACCTCAGCAGTAAAGCTAGCGTGTGTGTTGTAAGCACGTTCTCCTGTGTGCTGCAGCCGCTCGCCAACAATAGAAGGAAAATGAAATCAGATCATCAGAGAACTGAAAACAAAGCAGGAAGTCAAGAGGAAGCTCAGTACTTCATTCAAACCTTCCCCTAGTGAAAATTTGTGTGTGGCCGAGATAGGGGTGTGTGTAAGGAATGTAGTAATAAAGATATGTGTGACTTAATAGCTGTAGCACACTATTTCCTTTCTCATTTCTTTTCCTGTTGTCGTGTAATGGGTGTGCCACGCTGAAGAAAAGCTTCAGAGAATCGTTTTCCTCTGGAGCACAATAGTAGACCTGACGAAGTGCATACTTCTGTTTCCTTGTTTTTTCCTTGTGTTTTCATCTTCCGTCCCTCATCAGGATTTTCTGACGAAGCAAGCATACTCTTTGCCAGCATGCTTCGGTCGTAACAATGAAGAAGCTGACGGTTCAATTTCCCCACCTGGTGTTTCTGCATCTGTTTGCATATGTGTTTGAGTTGCTTGCAACATCAGATTCATTAATTCTCTTATTAAACATTATGGCCGACTTTATGGTGGCCAGATCTTAGGACTGTTTATATACTATTTGGACCACTTTTGGTAGATACTGACCACTGCAGACCGGGAACACCCCACAAGAGCTGCAGTTTTGCAGATGCTCTGGCCCAGTCGTCTAGCCATCACAATTTGGCCCTTGTCAAACTCGCTCAAATCCTTATGCTTATGCCCATTTTTCCTGCTTTTAACACATCAACTTTGAGGACAAAACGTTCACTTGCTGCCTAATATATCCCACCCACTAACAGGTGCTGTGATGAAGAGATAATCAGTGTTATTCACTTCACCTCTAAGTCATAATGTGATGCCTGATCGGTGTATATATTTATTTAATGGCTGTTGCACAGCTGTCATCTAAAGAACTAATAATATTTCAGTATTTACCCAATTGTTATGAAGGTCTCTGTATTGCATGCTGCTTTATTGCATGTCGTTACTCATTTCTGTGAAGCGTCTCTTGTGACTTATCCTTTTCCAGCAATAAAAGTGAACACCCCAGTTCTAGTTTTTGTTTTTTAATCTTGTTTCAGAAGTGTGACTCAGGTTTCTGTGTAATAGTTTCTGTTAATAGTTTTCGGTGTGACCTGATAAGTCAGTGAAAAAAGCAGCTTATTGCAGGTTTGTGTGACTCACAATGAGAGACTCACATATTCTCTGCCCAGTCGTCACGTTTGTCTACGTGAGAAGACAAGGCTTTTTCAAGCGTTGCCAGATTTTTGTACAAAATGAGAGGGGGAGGTCAAATTAGGATGCGTTCCCTGAGATTTTGTTCTCAGTATCATTGCATTGAGCTGATTAGTTCTTGTGTGGAAAAGATTGACATAGAAGTCAATCCAGTGGTTGACAGTGGCTCTTTGTCTCACGGATATTGAGTCTCGCATCGATTTGTTTTGTGTGACGGGAGAGGTTAGCCATAGTTCCCTGTCTGAAATGCAGTTTGTCTCTTACTTTCTATTTCATGGTTCCTAAAATTTTATCGGTGGGCTTTTTGCAACTGTTGTTACAGACACAGCAAGACAGGAGACAGGAAATTATGGAAATGCGATCAGAATACAATGCAGGCCAGATGTAAACCTGTGTCTCTCACATGAGCACCACAGCTCAACATACATGTGCACTAGCTAAAATATTTTAAAGGTGCAATATGTATGATTTTTTTGATTAAAATATCCAAAACCCACTAGAACATTGTTATATATTTTGTTGACTTGTGTACTTACATTATCCCAAATGTTTCCAAGAATGTTTAAATCCAGAGAAATAAGCAATTTTAACCAGGACACGGACCGTGTCACTGCGTCACCTATTAATGACATCATACCCGCGTTACCCTCAATTTCCGGTTTTATTTTGTAGAAACCATGGAAACAGCAACGACGCTTCAATATATTATGTGTTTTATTAGACAGACTGTGAGCAACTGTTTGGATACATTCTTCGACAGAAAACTAATCATTGTTACATAGCTCAACACAGTTAGTCTTATTGTTTAAATCTCGTTTTCTTAATTTACCGCGAGTAGTGTAACATGTTCTACCATGCCTAATATAGATCTAGCTTACTGCAGTGTGCAACAAGTGTCTCATAGTAGCCGCCAAGTCAATGCACAGAGTAGCATTATAACATAACTTTAAACACACTCAAATGTATCAGTGAAATCAAGGCATCATCACGCCTTCTACACTCAAAAAATGATTCTAGCTGTTTGCTGTTTGTTTAAATAAAATAAGCTGAAACAACACAAATCTTTAGTTTTTTACTTAATTGCCATTTTACTCAATTTTATTATGTTAAATGAAATGAAATTTGTAAAATGTTAAGTTAACCTAAACCATTTGTGTTGGGACTACATGAATCATTTATGTTGCACTGACTGAAACTGAGCAGTGTATTTCTAGTTCCCAGCATGCTTTGCATAGGGATGGATCAGGAGAGTAAATGTTGAAATTAAGTGCTGTTTAATGTGTTTTTTAGTAAAGGGAAAGACCTGTTAAAGTTTGATGTTATATTTGACATTTAAAAGTTATGTTGTGTCGATTTTTTAGGTTACCATTATCGTGAAGTGTAGACCTTGTGGTTAGGCTATGCTGTTCTCAATAAGCTGTAACTGTGCTAATGCCAGTAATGAGAAATGTTTTACTCGATCATTACTTGCATGCTACATGCTAGTTTTTATAGAAATAAAGAAAATAAATTTGTTTGACACAGTTCCCACAGTCTAAATATGGTCATCAGTTCTACCCCTCTTTATCCTACTTTATCTAGTTGGAATGACATGATTTTTTTTAGTAGTCTTGACTAAATGAATTTAAGTTCATACAACAAGATTACAGCGAATCATTTCAAACCAATTAGATTTTGTTGGAAAAACGTAATTCAATTTCGTGGAAAAGTTTTCCTTAATTTAGTTAAGTTCGTTCAACAGCTTGTTTTTTTTGAGTGTAGCGGCGAAAAATTACATATTGTGGCTTTAAAGATTATTTTTGCACTTATCATGCATTTCTTCACCTCTACTTTTTCAACTCGACTTAGTTGAAACACTGCCAGACAGGTTTTTATTCACCGATTGAGCATGTAAAAGTTTAATAAGCTCTGAAGCATGGTCCAACCATGAGTTCTGAAGAAGCTGTTGCGATTACTCCATGCAGTTGTAATCCTGAGATGTGGCAGTCAAAACCTGTGACTATGTCATTGATGCTGATACAGATGCTGAAATTAAAGAGCTTCTCTCAGTCCCAGACGATGATGAAATTAGTCGACAGATTGCTGTAAAAGATTCTTTTAAGGTTCTGCTGTATTTCCAGCACAGCTGTTCAAATGTAATTGTCAGCAGAGTTTTGGTGCATGTCTGAATAGTAGATCTGGTACAATTTTATGGTGTGCATGTGAGAAAGTGGCTGATGGTATGTAAAGACTAAAGAAACCAGTACACTTTGTAATATTCACTATGAATTTACAGAGTAGGCACGGAATGAAGTCCACTCACTTGAATATTTTTGGCCTTGACTTTGGTGTGAAAGCCTTTAGTTCACCTGCAGTGTTGCAGAATTTGTCTAGCATCTGCAGAAAACCCCTGAATAAAGATTATTATTTAAAAAAAATATATGCACTTTTGAATGCATTAAAACAGTTGTAGGTATCTGTGATGTACACCAATCAGGCATAACATTATGACCTAATATTGTGTTGGTCCCCCTTTTGCTGCCAAAATAACCCTGACCCGTCGAGGCATGGACTCCTGAAGGTGTGCTGTGGTATCTGGCACCAAGATGTTAGCAGCAGATCCTTTAAGTCCTGTAAGTTGCGAGGTGGGGCCTCCATGGATCGGACTTGTTTGTTCAGCACATCCCACAGATGCTCGATTGGATTGAGATCTGGGGAATTTGGAGGCCAAGTCAACACCTCAAACTCATTGTTGTGCTCCTCAAACCATTCCTGAACCATTTTTGCTTTGTGGCAGGGCGCATTATCCTGCAGAAAGAGGCCACAGCCACCAGGGAATACCGTTTCCATGAAAGGGTGTACATGGTCTGCAACAATGCTTAGGTAGGTGGTACGTATCAAAGTAACATCCACATGGATGGCAGGACCCAAGGTTTTCCAGCAGAACATTGCCCAAAGCATCACACTGCCTGCGCCGGCTTGCATTTTTCCCATAGTGCATCCTGGTGCCATGTGTTCCCCAGGTAAGCAACGCACGTGGACCCAGCCATCCACATGATTTAAAAGAAAATGTGATTCATCAGACCCCACGTGCATCAATGAGCCTTGGTCACCCATGACCCTTTCACCGGTTCACCACTGTTCCTTCCTTGGACCACTTTTGATAGATACTGACCACTGCAGACCAGGAACGCCCCACAAGAGCTGCAGTTTTGGAGATGCTCTGACCCAGTCGTCTAGCCATCACAATTTGGCCCTTGTCAAACTCGCTCAAATCCTTACGCTTGCGCCCATTTTTCCTGCTTCTAACACATAAACTTTGAGGACAAAATGTTCACTTGCTGCCTAATATATCCCACCCACTAACAGGTGCCGTGATGAAGAGACAACCAATGTTATTCACTTCACCTGTCAGTGGTCATAACGTTATGCCTGATCAGTGTATTAATCATATATTTAATACAGACCAATACAAAAAGCAACATTAAAAGTAAAGATTATTCATGTTTAATTTAGCAATGCCACTTTTCCAGAGTGGCTTTGTATTTTCACTGCAGGCACATTTCTCATGGGTGTGCTCAAAGGCACAGTGTTGGTAACTCATTAACCTCTGGGGTTTGAACCTACAACCTTTGGGTAACCAACCTGGATCATTAACCACTAAGCCAAACCGATTCCAAATGAAGGAAGAATGAAACCATCATTAATCGAATATGCATTTTAATTGGATGGTTTTCCAACAGATGCATTTCCTGTTGCTGTTCAGTCGTCAGGGGAAGTTACGTCTGCAGAAATGGTTCCTGCCCCTCCCGGAGAGAGAGAGGAAGAAGATTGTGAAGGACATGACTACTATGGTGTTGGCACGGAAACCACGCACATGCAACTTCATGCACTGGAGGGACCTGAAAATTGTCTATAAGAGGTGAGCATTCAACCCAGGCCAAAGGTTGGAATACATTCTGGAAAACATATGTTCCTCGCATGTGTATTGTAAAAGAGCATGCTGGTTTCAAACAAAATGCTTTAGTTAATGCTTTAGATTCAGCATTAATTAAAATGCCAGCTGCTAGGCTCTCATGTTTGGTCATTAGTCATCACTAGGTGTGAGCAGATAACTAAAGTCAAGTCACCTTTATTTATATAGAGCGTTATACAATACATATTAGCTTTACAGTGATAACAGGAAAACAATGCATTTCAGCTATTGTTCAGCTGAAGTCAGTTCAGTGTTGATTCAGTTCCGTTGTAAAGATCATCACTTATTAAATTAGTTAATTTCATCTATAAAGCAGTTCTGCAAAAAATGATGTAATCGTCCAGCTCAGTTCAGTTCTCATACAACAGTGTCAGTACAGTCAGATCAATAATGTCCCCAACTAAGCAAGCCAGAGGCGACCGTGGCAAGGAACCCAAACTCCATCAGGTGACAGAATGGAGAAAAAAACCCTTGGGAGAAACCAGGCTCAATCGGGGCGTCAGTTCTCCTCTGGCCAATAAACGAACACGGTGTGATTTATGATTTCATGCTGCATCACAAGTCAGAATTCAGATCGGGATCGGTAGCATTCAAATATTCATCCAATTCCTTTTGCTTGAAGATTGAGTCATCACGCTGGTATGGTCCAAATAGGGTTTGTTGCCCCATCCTGTGTTGTAGTTTTTATACCAGTTTAGTCCGGTTCTCCTGCTATTACTGATGTCATTAACTGATGACATGCCACTATCTAAGTCCTCCTTGTTTTCAGTGAAAACTAGTGTCTGCTTCCTACACAATGGCCCACTATTACCACACAATGGTGTCTGAAAGTGGACCAAATATACTCAAACTTGGAAATTTTTGTGCTTTGCTTTATTTTATTATAATAATTCAGTTAGATTATATAATAATATTTTCTTTTAGAGCTGCTGTACAGCTGAAATGAACTCTGTTTGCATCATTGAATCATTATCACTGTAAAACTGCGTTGAAACAATCTGTATTGTATAAAGCTCTATATAAATAAAAATGACTTGACTTGACTTAGAAGCTGTATTAGAAACATTTTAATGCCATTTCTGAACATTATACACTCTTAAAGTGTACATAAAATTGAATTTACAATCCATTTCACTAATGTGACATTCTAAGTAAAACAGGACAGGGAGTTGGTTTGATCATAAAAAGTGAGCGCTACGTTCCTGAATTGAAGTTATAATATAAAAACATGCTTAACCTATAAAGAGCCATCGACCCTATATAGTAGAAAATGTCTCAAAGTATTTTCTGAATATAAGATGCAAAAAAAAAACATTGAAGAACTTTTTTTGAGGATGTATTTTTGAGAAAATGTTTAATTTTGCTTCTAAACTTGAATGCTTCAGAACCTGGCTATATTCTTGGTCACAGCCCATATTTTTATGCTGCATCAAATCCTTCTGTCAGGCACTGAAACTGTCGTTTCTGAGAGCGAGTCTTCACACTTGTGTTCTTGAGAGCCTGTTACTCATACTCGCCTGGTTCAGATCTGTATTTCACATCTTTTTTAACCTGTCTCTCTGTTCATTCCTGTTGTTCTCCCAGTGTGACCTTCATAAATATGGAGATTTGCTATGCCAGCACTTGTATAACAGGGACTGTAGATGGCAATTGTGAGGATAGTGTGTACTATTTTCAAATTAACTCTAAACGCAACTGCTGCTGTCCATGTTATTTTGGGTTTACCCTTTGTATAAATATAAATAAATAAATCATCCATGTTTTTCCCCACTTGTTTGTAGGTACGCCAGTCTGTATTTCTGCTGTGGTTTGGAGAACCAGGATAATGAACTTCTGGCTTTAGAGATTCTGCACCGTTATGTGGAGCTACTTGACAAATACTTTGGCAATGTAAATATATCCAGTTTCTTTATTGCTCATCTTTAGAGCAAATATTTGATATATTTGATAAAAGACACTGTGTAATATACAGTCAAAAGTTTGGAAACATTACCATTTTTTTATGTTTTTGAAAGAAGTTTCTTATGCTCACCAAGGCTGTATTTATTTGACCAAAAATACAATAAAAACAGTTATTTTGTGAGATATTATATTATATAATACTGTTTTAATACATTTTAAAAATTCCTGTGTTGGCAAAGCTGAATTTTCAGCATCATTACTCCAGTCTTCAGTGTCACATGATCCTTCAGAAATCATTCTTAATATGCTGATTTGCTGCTCAAGAAACATTTCTAATTATTATTATCAATGTTGAAAATGTTTTTGCTGCTTACCATTTTTGTGGAAACAAAGATACCATTCAAACATTTGTGGTAAGATTAAAAAAAAAAAAAAAAAAAAAACAGCGAGAGAAATTATACTTTTATTCATCAAGGATGCATTAAATTGATCAAAAGTGACAGTGAAGACATTTATAATGTTACAAATCATTTCTATTTAATAAATGCTGTTCATTGAACTTTCTATTCATCAAAGAATCCTGAAAAAAGTATCACTATTTCCAACTGTTTTCAGTGATAATGATGATAATAATAATTAAAATAATAATAATAAGAGGAAATGTTACCTGAGCAGCAAATCAGCATATTAGAATGATTTCTGAAGGATCATGTGACACTGAAGACTGGAGTAATGATGCTGAAAATCCAGCTTTGCCATCACTGGAAAAAAAAATTACATTTTTAAAATATATTCAAATGGAAAAGTTATTTTAATTTGTAGTAATATTTCACAATATTAATGTTTTTACTGTATTTTTGATTAAATAAATGCAGCCTTGGTGAGCATAAGAGACTTCTTTTATTCATTTATTTTTGTTTAGACCACAGAAATGTATTCTTAACTCTCTTATTTCTTTTTACCAATTTCTGTCTGTGTAATATTGTCTTGCAGGTGTGTGAGCTGGACATCATCTTTAACTTTGAGAAGGCTTATTTCATCCTGGATGAGTTTCTGATGGGTGGAGAGATCCAGGAGACGTCCAAACAGTCTATTGCGAAGTCTGTAGAGGCATCAGATATGCTGCAGGAGGTGAGACACTAAATTTAATCTGCATTTAGTTTAATTCATTTGAAAAATGAAGCCAAAAACGAAGATTAATGGTATTGAAATGGGGGAAAGATAGGATAAAAATAGCTGAATTTCCTGAAAATGGCTTTTTGACATTTTTAAAACATTACTTAATTTATGTTAGTTAGTACATAAGGTAATTCAATCTCAGTCATTGTTTCTGAGCCGAACATTTTAGATTGGAGAACCTACAGCTGTTTTAAAGTTGCTGCCCAGTTATAGAGCTCTACTTTAGCCATCACCTTCATAAAACATTATTGATTTGACAACAAGAAAGAGAGTGAGAAATAAACGGATGGCCAGTGTGAGAGTGTGGTTTTACAGAGCAGCTCTCAGCTCTACTAAATGCCAGCTTTCCCAGCATGCCTCAAATAAATGATTAAAAGAATAGTTCACCCATAAATGAAAATGATATCATTTTCTCTCTCTCAAACTGTGCACAATATAGCATAGCATAAATGACGAGTGTGAATAAATGATGACAGAATTTTAATTTTTGACTGAACTGTTCCTTTAAAACCCATATAACATCTAATTATTTTCTGTCAATGTCATTCTGATAAGCATGGTCCATAAATCTGAAGGAGAGTTAACCTCTGCACGACAAGGGAAGCTGAAAATGTCACTTCACATTATACAAAAGGGTAATCAGTTTTCTTCTCTTCAGACGATGGAAGAATACATGAGCAAACCAGCCTTCTGACAGCAGCAGACGTGATGCAAGGTGACAAAGGGGAAAGAAAAATGCCTCCGCAGTGTAGGTTGTGTCCTTCACTCAGGGCGCAATTTTTCATTGCAAGAAGTTACAGACTTTATTCAGGAGGGCTGCATAAGAATTTTCTTATTTATTGTTTTTTTTTTTTTTTTTTTTTTTTCCTCAATGCTTGTATAAACATCCTTATCCATTCCACTCAATTTTAATATAACTGAATCAGGGTTCATGTGGTATTTTTGAGTAGAATTATGTTTTGTCAACTTAATGCAGAATTTCAATGATGATGCACTAAATTTCAACTTTTATACCAAAATCATTTTATATAATAATCATATATTTGCAATAACCTTAAAGCTTGGTTTATTTGAAGTGCCTTTTCATGTTATTGAACATGTTTGCATGTCTCAGGAGACATTTAGCTCATGAAAAAAACTCTTTTGAAGGAATATTAACGCTGCTGTGTGAGCACACTTTGTTGATATTGTCTTATTAAAATGGTCTTTTTGATATGATTCTCAGTCAAGTGTTTGCCTCAATTTATTATAATGAAACGCATCATTTTATTAACATCTGTTATTATGAGACTAAGCTTGCCACTATTTTAGGTCCTGTATCTTCAAGTGGACACCCTTGGCTTTTTCATGACATCAAATGCAAATATTAATATGTGATTCATATTTATTTTTCTTCATTTTAATAATCCAGTCATAATTGGGTTGTTTTTGTGTTGAATCATGCATAACTGTAATAAGGCAGCACAATACAGCGAGAGGAAAAATAATACGGTAATGCTTTATTCATGTTTCTCTTCTCACACTTTGGAACACGTACAAAATGATTTATAAATGGGAATCACATCCATCTTTATTGGTTTGATAATGAAATAGCATGTAAAGATTGCAGCAAGCGGAGTCCTACGACTACAGGAACATTCTCTTGATACCAACAAAAGGAACAAGAAAACATTTCGAGGACCACCAATTCATAAATGACAGATAAAATACACTTGAACTCCCGCACATTGATATACCATATATATATTTACATCATATAGAATTCCATGAAAACTAAAGCACTTTAAACTGTTTACCTTTTTTTTTTTTTTTTTCTTTTAAATATCTTTTGAGGAGATATAGGCATGTCCCACAGGTAACCGTTTTTTTTTTCTCCCTGTTCATACTCATACAAGTCCCTTCTGTGGCACGACTGGCTAGTAGGAGCTTCTTACAAGCAGTTTGCAATTTGGACAGTTCAGAAGTCGTTCAGGTAGCCATACCAACCATATCAAAAGGTCAAGGGGCGGGACTTGTCAGAATATGAGCAGGGGGAAAAATAATGCACGCTCAGGCTCTTCACATTCCTGCAACCATTTTCCCATGATACTCTTTACCCTCTTCTGTTCCAGACACTGGTGGGGTTTGGTCTACGGTCTCCTGTACTGAATCTTGAGTGGGTGGCTTTTGGGGCACCTCGGCCTCCTCTTTCCCTTGGGTGTCTCTTTTGGTGAGCGTGCTTTTCCCATTATCAACCTGATCAAAGAAATCCTTCATGGCCTCCTCATACATGTCATAAGGCAACTGTCCATTTGCGGCGGAATCAATAGCTCTCTTGCGATCACTCGAGCTGGTATCGGGGTACTCAGTCAGGAGTTTGGCTGCGAGGAAGGTTGACTCTTCATCCTCATCTACTGCATCATCATCGTAATCGTCTTTTCTTTTGCTCGGAGCTTTGTTTAACTCGGATAGGAACAAGCCTCCCCGTCTTCCGCTTGGGTTGAAGTACTTTGCCATGGCTGTTTTGTAGGGCCTTTGCTTCAGCAAAGAAAATTTTGCATTCTTGTTGGCCAGATTCCCTAACCCAAGCACTTTCAGGATATCCTCAGTTTTGACATCAGGAGGGATATCGCTCACTGTGACTTCAGGCTGACGACCATTGTAATACTTGATGACCCGGCTCTTGTACCGAGGTTGGCTGGGCTTCCTAAAGAGCTGGCTCTCAGGAAGGCGTTGCTGTTGTTTTCTGGTTTCCTCCATGAAGAGCATTCCAACCAGGTCCTCTGGAGGCACCTGGAGCTTCATTGAAATGGCTGACAGAAGTTGTTTGATTGCCCTAGGGTCGATTAGAGGGGGTCGGGATAGTAGCCGCCTCCTTCCTTCCATCAGGTCCCGTTTTTGTGCTTGGTCTGTCATCTCCAACACCTTCAACAGGTAGTAATCCACGAGTTTTGTGTCATCTTCTGGGTTCTCATCGTCCTCTTCTGTGGGGCTAGATCGTCTTTCAGTGGCCTCGCCCTGCTCGCCGTTGTCTCCCAGCCCTCGTTCATATTCTTCATGGCTTCCTTTTACTACTTCCTCCGTCTCAAGTTGCTCCTCTAATGGCACCCATTCCTCCCCTCCAGTCACGTCCTCGTACGCCAGGCTCCTAACCCTGTAGAGGTCATCATCGTCTTCGCTGTCTTCATCATCCTGGTTCTCTCGCTTCTGGTTCTGTGCGGCCGACAGTTTACCGAGCTCTTCAAAGATAGAGCGCATGTTGGCGAGGCTCTGAGGAGTGTACTGCTCATCCAAATCCTCAGTAGCCCGCTTGTTGTCCCTGCGGTTCTCCTCATCCTCAAACATCAAAGGGTACTTCTTGTGCGGCTTCACAAAGCCCCCGTAGTCTCCAGCAGGGCTCTCTGTTTCTGGGCGTCTGCTCTTGTGAAGACGGCGCTCGTTTCCAGGCGCTGGCTGGCTTTCCGGGCTCTCTCCAGTCTGTTCGAGCATCCGCAGCAAAGATCGAACCCACTGTGGCACCTTGTTATCAGGCCAATGGGTGGCGTCCTCACGCGTGGGCGCATTCTCGTCCTGTAGGGAGGCGAGCTGCACTAGAAATCGGAATTTGTCCACCTCGTCATAGTCCCCGGTAGGGCTCTCTGGTCCATCGGCTCTCTGCTTCAAGCTTTCGATGTACTCCAGGGCTTTGATCATATCAGAGCTGGGAGCGAGGAAGCCACCCTGGTCTCCGCCTCGCAGGCGATGGTGGCGCACTGAGGCGCCCTGCACGGTTAGTGTGTGGAGGAGGGTAGCGAGCAGGACCGCCACCCCTCTGGTGGACAGTTTCGGTAGTGACAACATCATACCACCTAGAGATAAACAAGCATAAAACTAGTTAACCCATGCAATCTTTTTATTTATGTTGCAAAAAATGACTGCAATGTAGATAAAATCTTGTTTAAGTTTAAACTACCTATGTGGGCAAACTACTTGGAGTTGTTTTGCGACCCAAAATTGTTTCCCAGACCAAGCAGAAGAGACGCGCGGCTCTGAGCGCCAGAGCAGCAATGAGCTCAGTCAGAACACAACATGTTTTTAAACCACAACAGCCCAGGATGAGTCACCGCCTGTTGTCAAGGTAACCTTTCACTTGTGGCTATATGATTCTTTAAGAACAGATCTATTGATATACACATTCTAAGAACAAATCTCGATTTAAAAAAACAGTCTAGATGGAATACATTTCACTGATCTTTGAGCGATGAAATCGAGCCGATAAGCTAGAGATGAGAGATGCTGATGATGAGTGATAGTATCTAATCAAGCAAAGCCATAAAGAAAAGGAAAGAAAATAAGCTCTACTCCTCAATAACCCTCGCAAAGCAGACTAAATCATACGTGAACTATCTTCACACAGCATCATTTCGTGATTAGAAAAATTAAAATGTTCCGTCGTACCTTTTGTGTAGAGCTCAGAGAATGTGAATGAGCGTGAACAGCATGTCCTCCGTGTTGTCTCAATGCGCTTCGGTTGTGTTTCAGCACCGGACAGCTCCTCGCGCTATATGAGGCGGCACCTGACCAATGCGTCACCGATGCTCACGCAATACCGAGACTGTGCATGCATCCGTACCGACGGTAACCATTCACACCGTTTATCTCTAGTGGGAAACTGAACTAACCTCTTATATTAACCGCTTGGTCTGTGTGTGTTTTAGGTGTGTTTTATTCATAAAGAAGAAGGTAGTCCTTTTTTTTTTTTTTTTTGAATAACAGATAAGTAAGCCATATATCCTTACAGGTGCAAAAAA
The DNA here is from genome assembly GCA_039654105.1 of Coreius guichenoti. Taxonomy (NCBI): domain Eukaryota; kingdom Metazoa; phylum Chordata; class Actinopteri; order Cypriniformes; family Gobionidae; genus Coreius; species Coreius guichenoti. The sequence continues at coordinate 7,454,396 of CM077175.1, forward strand.
TACACTTTAAGTAATAATATAATGCAAAAAAAAAAAAAAAAAAACTGCTATCAGCTGCCAATGCTGAAATAAGATATAAAAAATAAATTGCCTCATAAACAGTTTTAAGGAATTCTCATATGCATTTAATTTTATATATATATATATATATATATATATATATATATATATATATATATATATATATATATATATATATATATATATATATATATATATATATATATATATATATAAATATAAAAAAAATGGTGAATTCAGGGTGATTGGGACACTTTTTGCTATTGAGATGACTTGGAAAAAGTGTCCCAATCAACCTGAATTCACCCTATATATATTAATGAAAATAACATTGGTATTTGGGTGAAACTATGGTAAATGAAATTGCAAAATGAAACATTTCTTTTTTTTTTTACACATTTATTTTAGTGTTCTTGCTTTTTCACAGAACAAACAGAACAACGACAACGAGAGGGAAAAAAGATAAATAAAATAACCTATAACAAAACAACAGAACATTAGAGAGACAAATGTGACCCTGGACCACAAAACAAAAGTCATAAGGGTAAATTTTTTTGAAATTGAGATTACCTGAAAGAATAAATAAACTTTCCATTGATGTATGGTTTGTTAGGATAGGACAATATTTGGCCGAGATACAACTATTTGAAAATCTGGAATCTGAGGGTGCAAAAAAATCTAAATATTGAGAAAATTGCCTTTAAAGTTGTCCAAATGAAGTCCTTAGCAATGCATATTACTACTAATAATACATTTTTGATATATTTACGGTAGGAAATTTACAAAATATCTTCATGGAACATGATCTTTACTTAATATCCTAATGATTTTTGGCATAAAAGAAAAATCAATAATTTTGATACATACCGTGTATTGTTGGCTATTGCCGCAAATATACCCGTGCGACTTATGACTGGTTTTGTGGTCCAGGGTCAAAAATGCATACAGAGACAAATATTCCTTTGACTGGACAGGTAATGCTTAAACAGGATACAAATTCGTAAATGTTGTAGAATCACTTAATCCTATGGATATATATTAAGATAAAATATCTATTACCCTTATGACTCATAAGAATGACAATGGTAACAATGATTGTGTACAATACAAAAAGAGAGATAAAGTGCATTATCCTGACTATTGTCAGCTGTCTAATAAAACCTTAGGCACAGCATTAAATAAATTATCAGTGAAAACCGATTACACTCCATTGCTAATAACTTTGGCTTTAACAGGGGTCATTGGCTATGAACGCACTGCATCAATTACCTTAAGATGTTCCAAAATTTGTCCAAAAATGAAACATTTCTGTTCCAGATATACATCAGTGACTTTTTATTTTCATCTTATTAGTTGTATTGAGTAAGAATGAGGATATGCATAGGCGTGCAATGTAAAAAATGGTTTCTTCATTGTCTTTGGCATCACAGAGTTAAACCGTCAGGCGATGAGTCACACACACGCACAAACGCACACTGAGGGACTCATTGGGGAGAGGAAGGCCTCTGATAAATATACAGCTGCTGGTTGTGGATCTCTCCCACTGTCCCTAGACACCTACAGTCCCGAGCATCTATTAGATCCTGCGGTGGGGCCTGTCAGCAGCTGAATTAGGTGCCCTAGTGACATTCGTGCCAAGATGACACTCATCTGTACTTGATCACTTTTCCTGGAACACAGACAGAAGTCTCTGCGGAGAAAGCTTAGTCCTTTTTTTCCCCCCAGTCACATTATTTTTAGTATTTTTAGCTGCAGTTTCCAAGTACAAAAAGGAAAGAAAAGAGTTTAAGTTATTTTTGGCATGCTTACCCAGACAGCCTTGCATTGTCCTGCAGTAATAAATACCATATTTGGAACCAAAAAGATAATGCTGCATGAGAATGTTTAAAGAGCTTCACTAGAACTTTTATTCTTTTTTTCTTTTTATTCATCTATTCTATGCTGCTTTAAAGAACCTAGAAACCAATTTATATAAAAAGTTCTTTATTGGCATATGGTTCCATGAAGAACCTTTAACATTCACAGGGCCCAGTTAATGACAAATGTAAATCATAAATCATTACTTTTAGTCACCCTTGTCTGTCTGTGGATTTTGCAAACATTTAACCAATGAAACGTATTGAAAACAGCTTGTGACTAAACCTCGTAACTCAATTGGCTCCTTAAACTGTCAGTCAAACCTCTTTACTCCGCCCCTCCTCTTTAGTGAATGAAGAGCCACACACAGTTTGGACGTCTCTGTTTGTTTGCAATGCAAAAAGGTAAATAAATAACATGTTGTTCGAATAAGTACAGTGTTTTCTTGACTCAAGACACACTATATATAAAGGCTAATGTTTTATGTATTTGAGTAGTGGAAAAGTGTGTCTAGCACTCGTCGAGCACTCGCTAATAATTATTAAATAGCCTGTGTGACGCACTTCATCTTTAAAGGGTTATTTCACCTAAAAATGAAATTTCTGTCATTAATTACTCACCCTCATGTCGTTCCAAACCCGTAAGACCTTCGTTCTTCTTCGGAACACAAATTAAAATATTTTTGATGAAATCCGAGAGGTCCCAGAAAGGTAGGAAAGACTAAAATAGTCCATGTGACTCCAGTGGTTCAACCTTAATTTTATGAAGCGACTAGAATACTTTTTGTGCGCAAAAAACAAACAAAATAATGACTTCATTCAACAATTTCTTCTAGCCTGTGTTGTGCAGCGGTTCCTAATCGTGGTGCTCACGTGAACAGCATTGGCCAATGGTAAGTTCTGGAAGCGCTGCACTGTTTACCTTACGTAAGAGTCTGACACAGGCTAGAAGAAATTGAATAAAGTCATTATTTTGTTTTTTTGTTGCGCACAAATTATTCTCGTCGCTTTATAAAATTAAGGTTGAACCACTGGAGTCACATGGACTATTTTAACGATTTCTTTACTACCTTTCTGGGCCTCGAAAGTGTTCATTAAATAGCTGTCTGTGGAGGGGTCAAAAAGCTCTCGGATTTCATCAAAAAGATCTTCATTTGTGTTCCGAAGATGAACGAAGGTCTTACGGGTTTGGAACGACATGAGGGTGAGTAATTAGTGACAGAATTTAAATTTTTAGGTGAACTAACCCTTTAATAACATGAGATTCTGTCAAATGACAGAAAACACTGAGCATCCACTACAATAAACTTAATAACTTAATAAGTTGATGAAAACGTAATGCAATGCACTTACTGCCGTTACAGCATATGTCTGACATTCGCCGGTCAAAAACCTTACTCATAACTCCATTCGAGCTTGATGTGGTAAAATGTTAATAATATAATGACACATGCAAGTGACTGAACATATATATATATATATATATATATATATAAAACCACAATATCAACTTTTACAACACATCCCTGCTAAAAAAGTGGCCTAAACTCCTCTAAAACCAGCCTGGGCAACCAGCTAAAACCAGCCAACCAACCTAGGCTGGTTTTAGTTGTTGTTTTTTTCAACAGGGGTTGTTTAATTATTTAAAAGAAATACATCGAAAGGTTCTTCAATGGCATCACTTCAAAACCCCCTTTTGGAACCTTTATTTTTAAAGGGGTCATGAACTGAGAAATCAAATTTTCCTTGAGCTTTTGAAATATAAGAGGTCACCATACTATAAGAATATCCTGTAAGTTTCAGAACTGAAAACTTCCTTGTTAGTCCAATAAAAGCTTTTATTGACACCAGGCCCAGCAAACGACAGGTTTTTCAAAGTGGGAATCTATGACGTCAAAGGGAGGCAAGCACCGCCTCTGCAGAAGAAGATCAACGCCTACTTCATCACAGCCTGTTTAGCCCCGCCCACCGATTCACGCATGACATGCAATAGAATAGGTAGCCTAAAAGTAACATAGGCCTGGTGTTAAACCAGATCGAGCTACCAAGCAATAAACATGCCGTTGAGGATTACAAATTATTGTGCAGTGCCTGGGCTCGACAGTAATGCAACATGTAAGTAACTGTGTTCATTCTAATGCCTGATCTGAAATGTAATAATTCATGTACAGTCAGATGTTCTTTGTCTGTGTGTCAGTAAATCAAACCAGTGACTAAACGTCAACTTGCGGTGTTTCTCTTAGTAGGATGAAAATAATCTGTTAATGATTAAATTCTATAAAGAACGCGATCAAAGAAAGCTCCCTTTGCAATCGTTGGAGCAGCGTGCGCTGGAGCTGTCAATCAAACAGCAAGTTTATCAGTGACTCCCGTTTTATTCAACGAATCTCTTAACTATATCATGTTTGCACTGTTAGTGAAGATAAAAGCATTCGTTAGTGTACAGAAACTGAGTTGCAATGACGAGATCACTGCTTTCATGCGCTCAGCATGTCTGTGATCGGCTACAATGTTCATCTCTGCAACCTTTCATGCCACGATCTGAATATAATGCCATAGATCTAAATGTAATGCAACACTTTTCACGATTAGTTAACCATGAGAGCTGTAATAGTAAAAACGCGCTAAAAGAGAGAGTAATACTTAGCTATTTCAAATGGAAAGACGTTAGCCAATCACAGCAGTGGGCGTTTACACTGAAGTCTCACAGCAGACACGCCCCTTAAAACAGAGCGTTTAAACCAGAGGGCTAAAATCAGAGTAGGAAAAATGCCTTTTATTTATAAATTATGACAATTTTTGATGTAAAAAGCACTCTAACGTTATAAGTGCACCCCAGGAAACATCATAAAACAATAAAACAACGCAGTTCATGACCCCTTTAAGAGTGTGCTGACCTGAAGAACCTGTAATTTAACATCAAGATCTTTATTAATCTCCAGAGAACCATAAACAGTTAAAAAGTCATATTAGTCCCTGACAGCACAGAATCAGAATGGTGCATATATTTCTTCATTAAAGCGCTCTGCAGTTTGTTTTTAGCACATACTGATTCTGGGCTCGTAACCCACAGTCAGCTGACTGCTCTCTGGGGAAAGAGGGGTGAGACGGGCCCTCCTGACGTTAATGGAGCAGTCACATGATCAGATGAGTCATAAACCTGTGTGTGTGCGCGCGCGTTAGTTAGGGGATGTTTCCATGCTGTAACACCAAATAATCCATTCTATTTCTGCTTCTTGATTCATAAAAAATACATATCTACTGACTTCCATTAGGAAGAGTGCTGGGTTTCTGCAGAGCTGTTCCCCTGAAAAGCTGTCTAAAAACTCCTCCCTGCTTTCTCAATAAGATTACAAGGAAATCAATCCACAACTCATTGAATTTCTTGATTTTCTCCCCTTAACCATATTAGTGCTTTCTTCTGTTGCTGTGACGATCATTCTAACAGAACCTAGAGAGTGGATTGGGAAAATAACGCTGAAGAGATGACTCTGAAACACGTCTTGCTGGAATTGGCTATAAATAGGCGTTGTGGAGGTGTGAGCAGGAGGTTACAGTCATGTGTGCGTGGACTGTGACGGATGATCTGATAGGCTGAAAGACGTGTAGGCGGGTTGACAAGGGATTCTCTTGGTATAAGCAAGATTCTGCACATTAATCACATCTAATGAGATGCAAGAATGAATGCTTTTATATTTTCAGATGAAACCGCTTGTTTACTGTACTTTACCTTTTACCAGCTGAGTGGCTAAAATAAGGTGTTAAACAACATGTGAAATACACTTCAGAAATCATATTCTTAATCAGCATCTTTGTCTTGTTTTCCAGTACGAACATTTAAACATGCTAAAAAAAAGATATATTATCCTGAGAAGCAAAATGGCATGCAATATTTAAAAATGAAGTTTTTTTTTTATTTTTTATTATTAAATATTGACAATTTAAAAAACTTTCCCATCTTGCATTGTTCAAACATTAAACTCATAGCATTGTTTTAGAATGTTGTTTTGTCTCAAACCAATTACAATTTGTTTTGTTGCTGCTAGTGGTGCAGATATTGCAAGCGTCAGCTTTAAAACTTGAGAATAAAGAGAGAATGTATCTTGAATAAATGTTTTTTGTCTAGTTCCATTGGCAGATTTTTTTCACTTTTTAAGCATAACCCTTCAAGTCGGCATGAAACAGAAGCTGTAATAGTCTTTTCTTTTTCTATTGTGACATATACCTGAGTGAAACGGCTTCTCAAACAAGAAAAAATGTAGGGCGGGACTTGATTTTGTCCATCAGGAATTAATTGGATGGTTGTAGTTTGCTATTGGTCGATCTCATGTGAGTGACAGGTTGTCCTGCCCTCACACCAGTAAACACATCATCAGAGAAGAGAAGAGATGTCGCTGCAAGAGGGAGGGAAAGTTATTTTTGATTAAAGATTATGATAATTAATAATAATTAAAAAAATGTGCTCGGATAAATCATTTATAATAAATACTGCAATATTCCATAAAATAAGAATTGTCTATTTTGTTTTTATGGTGACTTTAAAAATGTTGTTTTATTTATCATTATTTTTTTAACTGCTAGCTTTCACATTGTAGAAAAGACATTATATTAGAGTGCTGTGGGTGTTGCTATGCTGTTGCTAAGGTGTTTTGAGTGAGCATTTTCGGCACTTGTTTTCTAGGATGTGGGTGGTTGTCCTGGCATTACTATGTGGTTGCTAGGACATTCTGATTGGTCGCTAGGTGGTTGCTTACTACTGGTCTAAGTTAAAAGAACCCCAGAAAAGTCTCTAGCTGCGTTCCATTCGACAGGGTCCCTACGCAGTGTTCACTGCTCCCTACTCCCTGAGCACGGTATATCAGTTGAAGTGGACTTTGCTGACAATAATTGCTCATTTGGAACGCTCTGCAACGTCATCAAAGAAAGGCAACGACAGGGTCGTGCAGATTATGATACAATATAAATAAATATTGTAATTTACTTTACTTTCAAATTTAAAATCATATAATAGGCATATACATTTACAAAACACACAGTATGTATCTAAAATAATATAATCAAAACGTATTAGTCTATTAGTTTTATTAGTTTACATATACTTGTATATTTAATTGACTATTAACAGATTTGAAGCTGTACTGTAACTGTCATTCAATATGAAAATACATTTTGATTTGGTTAACTATGTATAAATGTGTTCTTAATCAGTGGTCTTAATAATTGTAGCGGCCTCATCTTGTGCGTTTTCTTTCCCATGTGCAGCTGCATAGTAAACATTCCTGAGGTAAATAAAGTAAAATATAAAAAAAGACAGCGCCTCAGCCAAATGCGGGTGGATTTCAGGAATGGCGTGTAACGCAGTCACTCCTTTTAGCCACTTTGGCAGGTTGAATTTTATATATAATATATAAATTTTTTCAGTTGTCATCTTTTAAAAAGGCATCTGAAATACGTGCAATTAGTATTGTCAAAAATATAGATTTTTCGCTACATAACGATACTGAAATATCCAAAACGCTTCCAATACTAATTTTCCGCAGAATACATACACAATACCAGCTGTGCTTTCTCACTCGCTCATCTCTCCGTCAGCGAGTGACACACAAACCAGCCACCCCTCACTCACTCGTTTTATTTGGTCCGGATGAATATCGTTGGTGTTACGGCATAGGATTGCCCGTATTGCGCATAATTTTACTCATTCCCGCAGATTTTGTGCTCACACCCAAAGTGTGCACACATAAAGCCGCCTCTCAGCACTAAATTGAGTTCTTTTTCACTGCTTATTGCGCTTAAACAGTCAAATACACATCAAATAATGTCAAAATGCCAGTCTTAAGTGAACGTAAAGTTGAGGGGGGAAAAATGCATGTGTAACAGTATAATGGATCCGTGCATCAGGTCTTAAAGTGACAGCAGCCTAATATACCTGCTGCCAAATTATGAGATAATATTAAAAATATCTATATGGCAGTTTTCCCCCATGGTATCTGTCAAAATTATGGCCAGTGAAAATGCTGTGTGGCTTGTAGTAACTTTGGAAAACCACTAGCCACAGTGGCTGGTGAGCATAAAAACAATGTCAAGCCCTGTATACAAACCATTATTTAATTCTATTTCAGCATAAACATACAGTGCTTGACAGGTAATGAACATAATCTAGCTAACATTTGTAATTTACTCGTGGCTTAAATGTTGCACGTATACGTGAAAAGCAATTATTTATCATGATGTACTTTAAATAACATTAACAAATAATGTCAGAAAGATATCAGTTATGCTATTGTTCATATACCAGTAATGATGTTGTACAATGAGGGTGTTCTCACGTTGCCGGAAATAGATTCATCAGTGTCCCAATGTGTAGTGAGCCAGGGTCCTTAATGTCCTTACCAGTGCCAGAATTTGATGACCTCAGAAGCTAGGGAGCAGTTTGAGACGCACCCAAAGTCAAGAAGTCATAATTTTGGGCCTATATTTTATCATTCCAAGCATGACTTCATTCACTTACAGAATTAAATCCACATCTCTCTTCAACAAGTCTCATGATTTGAGCTATCATGTTCGTAGCACAAACAACGCAGGTTATTTGTTACTTGCCGTTTGTTCAAATCGCTAAAATCAGTGCTATCTTTTATCTATAATAAAACAATTCATTCTATTAATGTAGCTGAACTGAAGCAGCGCAGAGCTTTGAGAACACAGCAGATTTTTTCTGTTCTGTAAACTGACAGTTTGAGTTGAGATTATATGGTTGGCCTGTTCTGAAGGCTGTTGATTTGATTCGGCTCAATGAAAGCATCAGTTACCCAGAGCTGTGTTCAGTATGCTGGGATGGGCTGACAGCGCGGCGGAGGGAGGGAGAAGAGGATGAATGTCAATGAGAATAGAATGGGAGGGCTGCATCGTCTCACTGCTGTCATTCTCATAAATACAAGCAATGAAATCTATCAGTCAATTAATTATTTTACTTTCTGTGTCCCCTATGCAGCTCCTTGTCTCTTTCTATGTTTCCTCTGTCTTTTCCCCATCTCTCCATATCTGAGGTTGCTGGGGAGATTGACAGCGGCGTTGTGTGGTTCCTGGAATCTTAATCAAGGCTTGTCATTCCAGAGTCAACAGAAACCAACAGGCACTTCAGTGGCCCTCGATACCCAACAGTCTCTGTGTGTCATGGAGTGAATATAACAGGTACTAAAGTGTGTGGGAATGACTCATAGATCATAGATGTTTGTTTTTATGCATTAGTGTACCCACACTTTACAGCAGAATGGCCATTTTATATTGCTCAATAAGATAAGGAATACAGGTGGCTTCAGCTGGAACAAAGTATTACATAAGACCTTGAACATATAGGCTTTTAAAAAGCAAATAGTGTCTGTAGGTTTCATGTTGACTTTAAGGAGATCTCATTTGTGATTTGTCTTTGGGAGGCACTATAATGTCTCTTTGGTTATCCAAAGGCCAGTTCTGCCCCTTAATCTCTCTCTCTCTCCCCCTCCCTCTTTTTTCCATCTTGCTTGACTCCCTGTCTCCATGGTGATCTTCTGCTTTACGTCTTTCACTCATCTCTCTTGTTCACTTGTTCTGTAAGTGTTGAAGTGAGAGGCTATGTGTGTGGCAGGTGGGTTGTAATAAGGATGGGAAGACATTTCTTTCTTATCCTTTCTATCTGTCTCCTGTTCTCTCGATCGCCTAATAAGGCATATTTAGTGCGCTAAAACAAAAGGGTTAGTTTTTAACTAAAAAACAAGCTCCTGAGGAGAACAGGAGGGGGCGGGAAGGGTTGAACCCATGACCTTGGCGTTGTTAGTGCCATGCTTTAACTTATGTCAGGTAATCACCCTCAGGTTGTTGCAAACCGATTTCTTCAGATTTTCTTACACTGATCATGAAAGAAGATATTTTGTTATGTTTTTGTCACACCACAACAGAATATAGTGATGAGGTGGTTTTAATCTCCACAAAGGCACCATAACAGTATAAAATAATATATATATATTTTATTATTGTCTATTTTATTTATAATTGTATTATTTGTACTGATTTTAATACATTTTATTTTTTTTACTCTTATTATTTTGTATTATATTATTATATATTTTAAAACAATAATAATTTTATATTTTAATTTTATTAATTTAATTTAAATAAAAAAATAAAAACATTAATATTTATATATTAATATATTCATTTTTATTTTATTATTTTGCATTTTATTTATAATTGTATTATTTGCACTTATACAAAATATTTTTTTAATTAATATTATTGTTTATAATTCCATAGATTATTATTTTATTTATTACTATTATTTGCATTTATACAAAATTATGAAAGCATATTAATAATTTTATTATTATTATTTATTTATTTCATTTTTTAAAGATTTCTTTATCAGTTTATTATTTTTGTCCTGCTATTCACGAACCAATAAAAACAGATCTGGAACCCATTTTTGGGTTGTGACCCACCAATTCAGAAGCACTGTATTATACACCAGTATAAAGATCCAAAACCATCTTTCATTGATGTTTTCTTGTTTATTTTGCTCTAACTCATCTTTAGTTTTATTATTAGCCATCTCTCCTGCATTCATTCATTCAGTTTCTCTCTCCCCTCCCTCCAGACTCCTTCACCTCTCTCTGACTCATGGCTCTGAATGACGTATTCTCTTACGTGTGGAGCGGAGGCTCTTTTCATTTTTCTATCTCTTAACAATACATCAGTATTCCTAATGAGGAGAAATGGACATTGACGTCAGTTCTCTTGCAGTCTCCTGCACTCTCAATTCTGCTCCGTCCCTTTCAGAACTCTTTGAAGCATTGAAATGTCCAAACGGCCACATGTGATGGTGACCTTGTGTTTTTGTCGAACTACCAGCATGTTCGGTGGTCAGATGTGTTAGGTTAGCTGCCACATTCGCCAGCTGTGATAAGCCCAATACCATCTGCTTCGCTTTTTGAGCAGCATTCTGGAAAATTTTAAAGCATTTAGGAAACTTCAGAGCATTCTAGCAGATGGTACATTATTTAAGATATCTTCAGATGGTACAGTCTTTAAGCCTCACTGATACTGAGAATAAGTATGTATGTTGTGTTTTAGAAGCTGATGTTTCAACCGATTGACTTGGTCATGGAATGGGTCCATTTAAAGGTGTAGTAAGTGATTTTTGAGAAACACTTTTGATATTTGAAATCAACCTAAACAAACACAGCCCTCCCTTCATTGCTCCACCCCCAAAATGCACAAACACAATGCAAGAGTAGATGTCTCTTTATCATAGCTGAAGCGAAGCAAAATAATATAAGCAAGAGTTGGTTGTTAGTCACAAGCAGCACAGCAGCTCCAGACAAACAGTAGCCGCGTTTCCACTGTCGGGCCAGTGCGAGCCAGGGCTTTCAACGGGCCGGGCTGGGCTAATAGCCTCGGACCTGTAGCACCAAGCCCAAAACCACGCTGCGTTTCCACCGCCGGGCTAGAAGCTCCACAGCGCTTCACTAAAACCCGCCCGTAACACGCCTCTCTGGAACAACGTCACACAAGTTTACCACAGTTTTACAATAATAAGTGATACATTGATCACAATGAATTGTGTCGAGATTGCACATTAGTCACACAACAATAAAGTGGTATTCACCGTTATTTCACTAAAGAAAGATGACACGGGTACTTATTCACTCATGTGTTTACATCACATTTAGAAAGAATAATAATTTCTACAAATTTCCAGTAAAATACGACTGGAGCAGCTTTAGCACTCTCTCCAGTGACAGTCCCAATACAGTTATATTTTCAGTCAGAGAAACAAAGGAAGCTCCCGAAAAACCAGAGCTGCTTGCTTTATTTTATGACATAGTCTAGTATACGGCGCAAAATATGGATATCAGACAGTCTGGTATAAAGAGACGAGACCTACTGACAGATAAAATAAATGCACGATTGCGATAGCCTATATGATTTGTCTGATTTCTTCAAGCAGTCGTATTTACCATATTTACTGTGGTAATGGTTAGCGCAAATAGTATGCATCACTATTTCTGCCTTATACGGTGATCAGAATCCACATCGAATCACAAACAGAAGTTATTTCAAACATTCACTGCTGTCTGAAAGTGAGTTTTGAGCTAAAATGATTTTAAGTCTTTAATGCTGATGTTAGCTGGTATATGAAATCACCTGCGGCACCGGCGCTGCTGTCTCCAAACTCAGATAAACTCCGCCTTTGTTCGTAACCACTCCTCTAGCCCGAGCTGGCCCGCTTTGGACCAAGGTATTCGGCAGGCCAAAAAACCCTGGCCGTTGGCCCCGAGGAAGCCCCGACAAGGCCCGATCAAGCCCCGGAAGTGACAGTGGAAACGCGACTGGGCCTGGCACGCACTAGCACGCCCGCTTTTGGCCCGACAGTGGAAACGCGGCTAATGAAACTCAGAACTGTCCTGTTACTATAGCTAAAATTACAACAACAGCATATATATTTACTCACGTATGGAGCAGAAACAATGGAACCTCAGCGTCCGTTTTCAGCCCTTCCCGCTTAGGTCTCTCCAGCGCTGGAAAGCTTTTCTAATATTAACGCGGGTCCTAAAGCTCTTGCTTGATCATAACCCTTCTTTTTCCAGTGATATTCCTCTGACCTTTTCCCTTTTGTAATGCCTCTCAGCCATCTCTCTTTCAACAGCCTTTCTTCAAATCTCCCTGTTGCTCACTCTCTCTCCTCCCCCATCATGACACGCCCCCTACTGCTGATTGGCTACAAGTGTGTTGTGGTGCTCAGTCCGATCCACTTTTTAACTGCGTTTCTCAGAAACCGCATACTGCACCTTTAAAGTAATCACACAAATGGCTTAAATGTTAGTTTAAAGTAAAAAGTTAGTTTAAACATTATTTATTTGTACATGCCACTTGGTTTGATATTTTGTGGACATGAAATGATGATTTAAGTGACTACTGTCATTTTAGAGCCAATTTATACTAAGGTACTGGTTTAGATATTCATATAACATGGCATTTATATGGTACTGTAAGATATGAACACTATGGTAATACCATCATGGTTGTGTCCAAAAACTGTGGAACCAAGTGCAAAACATATACTCGTACCATACTATAACCCAGGCTTATTGGAAAAACGTGCCTGTAGCATCATTTCTGCGTAATATTACATTGCGTCTTGCATATTTTGTGACTCTTTCAAAGTGAAATGTCCAGTGAGTGCTGCTGAAACAGATATCTGAAAATCTCACAATGTAATGACTTATGCTAAAAGGTAAAATAACATACAAGCTACACTAAACCCTAACCGAAAGTGTTAACGATGAGACAGAGAACATTTGCTGACGCATCAAGTCTTTAATCTCTTTTATTGTGACTTGTCACAATAAAAAAGTCTATCACAACTGTTCAGGTGAGCTACTGAGCAAAGTTTTCTATGTCAAAAGAGCCATATGGAGCTGGTTATATGATGCAAACATTAAAATGTATTAGTTTACAAATCATGCACTATGGTGTTTGAGCTCATAACATAGTATTGTGCAAGGAATCACAATAATCTGCTACATAATCATAATTTGTGTGAAAAGGAATAAATGTTGTTGGTGTTCATTTCAGTTGGAAACTGCAGAGAATTGTATGAATTGGTATGTTTTTGGAGTTTAGTTAAAAAGAGGTAGAGGCAGGTTTTTCCTAGGTTGACTTTTTTTTGTAAATGAAACCAGCATGGAATTTCAGTATTGGCTAGTAATTTCAGCAGGTTAGAGACTGGTGAAGTGGATGTACTGTATTTGTTGTATTTCTTGTGAATCTCTGTCTGCGACACTCCTTCTAGCCCACGCAAAACCAGCATGAACACACTGTTGTTATTGTGGCAGATTGTGCAAATTAGATTCCTCATACAGTACATTGCAGATATGGTTATAATTATAAACAGTCAAGAAATGAGCCAAGCAACTGCTTAAATGTGTGTGTGCGGGGGTTTCATGAAAAGGAGCACAGAAAGTTTTCACACCTTTAATGAATCATAGTTCTGAGAAAAACACTGAGCACTGAGGAGAAAACAGGAAAATGACCTTTGCTTGCATAGCCGAGCGCAGTTGGAGTTTCTCTGTTCATTAAAATCATCCAGCTTTACATCTGCACAGATGGAGAGAGAGCCAGAGGAGGCCTGTACATAAGGGAAAGGGGTGACAGTCCTGTCACAGTGTTAAAAGTGCCAGAGTTTGACCACACAGTGAGTTTCTCATTAGATCCTCCCTTCCCACATGTACACAGAGCTGCCCGCTGACACCCTCCCTTCCTCTCTCCACCGCTCGCTCGCTCTCTCTCTCTCTCTCTCTCTCTCTCTCTCTCTCTCTCTCTCTCTCTCTCTCTCTCTCTCTCTCTCTCTCTCTCTCTCTCTCTCTCTCTCTCTCTCGGTGGAGGGGCTATAAATATATCCCAGTGATGACTCATATACCAGACATATCAATATCTCTAACCACACACACACACACGTTGGGTTTCCATGTTTTATGGGGACTTTCCATAGACATAATGATTTTTATACTGTACAAACTGTATATTCTATCCCCTTACACTAACCCTACCCCTAAACTTACCTATCACAGAAAACTTTCTGCATTTTTACATTTTCAAGAAACATCACTTAGTATGATTTATAAGCTGTTTTCCTCAGGGGGTCCAAAAATATCCCCACAAGGACAAGGATTTCAGATATTGATAACTATAAAGATAACTATAAAGATAACTATATTAGCGTCCACACCAGTGGACGATATCGTTCTGTTTATTCTAAGCTTGTGCTTGTCTGTCACTTTAAATGCTCGAGCTCGTTATAGCAGGATGGATTCTGATTGGCTTTTGTCGTTCATCAGCAGGAAAAAATCGTTCTGAAAGTGAATCCAACGATATAGTTTCTCTGTGCTGTTATCTGTCTGTCTGTCATAGTGCATGTACACCGATCAGGCATAACATTATGACTTCCTAATATTGTGTTGGTCCCCCTTTTGCTGCCAAAACAGCCCTGACCCGTCGAGGCATGGACTCCACTAGACCCCTGAAGGTGCTGTGGTATCTGGCACCAAGATGTTAGCAGCAGATCCTTTAAGTCCTGTAAGTTGCAAGGTGTGGCATGGTCTGCAACAATGCTTAGGTAGGTGGTACGTGTCAAAGTAACATCCACATGGAAGGCAGGACCCAAGGTTTACCAGCAGAACATTACCCAAAGCATCACACTGCCTTCACCGGCTTGCCTTCTTCCCACAGTGCATCCTGGTGCCATGTGTTCCCCAGGTAAGCGACGCACACGCACCCGACCATCCACGTGATGTAAAAGAAAACATGATTCATCAGACCAGGCCACCTTCTTCCATTGCTCCGTGGTCCAGTTCTGATGCTCACGTGCCCACTGTTGGCGCTTTCAGCGGTGGACAGGGGTCAGCATGGGCACCCTGACTGGTCTGCGGCTATGCAGCCCCATACGCAACAAACTGCGATGCACTGTGAATTTTGACACTATTCTATCAGAACCAGCATTAACTTCTTGAGCAATTTGAGCTACAGTAGCTCGTCTGTTTGATCGGACCACACGGGCGAGCCTTCGCTCCCCACGTGCATCAGTGAGCCTTGGCCGCCCATGACCCTGTCGCCGGTTCACCACTGTTCCTTCCTTGGACCACTTTTGATAGATACTGACCACTGCAGACCAAGAACACCTCACAAGAGCTGCAGTTTTGGAGATGTTCTGACCCAGTCATCTAGCCATCACAATTTGGCCCTTGTCAAACTCGCTCAAATCCTTACGCTTGTCCATTTTTCCTGCTTCTAACACATCAACTTTGAGGACAAAATGTTCACTTTCTGCCACCCACTAACAGGTGCCATGATGAAGAGATAATCAGCGTTCTTCACTTCACCTGGTCATAATGTCATTATGTTATGCCTGATCAGTGTATATGGATGCATGTTTGTCAAAGTTTTTTTGTCTAAGGTTTTCCTCATCTTTCCCTGATGATTATTTTGTTTATTGCTTTTCTTCTGATTTGTCATTCTTCATCTTTCACTGCCAGTGTCACAGATGGAGAACAGCAAACACATCCTGACAGTCAGTTTGCCGTCTCTCACTTTCACACACACAAACACGTGTTTGGTTTACTATCTTTGTGGGGACTCTCAATAGACGTAATGGTTTTTATACTGTACAAACTGTATATTCTATCCCATTACACTAACCCTACTCCTAAACCTACCCATCACAGAAAACTTTCTGTGTTTTTACATTTTCAAAAAAAAAAGGTTATAAGCTTGTTTCCTCATGTGGACCTCAATTTAGGTCCCCACGGTGACATGAGTCCCCATGAGTCTGTGTGCATTCAGGTTGAAGTCCCCACCGGGATAGAAAAACATGAACACACATACACACACACATCACTATGGAGTCTGTTCAAATCCTCTCTGTTGTGTAAACTGGTGATGTGTAACATATAGTGTGGTACAACATCTGGAATTCAAATTTAAATTTGTATATGAACAGAACATTTCAGAACATTAGTTTTTCTCAGTTGCTTTAGTGTATTTCTCAAATCATCCTTAACATTTGCAAACCAGTGAGTTTATTTCTCGAAACAATTTGTACAAACAGCACCACACAATAGACTACTCTAGCCTGTAACTTGCTCAAAATACTTAGTTCATTTCTCAAAAGCAAGTAATTATCAATGAACAGATCAGTGTCATCAGAATGACAAGTCCTTGTGTCATTGTATACAAACAAGATAGTCAAAATGCTTAGCCATGTTCTCAATATAACAGTGTAGTCAGTATTTTCAGATGGAAAACTATAGCTACGATTTTGATGACAATAATGGAAAATGCAAATGAAATTTGTTATTAAAATAAAAGAGGACAAACCAAATGCTAAGACATTCTCATATTCATTCTACTGTAAATCAACTTGTCACTCAAATTACACTCACCTAAAGGATTATTAGGTTCACCTGTTCAATTTCTCATTAATGCAATTATCTAATCAACCAATCACATGGCAGTTGCTTCAATGCATTTAGGGGTGTGGTCCTGGTCAAGACAATCTCCTGAACTCCAAACTGAATGTCAGAATGGGAAAGAAAGGTGATTTAAGCAATTTTGAGCGTGGCATGGTTGTTGGTGCCAGACGGGCCGGTCTGAGTATTTCACAATCTGCTCAGTTACTGGGATTTTCACGCACAACCATTTCTAGAGTTTACAAAGAATGGTGTGAAAAGGGAAAAACATCCAGTATGCGGCAGTCCTGTGGGCGAAAATGCCTTGTTGATGCTAGAGGTCAGAGGAGAATGGGCCGACTGATTCAAGCTGATAGAAGAGCAACTTTGACTGAAATAACCACTCGTTACAACCGAGGTATGCAGCAAAGCATTTGTGAAGCCACAACACGCACAACCTTAAGGGCGGATGGGCTACAACAGCAGAAGACCCCACCGGGTACCACTCATCTCCACTACAAATAGGAAAAAGAGGCTACAATTTGCACGAGCTCACCAAAATTGGACAGTTGAAGACTGGAAAAATGTTGCCTGGTCTGATGAGTCTCGATTTCTGTTGAGACATTCAGATGGTAGAGTCAGAACTTGGCGTAAACAGAATGAGAACATGGATCCATCATGCCTTGTTACCACTGTGCAGGCTGGTGGTGGTGGTGTAATGGTGTGGGGGATGTTTTCTTGGCACACTTTAGGCCCCTTAGTGCCAATTGGGCATCGTTTAAATGCCACGGCCTACCTGAGCATTGTTTCTGACCATGTCCATCCCTTTATGACCACCATGTACCCATCCTCTGATGGCTACTTCCAGCAGGATAATGCACCATGTCACAAAGCTCGAATCATTTCAAATTGGTTTCTTGAACATGACAATGAGTTCACTGTACTAAAATGGCCCCCACAGTCACCAGATCTCAACCCAATAGAGCATCTTTGGGATGTGGTGGAACGGGAGCTTCGTGCCCTGGATGTGCATCCCACAAATCTCCATCAACTGCAAGATGCTATCCTATCAATATGGGCCAACATTTCTAAAGAATGCTTTCAGCACCTTGTTGAATCAATGCCACGTAGAATTAAGGCAGTTCTGAAGGCGAAAGGGGGTCAAACACAGTATTAGTATGGTGTTCCTAATAATCCTTTAGGTGAGTGTATGTTGATAATACAATTGTAAAAATAACAGTTATTAAATAACATTTAATTTAAAAAAGGAAGTATGTTTATACATGTTCTCAGACTTTTGGACCCCACTGTATATATACGTGTGTGTGTGTGTTTAGGGCGAGTGAGAGGAGGACTGAGACACTGACAGTGGTCTATACTATTGACTTGCTGTGTTTGATGCACATGAGCTTTTAATAATCGGGTTTTATTGAACAGTAAATGATTTGTGGATACTGCAATATTCATTAAGGTCTGATTGGAACAGAAGGTGCACGTCATAAATACAAAATAATACATGCTGTTAAGAGAGGGTGAGAGGCTTCTGAGAATTAGTCATAAATTGAAACTGGGAGAATCATGATGTGTTTGGCAGTGATACATGTTTACCACAAGCTCCCAGTGGATCCTCTGATAGAAATTCCTCCTCTTGCTTGTCGGCTGATTTGCAGCCAGTGAATCGAGTCAAAGAGCCTGAAATGTACCTAAATATATCCATGCAAGAGTAGAAACGTGATTTTCATATTTTGCACTACAATAATGGAGGATTATCTATCTATCTATCTATGTCTGTCTGTCATTCCATCCATCCATCCGTCGTTCGATCTATCTATCCATCCATCCGTCTAACATTTTTTTCTGTCTTCCATCCATCCATCCATCCATCCATCCATCCATCATACTTAATATCCATCCATCCATCCATCCACCCATCCATCCATCCATTTATCCATCCATTTATCATCCATCCATCCATAATATCTATCCATCTATCCACATTTGTTTCTATCTTCCATCCTATCCATCCATCCTATCCATCCATCCAACATTTTTTCCATCCATCCATTTTTTGCAGTGTTTATAGGTGATAGCATGAAATGTAAGTTTTGACAACCCAGTCTCACAGGAAAACATTACTATTTTATGAGGTGGTGATTTCGTATGAATTTGTTTGATGTGAAGAAAGTAAGCATGAAGGTCCTCCCCTAACCCCACCCCTAAACATACCTGCCAGTGGAGCGTAAGCAGATCGTACTAAAACTTCTACTCGTATATCTATTCGTACTAAAATTCATACGAGTTAGCCACCAATTCACCAAAACATAAAACAGATACCATGTTTTGGGTTTACTGTAGCATGACCGACGCGCGGCTGAGTCATTTATTTGCTCCTGATCCACAGCTGTGTGCAGCGCTTGACTCATTCTATTTAATTAAAAGAACTATGCTTGATTTGATGTTTTCAACACATCTTCTATAATGCAATTCACTGACTTTTTTTCCTCTTTCACAAAGCTATGCTGACTCGTCACCAAGTTTCTAAGAATTTCTTTGTCTCCTTCCATCTCCACCTCCTGATGTTCACAAAAGACAGTCGCTGTCGGCTTGTGGCCTTGGTTTCCATGGACACTGATACTTGTTCTAAGGACTGACTTGTTTAGTTGACTCTAGTGTTGTATAGGCACGCTTTGAAGCAGCAATCTGCCGAGCATTGAGTGCTGCACATCATATGAGGATTCAAGCCCCGGATGTTTAAAGAATATTAAATAGTCTGACGTCAACTGAGCAAGGTCACAGAGACGGGATTTATATAAATGCGTACTTATTCAAAATATGCAGTCCCACTCTTGAGCTTGCACAATTCTGACACACTTAATTCATTACATTTACATTCATATAGTGTTTTTCTCTGCACTCAAAGCGCTTTACATGGAAGGGGGGAATCTCCTCAATCAACACCAATGTGCAGCTTCCACCTGGATGATGCGACGGCAGCCATAGTGCGCCAGAACAATCAGTATATATGGGGATGATTAGGAGGCCATGATGATGGACAGAGGCCAATGGGCAAATTTGGTCTGGATGTCAGGGTTAAACCTCTCTTTTTCAAAGGACATCCTGGGATTTTTAATGACCACAGAGAGTCAGGACCTCGGTTTAACGTCTCATCCGAAGGACGGATCACTTCATTAAAAAGGGAACTTTACTTTTAGTTGTATTGGGAAATGTATTTTACATTCTTTAGTTAAATTGGACTTGTATTAAAGTAAATCTTAATTGCCTTTTGCGAACCATTATCCTTTTGTAGAGGAACAGCATTTTCATTGTGCATCTGGGAATCTGGATCTTGGAATGTGTGTCCATGAAGTAAATCGAGTGAATTTTTATTTCATGTTGACTTGCTTTGGAATATGGCATATCTTAAGTAAATATTGAATTTTTTTTTTTCATAGAAAAGGTTACATTAACAATATGCTAATAATGATAATAAGCAACATTCAAGCATATTATTATCATTATTATTTGACATTACTAGACAAAAGGTACAGTAGATATGGATTTCAGAGTGATTCTCTCTAGGGTAAATTATCTGATGCTGACATCTACTGGCGAATAACAAGAGATCCACCTAAATGTACTATTAAATTAAATTACTCTTACATATGTATAAAAGTATAGACAAATCAGTAACACCTTATTTTACAGTGTCATTGTTAGATATAGTATAATAATAGTGTAGTTATACTATAGTAATAACTATACATTATGCATAATTACATGCAACTGACCCTAAACCAAACCTAACCATAAGTACATGTAGTTACTTTATATTACTCAGTACTTAAATGTATAATTAGTGTAACAAAGACACCTTAAAGTAAAGTGTTACCGACAAATCTATTTAAAATAATTCTGAATCATAAATATGAACCATTCATTTTCTGAAAAATAATGGCACATGAATAATACTCAAATCCCCTCATAATTCACAAAACTTTATTCCATATAACATAGTTTCAAGGCCAAATTACAAATAAATAATGGAGATGTTTGCTATGACCTGCTTGTCGTAAGACAGTAACCACCCACACAGAGGAGAAAAGACCCCAAACCCGGTCAGTAACAAAGACTAAACAAATTTAAAGGAGTTTATAACGTACATCTGCTAAATGCAATTTCTGACCTAAACGTCATATTTACGGAGTGAGCAACAGAATGAGAGAGAATGAATCCACCAAACATCCTTTTTGTGTGTCTAAAATGCTCAATAGGTCTGCGTGCAGACATTAAACATCATTCTGAATCAAGGACGTCAAGAACGTAAGCTAGAATGCGGTTAAAGAGACATGTTGACGGCATCAGCGTCTAACAGGCTGAACTCTGTGATTCATTTAAGTTAGTTGTTGCCAAGGACATGACTGACAAGCGAACACACCAATCAGATTACGTTCCCCCGCTCTCTGGACTAACAGCTGACTGGCCAGCTGCTTGTGGCTGGAACCAATGGTATTGCAGGACGTAAATGAAGCACAATCAAGGTGAGCAGAATAGCAGTTCTAAGAGGGGATGAGCCACTCCCTGAATTTGAAGACAAAAATAAATTAATCAAAAGTATAAATTCCTATAAACCACTTTTAATTTCCACTGTGTAAAAACAGGCAATCAACATCCTCCATCGAGCTCAGGAAAGGCAGACTTGTCTAGTTTAGGAACACCATTTGCCTTCAGTTCCTTTTATGACAAAAAAAATAATAACAATAATAACAATAATAAAACAAAGAGCATCATGTTGTGACAGTAAAGCTGGAGTGTTTCTACAACCAAAGATTAATCAAAACTGCATTTAAAGGAATCCAGAAAACATATCG
Organism: Coreius guichenoti; assembly: GCA_039654105.1. Lineage (NCBI taxonomy): Eukaryota > Metazoa > Chordata > Actinopteri > Cypriniformes > Gobionidae > Coreius > Coreius guichenoti. Next base: position 7,476,119 of record CM077175.1, read on the forward strand.
TAAAAAAACAAAACAATGTTAAACTATATGTCTTGAAAATGTTAAGTGCTGAAAATCAACAAATATAGGACATTTTCACATAAATAATGAATAAATGTACAGATTTAGAAACATTTGCCCCATATTTGCAAATGTCACATTGGTCAATGTCTGAGATACAATATGTTCTTATTCGAAGCTTGTTTGGTTTACATCTCCTGAATCATGCAAAGTCAAATGCGAATCATAATGCATCAGTTGTCGAATCATGTTAGTGATCTGCACAGTCTGAAGCAGAATAAATGCGTCTCTTCCGTTACGTCGAAGAGGCTGGAGACATTCACGGTCTTGGGGCCGGACTGTGCGTATCATTTGTCTATTGCACATTCAAATTCATATGTCTCCTCTTTGTTGAAGTCGCTAATCATTTCATATGATGACAATATCACAATATAATAAAAAAAAAAAATGGCCATTTAAGAAAACAAAAAGGGCACCCAAACTACTCCACTTCAACACTTGGCTCCCTTGCAAAACATCCATGCAACACAATGGCTGACATCATACTGTACATGACATTTTAAAAAAGAATAAGGTTAAAGGTTTTACAAATTCAGACAAAAAACATGAGTTCAAAGGAATATACACTGAAAGTATGGAGTCATCCATTTTGTGTGATCCTTAGGCAAACCCTGTAGACATGAGTAAAGGAACGTGGGAGAGCAGAGCGTATGAGGAGTGAATTGTTCAGATGCAGATCAGATATTAAATGCAAAGCATACACTTGGGTGGACATAGAAACACAAAATTTGGATTATGTATACGAGTGAAATTGGATTAATGTTAAAGTTTCTGTATAGTATTAGAGCACATCTCTGGCTTAAGATTGCTCTTTGCATTTTGTGTAGAATTAGAGCTGCTTTTTTCGCATTAGAACAGCTATCTGGTTTAATACTGGTCTCTCCTGGTCTGGATTGTTAGGATTTTCTACAGCTCTTTCTAGGTACACAGTCCTCAATGTGCGCTAGCACTTGAACTACATTTTCACGCAGGATGACAGTAACAGCCTTTGGATACAGGTAAACAACAGAAGCCGAGTAACAAAATGTCAAGTACACACGCCAAGATTCCATACATTGTAACAGATACATTTAGAGAAACATTCCATACACATCCAAATCTTGCACGGCTCACAAAGCTGTTTCATACCAAAACATCAGTCCTTGAAAAAACAAATGGGTCAAAGCTAACAAAAAATACCGCCAAATTGTAAAACATTTCCCTGCATAGACTCGAGATGAGAATTCAGTGTGACTGCTTTGCAGTAGGGTGGAATCATCAAGCGCATCTGCCTACAGAATAATGTGAGGGCGGGGTGTCTACCAAAGAGAGCCAATGAGAGAAAAGGAAGAGAAGTGGGTGAGGTCCAAAAGTCTCACAGTCTATAGGTTGTATTGTGCCTTTTCCAGGAGTCACTCTCGTGAATCATCTGAGAAAAGTGCGTCATTTAGTACCTGCTTCAGCAGGTGGCACTCGCTTTCGATCCGTTCCCTCTCATCAAACCATAACCAAAATTCAAGTGTGTCCCTGTTTTGATCTCAGAACATCACAGGAAGCAGGAAGGCAGAGGATTGTGGGTTGTTTTTTTCGTATATAGGCATTGTGGTATGGTGTGTCCTAAACCCCTTCCCCCCACATCACACCACCGGCTGACCCCTGGTTTCATTCACTTGCCGCCGTACATCCTCTCGATATCGTCCTGATAGTGCGTTTTTAGTTCCTTGCGTTTGAGTTTGAAGGCGTCGGTAACCAGGCCCGTCTCTGGCGTCCAGGGTTCGGCACTCAGACGGATTTTCTTTGGGATCTCAAAGCGCTCCAGCTTACCTGTGAATCAGAACAAAAAGATTATATATAAAATTCAAAGCCTTATGGTGATGAGAACTGTAGCTTGCTAAGCTACTAAAACAAACAAAAATGTAAAACATAGTAATTGGCAAAAGTTGAGAGTGACATTTAATAAGTGAATTGTTTTTTTTATAGGAACTGGGCTAGTGAAATTACACTAGTCTTCAGTGTCACATGATCCTTCAGAAATCATTCTAATAGGCTGATTTGGTGCTCAAGAAACATTCCTTATATCAATGTTGAAAACATTTGATCTGCTTATTTTTGAGGAAACGTAACTTTTTTTTTCAGGATTCTTTGATATGGCATTATAAATGTCTTTACTGTCATTTTAGATCAATTTAATGCATCCTTGCTGAATAAAAGTATTAATTTCCTTAAAAAAAAAATATATATATATTCTATCTACACAATTGTCATTTTGCCCTGTTGTTGACAGACCTGATATAGCCGCGTCTGTGATGATACGTAGAACCTCTTTCTCCATCTCTGCATGGTTGCAGATCTCTTCCCATGATCCTCTAATGCCCCTCTGCGCAGCAAGGGTGGTTAACTGCTTCTGATTGGGCACCACAAACCCAATCACATAAGACTCATCACTGTGTAAAGAGAGGGAAAGATTTATACATCTCATCTAAAACACTACACAACATTTATGAAGCATGTGTGACAGTATGTATGTGCACGTTTGCACTCACCTGTTGGCATAAGCACAAATGTTGTCGATAAATGAGCAGTTTTTCAGCACAGCCTCCACTTTGCCCAAAGACACATATTCACCAGCTTGCAACTTCACCAGGTCCTTCTTACGATCTACACACACACAGGCCAAAACCATTTAGAGCAGTGGTTCCTAAGCGTTTTTGAGTGACGTACACCCTGAGGCATTTAACATCCTTCTGCATACCCCCTCTATTCCACTTAGACTGCAGTCACACCTTTCCATTAAGGGATAATATTTGCCCCCTTAAATTGATTTTCCAGTGCATTTTTTCATCATGTTTTAAGTAAAAACATGTTCAATAGAGAAATATGCAATGATGGTAAAAACAGAAGTGATACTTTTAAATATTAAACTAAAACCGCCAGTAAGTCAATATCATAATGAGTGAGTCATTCATTCATTAAGTAATAAAGCAAGTGGCTGTATTTATGAATGGGTCTTTGATTCATTGACTCTGACGATTCATCCAAAGGTTCGGTCACGAAACACCGCTGTGTGTTGCAGTTCTGCTGTGGCTTTCTTTGGAACTATTATTTAGTTGCAAAATAGAGCAAACAATAATGACAGTACTGTGTTTAAAATGCACATCACTTAATATTACCCTTTTGTTTGTTGAACTATTGTATAAAATCAAATGTCACATTTGGATATTGGGAAAATTGCATTCTTGCTTGCATAAACTACAAAAACATACCCTGTGTGAGGTAATATATTGAGTCTTAAATCAATCCTTATACAGTCTTGTGTCTATAGGCTATTTTTTGTAAAGTGCTAAAAACCCACTTTTACAAAGGTACATTGTCCAGAATGGCAGTAATGTAGCACGATTTGCTAAGGCAACACAATCATATGCATGCTGCTTATGTGGATGCAGTCAGGTTTGACCACGTAAGATGAGGTCATTTGATTGGATGTCATGTATGTACGGCATTTTGCCTGCTAGAATTACATGCTCGGTGGGGTAGAATTAAATGAAAGTCAAAACTCCACATTTTGTTCGCGCACCACCCCCTCTGTCACCTCATGTACCCCCAGGGGTATGTGTACCCCAGTTTGGGAACCACTGATTTAGAGAAACGTACATAGAAACTACTATGATAACACTTAAATTGCGCTGAGATTTTATTGCACGATTTCACAGACAAGGCTTAACCCTAGTCCCAGACTAAAATGCATGTTTGAGCTGTTTTAACTGAAAGCAACTTGCACTGGCATATTTTAAAATATGTCAGTGTCATTGTTTTGTCTCAAGATGCACATCAGTAATGTTTTTTTTTTTCTAAGGAACGTTTATAAAAGCTACTTAAATGTCCTAATTGAACTAGGGCCTAATCCTGGCTTAATCTAAGCCTTGTCTGTGAAACCGGGCCTATGTCTTGAAAAAAGGTTTGTGTGTATGCGTGTCTCTCCACACCGATAATCTTGAGGCAGCCGTCAGGGTGAAACTCTCCGATGTCTCCGGTGCAGAACCAACGCTGGCCGTTCGCATCTACAAAGAAGTCCTCTCGGTTCTTCTGATCGTTTTTATAGTAACCCATGGTGACATTGGGACCGCCAACAACAATCTCTCCTCGTGGGTTTGGTTTATCCGTGCTGAAATAACCACCTATGGACAGAAAGAAAAAGATATTAAAATGGGCAACATTTAATAAGATTTCAAATCTCAGTATTTTAATTGTTAAAAAGCAGAACTTGCCTTCCTCCCAGTCCTTCAGCATGATCTCTGAGCACACCAGAGGAGCTCCAACACGTCCGGTGCTGTAATCACCAACTAAACAAACACACACAATATGAACACAATTTTACACATTCATTTACTCAGATTTAATTCCATGTAAACTGCATTGAAGGTGTTGCTATCATATTTTTATATGAGCAATAGGTTCCTGTAATCTAACGAATAGTTCCATTAACCCAGTGGATTAACCCAGGTTTTTATTCAAGACCCCATGGCATTGATTTAAATGTATTAATCCCACACTTTTTGAACCATGAATTCCTATGACCTTTTTCTTAGTCGTTTGTGATTGCTGGATAATGATTTTTAATTCCAAAGAGCAATTTTATAGCCGATTAAATATTTTAGAGCTGAACATAACACAAAAGCAGGGTTTATTCCTTAAAGAAAATTTAAGGGAATACAGTACATCAATATTTTCTAAATGTAAATGTCTAAGCAGAAACAAATGCATGTTTGCAACACTTCAGTGTTTTTCCATTACTTTTTAATTCATTTTACAAAAGCTTGAATACCTCCCCTCTCAACCACTAGAATATGGAAAAAACTTTTACTGTATCTTCTGATCACACTGCAAAAAAAAAATCTCATCGCGTGAGAATGAACCTCATTGGTTCTTGCGGAAGTTCAAATGTGTTGCGTAACACGAAAATGAAGCTCATTGGTTCTTGCAGAAGCTCAAACGTGCTGCATAACATGAGAATGAACCTCATTGGTTCTTTGCGGAAGCTCAAACGTGCTGCGTAACACGAGAATGAACCTCATTGGTTCTCGCACATCAAGCGAACATGCTTGAGCTTCCGTTTACCACAACTGATGTGTGCGTTCATGAATGTTTATATGTGAATAAAAGCCTAAATTCATTCTGTTCATCATATAAAGTGATTGCGTCTCTTCAGAAAATTTTTGACTAAACCACTCAATTCATATGGATTTACGATCTCTTTATGAACTTTTTGAAGCGTCAAAGTGGTAGTTGTGTAGCTGTCAATGGAGGGGTCAGAGAGCTCTCGGATTTCATGAAAAAGATCTTCATTTGTGTTTCAAAGATGAACGAAAGTCTTGCGGGTTTAGAACGATATGAGGGTGAGTAATTAATGACAGAATTTTTATTGAACTAACCCTTTAAGAGGTTATTTACAATGACTTTTAAGAACATTCTTTTCAGGAATTTGAATTCTTAAGTTTTGCCTTTGGAAAAATCTTAAGACAAAATAAATGTTTTTAGGAACACAAAATATTCTTAACTTCATTCTTAAAGTCACCATGAAAACAAAATTGACAATTCTTGATTTGTTATGAAATATTGCAGTATTTATTATAAATGATTTATCCATGCACATCGTTATTTTCTTTTTTTTATTCATGTGCCCTCGTAGTCTTTAATCAAATTAACTTTCCCTTCCTCTTGAAACTACATCTCTTCTCTTCTCTGATGATGTGTTTACTGCCGCGAGACATGAGATCGACTTATAGCAAACCATAACCATCCAATCAAATCCCGAAGGACAAAATCAAGTTTCGCCCTACATTTCACAATAAGGGAGAAAAGATTGCAACTTCCGTTTGATGCTGACTAAGTTAGAAAATAAGAAAACAGCAGTTAAGAATAATTTTATTCTTAAGAATCTTTGGTGAATCTGCCCAAGCTTTTAATTCTATATAATTATTTTAATTTGAAGTACTGACAGACCTTTTAATTCTAAAGCTCCCACTATTGGCTTTACTGCACCTTACTGGTCTAGTTTCTGATTTTATTAGCATACTATGAGTTCTGTGAGGCCTGCGTTTAGTCCCAATACTCCAGTCCGGAGTCCTAGCTTCACTTCTATGTGCATCCCATGCTTACACTCGCTGATGGTCCCAGCTCCGCAGGTCTCGGTGAGGCCATAGCCCTGTCCCACAGGACAGCAGAAACAAATGTTCATGAAACGCTGAGTAGCTGCGGATAAAGGAGCTCCGCCAGACAACAGCACACGTGTGTTACCGCCCAGCAACGAGCGAACCTTCTTAAACACAAGCCTGCAGAACACAAAAACAAGATGCAATTGGACATTAAAAAATATAACAGACAAAAACATTACTGCATCTGAACAAACCCAGCGAGTTTCGGAAGAAATCACATTATTATTATATTATACCTGTCACAGAGAGGTGTGTTGTATCCTTTAGAGATCTGCTCCATCTTGTAGTTGTACGCCAGAACAAAGAGAGTTTTCTGCACACTGCTCATCTCGTCAACTTTAGTCATCACATTCTTGTAGATCCGGTCCATAATCTCCTACACAGACAAAATGAGAGAGAAACACTTAATTATTAAATCCATCTATTAAAACTCATCTTTGATCACCAAAATGACATTTAAATTTTTTTTTTTTTCCCCTGTGAAAATTTCTTCATGCCTAAAAAAAGCTTGAATGTAACTCAACTCAATGTTCATTTAGTGTATGTGGAGCCATGAATATGCAAATTAGTCTCCACCTCCACTCACTCAGACCAGCTCAGAATACCTGCTCCACTCGGTCAACTTTACTATAGTAAACGCTACACAATGGCAAGTGGAAATATTGGTTTAATTCAGCCGTATATGTTTGAACCAGAAACTGATTCAGAAGATGAAGTGGACGAGCGAATTATACAGGCTCATCTAAAAGTCAATGTATCAGAATGCGTTTTATGTATCGCTCTCTACATCGGACACATAACGGGATTTGATATGATTAGCCTTTGGCTTGACTACGTTAATCAAACAGCTAATAATGTGTTGCTAATGTTACACAAACCATGTTGCCGTTTGCCATCTCAGAGTCAGACTGCTGCCTTCCAGAAATCAGCATCCTTAGAAACGCTTTGAACATCAGAACGGCAGTGGAGGAAGGCATATAGTTCATCATAACATCGTAATATACATATACATAATTCACCCGCTATATTGCTAAATGTACCTGATTTTATATCAACAGAAATATAAAGGGAATTGTATGGCTTCCTGGCTTCTCTTTAGATCCCCTCTGCTTCGCAGCATTGTTGATGATATGCTAAAGCCCACTACCTCATGACGGGATTGGTTACAACATGTGACGCAGAGAACAGGCAATTTTAAACTGCGTTTTTGAGACTGTCTATGGTAAACTGTAGTTTTAAGGGAAAAAAATACTCAGCAATGGTGTTGACTGATGAATTTGCACATGGTTTGTCTTAAAGCATATTAAAAACACCACATAGACATATAAACAACATTAAAAAGCATAGTTTTCACCACAGGGCGTCTTTAAATGACATAATTAAGTTTCTACTTCAATTCGTATTTGAAATATAAACATTTAAATGGTGGCTGTCATAACTTGTTTTCATGACAGATTTATTCAAATATACATTAAATATGTAATATAGTGTATAATATATAGCAAAATGCTCTTCTCTAGAGTTGATTTTTCTAGATAACTATCAAGTTATGGTCATTGAATGGCTTTTCTGAAGTAAATGTAATGTTACAATGTTAACAAGCTGTTTTATTGACATCTTTCTGCGGTGGAAACTGCATGATTACATGAGACATGACACATTTCAGTAAAATGTACTGTATCGTTCAACATACATTCTGATGTTCATTCATGTTTATTTTCTGCTATAAATGGTAGTAATGATGAAGAGATGATCCGTTCACGTACGCCCTGCTGCTTCACTTGAACTGAGGCGCTACAGCGATCTGTCACACCACATTAAAGAGTGGCATTTATTGTTTCAATTTCATCATAAAACTGACATAATATGAAAGCTGAGACTTTGTTTCATATAAAAAGTAACAAAATATTTATTAGACGGGAGGCACGCTACAAATAACGTTTAGTGAAGTTTTGTTCACCCATCAACTGAAAACCGCACAGACTAAAAGATCGATTCCTGGGATTTAAAGGGTTAGTTCACCCAAATATGAAAATTCTGTCATTTATTACTCACCCTCATGTCGTTCCAAACCCGTAAGACCTGTGTTCATCTTCAGAACACAAATTCAGATATTTTTGATGAAATCCAAGAGCTCGCTGACCCCCTCCATAGACATCTATTTAATTACCACTTTCAAGGCCAAGAAAGGTAGTAAAAACATAGTTAAAATAGTCCATGTGACTCCAGTGGTTCAACCTTAATGTTATGAAGCGTCGAGAATACTTTGTGCGCAAAAAACAAAAATAACGACTTCATTCAACAATTTCTTCTCGTCTGTGTCAGTCTCCTAAGCAGTTTACGTTGGTCAGCTCCTGCGTCAGCATCACACGCATGCGTCGTGGTGCTCATGTGAACAGCTTTGGCCAATGGTAAGCCGCTGTGCTGGTGTAGCTCTGACGTAACTTGGAAGCACTGGACTGTATTTACTACGTCAACAGCGTAGGAGACTGACACAGACGTGAAGAATTTGTTGAATAAAATCGTTATTTTTGTTTGTTTTTTGCGCACAAAAAGTATTCTCGACGCTTCATAAAATTAAGGTTGAACCACTGGAGTCACATGGACTATCTATTTAAACTATGTTTTTACTACCTTTCTGGACCTTCTGTCTATGGAGAGGTCAGAGAGCTCTCGGATTTCATCAAAAATATCTTAATTTGTGTTCCGGAGATGAACGAAGGTCTTACGGGTTGGGAACGACGTGTAATTAATGACAGAATTTTCATTTTTGAGTGAACTAACCCTTTAAGAATCGAATATAGGTTCATCAAAATGAGAATCGATTAAAATTGAGAATATCAATATATCAACCCTGCCCTAATTATGACCACTGTGTGCGTTTATGTGAATGTGAGTTCTTACAGGTACAGCTGCCATCAGTGTTGGTCTGAGCATACTGGTGTCTCCTTTACTGCCCTTTTTAATTTTAGATGACTGTGGGAGAAAGGACAAAACAAGAGAAGATATTGCACACTAGATGCTACTTTTGCATTTTCTTTTCTTTGCATTATTATTATCATTGTTTGCAGTTATGATGCAAATGCAATCAAAAGTATTCTAAGATTGTAAAAGAGCTTGACATGGTGATGATGACACAATAGCATGACTAAAGTGTATGTGTGTGTGTTTGTACCTGGTCAGCAAGAGTCTGAGGTGACGAATATCCAATCCGGCAGCCATGTGACACACACACCAGTTCAGCGCTGAGCTCCAGGACATGAGCAAGTGGCAGGTAGCCAATGTAGGTGTCATTCTCACTGTCACAATAAAAAAGAAACATTGTTAACAGAAAATCCTATACCAATATCTAAACAAGCTACTACATTTCAGACAATTTGGCAGGCCAGTGTTCAGTCACGCAGACACAGAAAGCATCAAAATGGCTAGAATCGTTTAAGTACAGCTTCAAAAGTGTCCCTTTGAACTGAGCTTTTGCACTGGCCTACTTTTCACACCTGCACTGATGTACAGTTAATGGATCTATTTTTTATTCTTCCTGTTTATGTTTATATTTATATTCATAGTTTTTTAATTCCTTTATAGTTCATCTATATTTATGCTTCTCTTTCACTTTCCTATTTGAACTTACAGATGTCTATCTTATTAACATTATTTTTCCCCTTGTTTTTTTTACTATTTCTAAGCACCAGTACACCAAGACAAATTCCTTGTACATGTAAACCCACTGTACTTAGTTAGCAATA